>WAAE01005513.1:0-65971 GCA_013400495.1 Nicator chloris | reverse complement strand
AATAATAATAATAATTCTCCTGTATTCTATTTCTGAGTGAATCCAAGGTAAGTGAAAATTGAAAACACGTGGGATCTATCTTGTGAAAAGCCAATAGAAGAAAAAACCAAAATACTGTTGCTTACAGTGATTCAGAAAGCTTGTGACAAATTTGAGAATTAAAAAGAAATTGAGAGGGATGTTGAAAAAACCAGTTTTTAGTCGTGGTAGCTGATGGACTACCGCGTGGTCTCCCAAGACCTGAGTCTTATTGCACGAGTTTCTTAAAACAATGCAAAGCACTCAGGAGCAGAGTGTAGGGAACGCTCTAAATTGGTCCCCCGGGTAAGGACTAGCTGACCTAATTGGTATTTCCCATCTTTAATTTATGTGATCATACAGTATGCTGTTATCTTTTCATTACATTAACCCATAGGGTCAAACATTCCTCTGGTGGAGTTCCATTGGAACAAGCAGGTTTGTACCAGGGCTCGGTTTGGCCCACACCACTTAAATCTGAAATGAATTTCAAATAAAGCTGTAATCAGCCTTATAGAGTATTATTATTCTCAAGCAAGGAGAACATGTGGTTCCCCTGTATGAAAGGCAGATACGTTTATCAATGCAAACTTTATAAAACATAATACCCATCAAATATTACATGCCAGAACAGCACTAAACTACTTAGAGTGGTAAATAAAACATTAGGTTTGGAAAAGTATTTGGATCCTTCTTCACATTATTGCAATGTTTTATTCATATCCCGCTTACATATTCCCTTCATTCTGTTAATCTAAGTGACCAGCATGTGATGAAACCACTCAGTTCTCCACAGCTGTGCTTCCTCTGAGGTTACACAACTCCTCTGTCATCTTCAGGGCAAGAGGAATGCCACCGTGGCAACCTCAGTTTACAAAGGTGTGCCTTTTGATTCATCTATCACTGTCTTTACACCAGGCCACATCACTCATGTCCAGTCAAACACAGCTACATTCTGGAGCAACTTCAGAAGATATTTCCTGTAAAATGGCAATTATCAGTTTTTGGAAAGTAAGCAGAGGTGGTGGTCCAAAACAGTTTTCTTAGGAGATTTGGCAATGAGGCTGAGATGTCTTTAATAAGCAGTAGCCTGGACAACAATTTTCCCTTTTTTTTTTTTTTTTTTTTTTTTTTGGTATTCTTGTTCTATCAGTTAAGGAATTCAAAGTATCTTGACCCACCATTCTGATTCTGCCTCAAAAATGCCAAGTAGGTGTAAGTAGATGTCGACCCTTTGTTTGTTCATCTGTCAAATTACTTTAGAATCTTCCTGAAATTATTGCAAGTCACCTCCTGGTAGTTGTGACTCTAAGTTATATTTCCATCACGAAAAACTAGATATTGAATGAGTTGCTAAAAAATGTTCCATCTAAACTGACGTGTGATGGATAGACAGACAAATGGCTTCATATGCAATCAATTGAGCAACAATCCAGTTCTCTCCAAGAAAGCAAAAAACCTGCTGACCCAGAACAGCTCAGGTTCTGAAATGAAACTCTGCCTCTCAGAAGCTTTTGTTGCCTCTTGTGCCGAGCCTTTGTGCCCAAAACCCGAAGGTGTATTAAGTGATGAGGAAGGATGACAGAGGAATGTCATGGAAGGTGTGGATTATGTCTACACTACAAGAACATCAGGGACCTTCTGGTTTCTCAGTCTGCACCCGTGGTCTGGCCACATCCAGCTTCCCTGCACCACCTCACCTTGTGCCCAAGGACGTGGTGGAACTGGAGCAGGAAGGGGTTTCCAGAGCCAGCTGCAGGAACTGGTTTTTTTTGTTCATTTACATCTTCAAAAGGAGGTGCTCAGAACCTGAAATTTGGCCCATGGATGGTTAAGAAAAATTGTCTTTATCCTACTCATGTACTTTGAATATGTTCATCTCCATGAGGACAAACACCAAGGATCTATCAATAGAATCCATAGGAAACAACATAAGGGGGAAGTTAGAGCCTCAAACAAATGGGGCTGCAAAATGTGCTTGTTATTGTTAGGCATAGGAAGTTACAAAAGATAGTGCATTAATTTATACTAAAAGTTGTTGTTTTTTTTCTGTTTCAAATTTTGTTTTCTTTTTGTCAAGAGCAAATATTAATATTTTTCTTTGAAAATGAAAATAAGTGTGTGAGTTTCTGTTCTTTTCCTGTCATTTTATTTCCGTAGCTTGAGAAATATGCTACTTTTAATCTTGTCTCAGGAAAAAGAAAAAAAAAATAAAGAGAGTGAAGATTCTGATATGAAGAATGGAATTTCAGTGATAATTACAGTGCATCAAATAGGTGTATGAAGCCCAGTATGCAAAATTCTTTCATCATTTGGGGAAAAAAAAATATAAAAGCCCCTGAAAAATCTATGAACTGTCAGAAACAGGGTGAGAATTGCAAAGCTATCCTATCTGCCTTACCCAAGGGTTACTGCATCAAGTAACTTATAAGTTACAGGCACACATCACTGCTGAGGGAAAAGTAATTTGTTGTAATCATTTTTAATTATAGTTATTCTTAATTATCTTTGCTGTATGTTTAAACATTAAAATACAAACAGTAATGCCATAGCACAGATGGCTGGTGCCTGCTATGCAGACTGTCAGGCTTCATTTAAGCACCACTGTCATTTTTCCCTACGATTGTTACTCAGAGTAATAATGCACTTTCTATGAACCATAATATTCATGTTTTAAAAGGAATACCTACCACGAGGTACCTAAACAAGGACATTCTGAAGATAAACCCCATTCTAAAAATTCCTCTAAAACAAAGACATCTGAAGCCTGAACCCAAGATCTGGTTGTTCTGATGAAATCCTATTCAGAAGAGAAAGATGAGAATTAGAAAATTCTGGTTGTAAGCAGTTGGGGTCAGAGTGGTACAGGCAGGGCAGCACCCTCTACAAAAGGAACAGAAAGAAACTGCTTTATTTGATAATCATTCCTCTTCAGCTGTATTTTCTTTTGTCTTTGAAGATGTTTGCCAACAAAACTAGATGGGAGTTTTGTTCTCTCTGTGCTTCCGTATGTGTCAAATGCAAACATAATGTTCCTTGTTGGGTTTAGGTGGGATGTTAAAAAAACACTTTTCACAAAATAAATGTTTCTAAAACGAGGTCACTTTAGTTCTAGAGCACCTTTTTTTCCTAGGAAACCTCATGACCATTTCACATGGATCCTCAACCCAAGAATGTAAAAATAAGTTCAAAATTATGAGAGAGAAAAACCTCAGTTCAGAGAGACAAATAGTCCTTCAAAATTGGACTCAGGGAGATACAGAATGAAGGAGAAAAAATAGAGAGTTGCAAATTTAAGTGCTCAAGAAGAGATTGTGCCTGGTCAAGAAATTTCTTCAAGGAAATTTGAATTGAATGCAACAGATTAAAGACACTTTCTGGTCACTGGTTTGAAACACTCCCTGGAAGGATAAAGAATACCCCATAAAAGATGGATCAGTGGGTGCCAGAAGAACAGCAGGAAAGCTGAAATGGTTAATGGTATAAGTAATTGTTAAATGGTAGAAGAAACTGTGCAACAAAACCATGGAGCACATACAAGTTTGTAGTTGTCTGTTATTTACTTTGCCACTGTCACTACAACTTTGTCATCTTTCTGTCATGAAAGTGATACCTTGTTCCTCCTGGAAACTTCACTTAGCTTCATTCCAGACATTCTACAAACCACATATGTCACATATCTTAATTCCTTCACTTTTATGGACAGGTATTTTTACTCTCTCAATCCCTGTTTCTGCAGGTTCTCAACAACACAGGATTTCTAGGACAGAATCCTTTTTGGAAGACCTAGAGAGACACCATTCCCATCTTGTAAATAAGAATATTACATTAATGTTTTTCTATGACAGTAGTGCTTCCACCAGAGGAGGAAAAATTAGCCAAATGCACAATTAATTTGAGCAGAGTCCATTTGAAACCCAGGAATAAACAAGAAACCCAACCCACTGCCCTGAAGAGCTGCTACTTCCACTGTGGTCAGGCTCGATGCCAGAGGTGAAAATTCATCATGGATAAAGCTTCATTCACACTTTCAATAGGGAGCTATTGAAGAGGGCACACGGATTTTAGGACAGGTCTTTATTTAACAACACATCTAGTGCAATGAGACAAATTTGCTGATTGCATGCAGGCCCCACTGCCATGTGAACATGAGCAGTCGAGGCATCACTTAAATGAGCAGTTAGCAACAGTGCAACATCTCCTGTTTGGGATTTGTACATTTCCATCCTCATCACATTTATTGGAGCCCTGAATGCTCGTTATGCTCCTCTGTCAGCATTCTTTAGTTAATGCCTCCTCCAGAAGAAAGCCAAGCTCACTCTGCTGGGTCCCTTACTCCATGCTTGGCCCCAGTACTGTAGACATCCTTCAGTATCCTATGCTTTCATTTGATGGCAAAGTTCTACAAATGGGCTCATTTTTTTTTTCCCTAGGAAATGGGAATGTTTTCTGTCTCATCTCTCATGTGTCATCAAAAAGATATCATGTAGTAGTTTCTGACCTGGTTTGAAAGTCTCCCTATTCCATTATCAATTTGCTGAGCCTCCTACTGCCACATTGTATAGTTTTAGTGTTAATTTTTAATATTATTTTCATGCATTTTTAAGGTAAGAGTGTTTTTTCTTAACTAGAGTGCAATAATAGCTTCTCAATATTAAATAAATAATGTTACAGTGCTGAGACAATTATGACTTTTTGACAGTGTTGATATATTAATGTTGCAGCTACAGAAATTCATCTGTTTCATGTATTTTATGGGCACTTTTTTGTTCTCTACCCTTATTTTCTGATTTTTGAGAAATTAAAGTTGTCCAATTGCCAAGACATTTCTCTCAGGCCAATATTTACACTTCCAGGGCTGGATTTCTAATTTTTTTTTTTTTTTTAACTACAAATCAATTCAACACACAATATCTACTTCCATTTCCAAAAGATCTATAGCAAGATTCTAAGGAAAAAAAAAATAGATAGAAGTAATGTTTTATGAATCAGTCTCCTTTTGATGTTAGGGAGTGGGATTAAAACCTTTGTGGAAATTCAACATGGAGTTGTCATAAAATCCAAGTCAGTACGAGACCCCAGGAGGCTTTACAGGTCTTCTGTCCTTCAGGAGACTTTTATCTGGGTGAAAATAGTTTGTATGAGTGAAACCACCAGATGCACTTCCACTTCCTAATAAATCTCAAAACACACATGTAGGAAATTGGACACATGGGTTTTGCCAAACCTAAATCTTCAGAATAAAACTTAAGAAACTTGCACTGAAGAAATATATAAAATGTTACTTGACATAAAAATTGGATTTTAATTCAGTAAAAATCCTAACCTGCTGTCCTCCTCCCTCCCATCACTGCTTCCATGTCCCTCCTCCAATTTTTTCAAGTGAATTTATACTTTTTTGAAAAAAAGAAAATCTACAAATTACTTGTAAACTTGAGTGGTAAAGATGAAAGCATAGATGATGTTACCAGACACATGAAAGCTTTATATATATTTTTTTTTAATAAAAATTACAGTAATTTCAATATATATCTGAGGATGAAAATCCCAAACAGTGAGGTTTCTAAGTTTAATACAGGTAATGGGGACTCGGTGCTCTCTTACAACACCTTCAAGGGATTTTTGGACATGACTGAGCAATAAATATATGCAATCCTTACCTAGAGGACTCTACTCAGAAACAAGACCATCTCAGTGAAGTTCCTATGCATTACTCTGGTGCATCAATATGCACTTTCCTTTGCTCATGTGCTGCCCTGTATCCCTTATCCTCAGCCATGCTGACTTTTAACTTGCACTGTTAGTAAAAAGGCTGAATTGGGAGCATTAGAATCTCCCAACTGATCTTTTTTTAAAATATAAAGTAAAGTTAAAAACCACCTCAACAAAGGGTAAAGCACTCTTAGAAGCCACAGACCCTGGCAAAGGTCAGCTTTAAATTAGAAGCCACCTCCATTTGGGGCAGAGGGAGGAGAACAGTGGGATGAGTCCAAGAAAACTAAAAAGGAACAAAAAAATGGTAAGAAGAAAAAAAATTGAGAGTAAGTATTTTAACATTTTCTCTAAAACACACAGGCCCACATTACGTAGAAGATGATGCTTTTCTACTCAAGGAGGAACACCATCTACCCATAAAATATTCTCTGAGCATGGAAAGGTCACAAAGCATCCAGGGTAGCACCTTCAAATGATGGCAAAGGCAAAGCCATGTCTTCCCCACTAAAATCAGTGAGGTTTAGCATCCTTGCATCCTTCTCCCACGCTGATTGCCCAGTGCTGGGGATCAAAGGCATCAGCTTCAAATATTACAGGAAAGATTTTACCCCAGAAAAAGATAATTTATTGTTCTTAAAAATGCCTTTAGATGTGGTTGGCATGTAGTCCACACAAATCCATTAAATATCTCTACCTTCAGACAGAACAGGGGGAAGGGGTTGGGAATTAAACATTTTTGTTTGAAATAAGACTCATTAAGAAACGGGAGGAAAAGCAAGTCTTTAAAATCGTGATTTTCCATGGTCTAGATAGATATGTCGAGATGAATGGTTGCAAATTACAGTTTAGATCCATATTTAGATCCATCTGATCAGTGATCTGGGTTCCACAAGTGGTGAGTTTTTGACCAACTCAACCTGGACTCAAATTTCAGTTCTCAGCACTTCTGAAAAATCTTTTTACTCCTTTGAGTGTCTGAATATAGATTTAGAACCTCAGTTCAAGCAATGTTTTAAAGTGCAGTTCATATTTACGTACCATAGGATCTTCCCTGAAAACCAACCACAGTGGATTTTTTTTCCTGAAGCTATATAAAAGGTAAAAGGTTATGAAGTCACAAATATTACACCATAAGAGGTAGTTCTAATTGGCCTGGCCCTCCCTGAGGACATATTTACATAGAAATTTCTCAGAATTAACCCTTACAAATTAACCTCTTACAGGAGTCACAGTAGCCAGGTGAAAGATTATGACCACACACATAAGAGAATACAGAAGCCATAAATGGCAGAGGCTAATTCCTAATAAAAAGTTATAGACTTTTTAGCTTCCCTAACATCTCCTGTTTCAGTGCACTGACCCTTTTTTAATAGATATGGACAACCTCAGTACAGTGGTATGATACCATAATTCTGCTTTTGCAGGTTGGAATGTAATAGTATCCGCTACAGAGAGATAAAATTACTTCTTCAAGGTCAGTGATAGGTGTTTTACCTAGATCATCTTCCTTCCATGTCTAGATTTTAGTCTGAAAGCTACTTTGGTGCCTACAAAAGCACTGGAGCAGACATAAGTGTCCCAGCACACAAATCCTGCTTCATTTCTGCTGTTCTTTCCTTCTGCTTACAAAGGAGGCTTGACATTGGCAGAGAAAGTTAAAACGTTTCCAGTACATGAGTGGCCAAACTAAGGGCCAGAACGTTTGGGATCAACAAATCTGTGCCAATTTACAAGAGCTGTGGATTTGGCACCTGCTGCCTACCAACACAAAAGGTGCATAGATATTCCATGGCACCTCTGATCACTGGACTGATTGCTTAATTGTCATGTTCTTCTCTCTGGTGGGGCCTCTGTGCCAATTAAGGAGACTCAACTGTGTTTTTCAGAAATTATTTAAAAAAAAAAAAAAAAGAAGACAACCAAAAACTTAGACAAAACATCTGTGTGCCTCCTATGTGTTTATTTATTCATTAAATGAATCTCTTTGTTAGATATAGTGTTTGCTAATGGAAGCAGATAAACCTTTTCATTCCCTTTTTATACTTTCAGTTTGATTTGCAGTCAGTAGGGGAATGGCAAACTTGGATTGAGAGGGGATATCGGAAGCCAAGGAAACAACTTGCACACAGTTCATTTTATTCCATTGCTTAAAGCAACTCTGTTTGATAAAAAGCCATTAAATATGGAAAACTGCACACAACATGCTCAGTGCATTGTGCTGAATAAAAGAAGCAGCACAGTGCCTCTCACAAAGATCCAGACTGTTTTTTCCTCTGGTTCTGTTAAAAGAGCAAAAGATCAGCACATTTCAGGATCAATCCAGACAGGAGAGTCAAGTCCAATCATAACTCTAACTACTAATAAACCTGAACTGCCTATAAAATTGCTGATCAGAATTCCTCTCAAATCTGTAGATGTTCAGTCTGGGATTAACCCCAACTTCATACCAAAACCTACAGATAGGTTGACTTAAGATCAAACACTTACGCAAGTAGTGATATTTTCATTGCTGTAATGATATACTGAGGGAGTTCATGCTGGGAAGACTAATTAGTATCCAGTGCCATAAACCTCCAATGAGCCCTGAAAACACGAGAGAGTTCAGCAGAAGATGCTCACAAGGAACAGAGCAGAGAGTACAGGGGCTGAGGGAAGGGTGTGGAGTCTGTTTAGTAGAATTGCACACAGCAAAAACCTACAAGCCAAATGCTGCAGGAGTGGGAGCGTGAGGCCACGACAAGACCCCATGATATGGGCCATAACACCAGATCATACTCACTGAGAACCACATTTATGCTCTCCAGGCCTCTGGATCTGGAGCCCTTCCCTGAGCACATGGATTGTGTGAATTAATGCATCGTTTCCCATGACTTTGTTCCATGATGTTACTGAGCTCACATTTGAGATGTAACTTGAAAGGCAATGCAGGTCATGGAATGTACCATGAAAAGATAACTCAGGCCTGCTTAATTTGCCCAGCCAGAGTAGTCTTTCATTCTTTCCCTTTTTTCACCCCACCTCCTGCTCATCCTCCTCCTTTAGTGCACCTCTCATCATCTGGGTCACCAGAAAAAATCATATTCACTATTTGCTTTCTTCTTCAAGGCTCGAATCAAACATCTAATATTGTAATTCCTAAGGAAACTTAGGTTCCTTGCCACCAAGTGTTGCTTTACTTTACAGTTAACACACAAAAAAAGCTAACCCTTGAGTAAAATAAGCAAGCTGCAGGCCTGCAGTTCTCGCTATGGACAATAGAATTGCTGAGGATTTTTCCAACCAAAAAAATTATTTGACTTTTTTTGCCATCGACTTTTATGCCAATAGTCACTGTACTTTGTTCATTCAGGAATGGGAGGAAAATGCAAGTTCTCTTAACATTTCAGAGACTCTACATTAAAGGAATTGAGTCACTTTGCACCACATTTTGAAGATACTGCTTTTATAAACTGCTGTCTTCCTCAGGTAATATTATTTTCACACAAACCCAGCCATATGAGAAGATCTTTAATTTTTGTGCTTTCTGGCTATAATCATTTCATTGTAAATATATATTGTACAGAAGTTACTCTGGATCATTTAATTGAGGTAAATCTGTTAATTCTTGTAATAAATCTTAACATAGAAATTGTACTGTGTTTTTTAAATCCTTACCAAGACTGATACGACTGTAAGAGCTTTTTGGAACAGATGGTTGGTTCTTGTGTGTGGTGCTTTACTTTCCCTTTTATCTTTTTTTTTTTTTTTTTTTAATTTACAGCACATAGTTAGCATTTGACCTGACATATTCCTTTGAATAATTATTCTGGTATCCTTAAAGCAAAGGGAAAAAAAAAATCTGAAATTTTTATCCTTCTTAACAACCTGAATGTAATTTAAGAAAATAAGAAATGTCAAACTTGCTTGTAAATAACACTAAGTGTGATAGGCTTGGGTGTTTTCCTTCAAAAGCTCCTTTTTTGCCTTCTGTAAGTGTTTAAGTGTTACCTCTTTAGGTGGGTGACTTCAGCAAATAAAGAACTGAACCCAAGTGGCACAGAGCAGTCTCAGCAACCCTGAGG
The DNA here is from genome assembly GCA_013400495.1 of Nicator chloris. Lineage (NCBI taxonomy): Eukaryota > Metazoa > Chordata > Aves > Passeriformes > Pycnonotidae > Nicator > Nicator chloris. The sequence continues at coordinate 56,177 of WAAE01005513.1, read as the reverse complement.
AATTTAATTCCTTCATGGAGTTTCTCAATGCATCACAGGATTGGACCCTCAGCTCTCTTTCAGGGTCTGCCCAAGTGAGAAACTGATGGCACCCCTTGACTGAGGGATAACAGCTTAAGTGGGGAGGCATTAAAAGGTACAAAATGCAAAAGACATTTTTAAACAATGCTGTGAGATGCTTATAGCTGCTCTTCCAGCACTGAGGTATTTCAGGACTTGGTGTTAACAGAAGAGAGTCCAATGGGGAAAAAAAAAAGCAAAGGACATTGTCATGAGCATCTACAGCATTTAACAAACCTCTTCGCATACTCCCAGGCAACTGCAAGTATTTCAGTCACTTTCCTTGCAGACCCTGTGCTCTGATTTTAGAGAGGTATCATTGTCTTTCCTTCCTTTGGGCTGTGAGGAGCATAAAACTCTGATTTTACAAGCGTGCTGAACTGGTCCTCCAACTCATGGCCAGGCAGAACTGTAGGAACTCACTTGATATGAGCATACCCAGGGAAGGCTCAAACAAAGGTCCATGAAATTTCTTTTGTCCTTCTAGACTTGAAGGGAATAAATATTACTGAATATCATCCTCTCTATCTCTTCAAGTGCAGCTTTCAGGGGTGTGGCAAGAGGTGATTTACTCAAAAAAATAGAAACAAATGGAAAAAGAAGGATCATGAAATGAATAAATTATGACAAAATGGGTCTATGCAGGTGAAATGTATCTTCACCTTTTGAGGTTCACCCAGGCTTGAGATCATCCTGAGATTTCATCCTTGTTGTTACATAGCAATATATCAAAAGATAGTGAGCACTGCTCCTATCCAAGAAGTTCTGCCATCAATCTCTTAGTTCTCAAGAAGAAAAAACAAATCAGGCTCTAAATTATCAAATTCTCCTAAACTTACATTCTCAGCTAAGATAAGTTTCTGAAAACAAGCTTGAAAATCTAAGCAGCTTCTCTTTTGAGATTACCAATTTAAATATTGTGTGGATGCCACAGGCAATTGTTTTGTTTTTTTTTCTGTGAGGATCTACAGTACTTGTCATTACTTACAGTGCAGAGTTAATACTTACTATTTTCTGTCACTTTAGCACGATCATCTTAACTGAAATTGTAAATATTTTGAATCAATGTAAAATTAATGCATCTTTGCTATATTTTACTTGTATGTCTGTGAGTATATGTGCATATAAATATATTCCCATACCCACAAAATTGTGAACAGAGAATTAAGGTTGCCTACATTCGTTTCTTAAGTCTAACCCACATAAAAAGTGCAGTGCTAGGCAATCTCATGCTAACTGGAAATCTAGATCTACAGCCTTCAAGGATCATTAATTAAAAAGTTGAGATGAGCAACCAGAGTCATCTCAGAACACACCTTTCAGCATGTAAACATCTAGATGCATTCTCCTAAAAAAAAAAAAAAAAAAAATTGTCGTTCTCATGAACATTCTGTCTTGGATAAATTTCCAAGGGGGTTGGAGGGACACTGTCCCTTCACTGGAAGTACATGCTGTGGTGTGCATCCTGTTCAACCAACAAACTGTCTTCACCTGCACAGGACCCCACCTCAATGATACAGCCAACTCTCCTTGCAATAATATTCAGGCACACCATCTTAATTTTTGCCTCAGCTACATTAATATCTGTTACCAACCCAGGCTTTAGAAAAATATGGAGCTGATTTATACTTTAGTAGAGAAATTAAAGATCAAAAAGATTTATTAGGGTTACTCTACCCTCCCCCTTACCAGTGCATAATCATTCCCCACCGTATATTTTTTATGGTAATTAGACACTCAGGGCTCAATCCTACAGAATGTTAAGTGTTCTGGCCCAGTCCAGCAGAGCTATTAGGTGTGTAAATGCCTGAGCAATCCCTCAAAAGTTAGCTACGAGCAGGTGAATCATCCTCTTTATTTAAACACATGCTGAATTATTTTCCAGAGGTTCAGCATCCCGTGGGCAAAGACCTCAAGCTTTGTTTATGCCACCTCTGTTTCTCTCAAGTGTCCCACTGCTACTGTTATGGCAAGGACACTAGGAGCAAGCCAAGGTGTTGGCCCCCTGCTTTTGGGAGAAACTGATGCTGATTTTCACTTAAAAGTTTTGCTTAACATTGTGGTGCTGCTTAAAGGGCGATCACCTTTGAGTGGAGTCAGTTCAGACAAAACTCCAAGACCCTTCATCAAACACTTGAAACAAGAAACCTGTGTGTGTAAATGTGTGTCCAAAGCACAGCTTGTACTTAACCCAGTGAAATGCTCTGGGTAGCTTACACACAGTGCGTTTTTAGCACAGTGCTGCAAAAGGGGGGCTGCCCTTCCAACCCCAGCAGGAAATGAGAGCAGCACGTGCAAGGGTAGCCCAGCTCCAGGAGGGAAGGTGACCAACACTTCACTGCGCACTGCAGGTACACACACCCTCGTCCTTCTCTATCTTCCTTCTCTCCCCTTTCTCCCTTGTCTTCCTCCATGGTTTTATACAATAAGAACCCACACAAAGCCCTGTGCATCGTACAAACAGTTTTATAAAGTTCTACACTCTCTAGTCTTGGGTGTGTGTTGGTAGAGCAGGACTGAATCAATACGTTAAAAGTGATTTAAGCATATGCTTAAATGTCAAAATGTATTTAAATGCCTTTAGATTATTTATATTATAGCGACGGAGGAAACACATCCTATCCCAACAAGAACCTTCTAATATTTTAAATAAACATATGAAACATATGACTGACTCTCTGCAGATGTGCATGAAGTTTATAATCTTTAATTTTTATTCCAAACACATTAATGTTTTTTTACTTCAAAATGACCTGGGTAAACTGTGAAATTTGCTTAAGCTATTAGGAGTAAATCTGTCACACTGGCAATTTCAAGCAGTGTCCTTATTGCTAAAAGGGCATATACTGTAAGTTACGGGCTTAATGGCTATTGCTTTTTGCCCTGACGTGCACAAGTCCTTTACCTTCCCATTTATTTATTTCCTGATAAGCAATCAATGTACAAAAATAGAAAAGCCAAATGGATTAAGAGACTGGTTCTATCCCGATCTCAGTCTAACAAAAAGGGACCGTTGTCATGAGTTGAATCAAATCTACTCTTAGAGGATTTTATCACTGAAGATTGAGCAGATCAGTATGAAACAGCACCAGAACAAGCACAGCTCACCTTATTCCTGAAGGTTAGAGGTCCCACCTTCTGCTTAAGTCATCGACACGGACATATGCAGGGCACTGGAAATTTATGTGCATCTTCTGTGCTACACAAACATTTGACTGCCCAGCCCTCTAGCTGTGGCCTAAAACCCTGTCCTTTTGACACTCACATGTCAGCTTTCCTTCATCAGTGAAAACAACAAAACTACTCATGAGCATAAAGGCAAGTGCATGTATGAGTGTTTGCAGGAGAGCTTTAGCCACGTGGACTTGCCTACAATTGACTTTAGCAGGTCACCAACTAAATATGACACTTTCCTTCTCCAGCTATTACGTGAAATCACGTTAGAGAATACAGAAAACATAATCCAGGAAACCCACAAAATATAGTGAACTGCGAGGTTTCAGAATTCTCTCTTCGTCTAAGAAAACAGACACATTTCTCCCCTTATATTCCAATTGCAACACAAGAGGAATTTCCCAGCCCTTGTCACCAGCCTTGCATCAAGGGAACAAACAAAAGTCCTGTGGCTCTCAAAGAGTCCATTCTTAAAGACTGCTCTACAGTAGAACCCATAGGAATTACAAAGTATTCCAAAAGAGTACTGAAAGTCTGAACTTTTTTAGAGAGAGCAACAGATTGGGAGTCTATGAGGTATAAACCAGGGAAATTTAGACAAAGACCAGGAAAAGATTCCTAACAATGAATTATACTGGGGTGTCAGTGGGGGAAGGTGTGGATGAGATAATCAGATGCATCACATAAAGCTGCACAAAACAAAGTACTTGTGGTGCACTGGCTAGAATAATTCTGCATTATCACAGGGAGGGTTAAACAACTATTGACCCAACAGCTCTCCATGCTATTTCTCTGATTCTAAGCATCACATGTTCTGTAGGTGGAGAGGGAAGGGTCATTGCTGCAGGAAAAAATTAACATGTGCCATGAAGTGTCAGATGTTACTGTACATACTATGCACAACTGAAAATTCTGTGAGGAAAATAAATGCAGGGCAAATTTGTGGGTGACCTTCTGGTTTTACATGTCACGCCAGACATAATGGGTTTTTACTCAAATAAGTGTTTTGTTGGAAATTAGTGGCTGGCGACCTGATTTAGTTCTCAATGAAGGCACAAATAAAGAAAGTCACATTCTCAAAAGGCAGACTTTGTAAGTCATTCCTCATCAGGCTTCGTAAGGATGCCTTTTCTAAAATGGAAGGGTTTCAAAAGAGAACGCAGAGGAGGTGAAATCATTAATAAATCACAAGGAAGAGAGAGAACCAAAACATGAGACTGCAGGAGAGTTATAAAGGAAACCTGATCACGACGAGCGTGCAGCCTGTCAGAGACAGGCAGCTGATGGCAGGAACTGCAGCCAGACTGGAGGGTTGCACAGGCACTATCCCCTGCCCTGCCTCGCAGAGACAGACATCCTCTGTGCCTGCTTTGGCTGGCTGCTGGGGCCATTGAGAAGCACATGAAACCTGGGAAGTTGAAGGCAGCTGAGTGCTTTCAGGACGGCTCGGAGTGGGATGGAGTCAGGCTGTCTGTCCACTGCTACCCACGGCGTGAGCAGCCCAGGGTTTAATCTGAACAAGGGGCTTATGGCTGCAAGTATATCACTGTATTGGCGTATCATATTGACTTTCTGATAATGTTCTAAGCCAGTTGGGTAAGAAAGAGAAAGTGCCACCGGGTACAAATTGTGGCATCAATTCTCTGCCAGACTGATCAATTGAATTTATATATTACCTCCAGCTACGTACTTAAAATCTATAGTTTCGCTCCCTCCAGTGCACAGCTCACAGTTTAAGTAATTGCAAATACAAATGAATTTTAAAAGGATTTAGCAGGCTTTAAATTAAAAATGTGTGAACATTGTTATTTTAAGCACTCTAAATTATTTACTAATATAACCCGGCTGATTTACTTTTCTCTTTTTTTTGTCTTAGCTTGATTTTTTTGATCCCTGGAGCCTTGGCAGAGCTTAACATACCAATAAACTGCAAACAGCAAAATAATGCTCTAGTTTACCTAACTAAAAGTCTTCAAATTCAGCCTACAGAATAACAGGCTGCAAGATGTCAGCAGTACAAGGACTTGTTAAATCCTGCATTAGAAATGGGCAAGCAGTCAAGAGACATAAACATGCAGTTGACATAAAGTATGAGTCCGAGCTCAAAAAGTTAAGAAAGTGTTTAGGGGGATCTGTTTTACACAGGTCCTGTGATGATGCAGTGAGGTGACAGGGCTACAAAAAATACTCAGCACAGTACCTGGAAGCACTCTGCTTATAAGACATACTTGCTGAGCCTCATTTACCTTAATCAAACATTGCAGCTGTTTTCTGTTTTAACCACATCTATAAAATTCTTGAGTTACAAGATAAGTGTCAAATCAAAATAATAAATTAGGTCATTTGAACTCGTGCTAAAACGACGAGCATCCTTTTGCACTTTTCCACATTTTCTGACTCCAGTCTATTAATTGTAAAAATTATTTATAAACTTCTTCAGAGACAACAAGTGAGAGATTTAATGAAGTAAAAAGCAACTGCATTCAGAAATAATGATCTGACTTCAGTTTGCCTGCTTACAGAATCAGGTCCAGTGCTGCATCATGGTTTATGTCTCCCTTACATGCCACTACTGATATATGAACTACAGAATTTGGTAAGAAAAATCTGTAAAAAAACCCAGAAAATTCATCTGTAATATTAGGCTCCCAGATTACAGAGTTATTGTCTATTCCCTGAACAGAAAAATATGATAAAAATTTGTTTTTCTTCTTGTTGGGAAAAGGTATAGGTAACTCTATATGTTTATCATTATTCTTTTTATTCAATTTGTTAAGTGAGAGAAAGAAATAGAAACTAATGTGTAAGGATTATAGCACAGTACATAAAAATATAATGTTGGGAATTTGAAAATAATTGAAGAAAGGCTATTATTGTTTTGAAGGAAATAAAGTTATGTTCTCATTATTGGGATAAATATACAATCACAAAGTAAATGTTTGTCCTCATTACTATTTTTTTATTGTTAAAGTTATGATATGAGGTAATTTGAGATTACTTTCTTCCAAAATTATGCTGCAGTCTTTATTCAGGTATATCATCACAATCAACAGTAGTGTAACTAGAAGGGGTCAAAATTACTTTTACAGTCAGCATAAGTCTTAAGACTTCTTTAATAGTGGTTTGTTTATTTTTTAAAATTCTGAAGTAGGAGGGATTTGCTTTTCCTATTAATGTTTATTCTTAGGAAGAAATCTTCCCACAAGTCCAGATTCAATTTAATATGGAAAATAATTCTTGTCAGCATTGACTTCCCAAATTCATCTAAATCACTATAGAGATGACTTTGTTAGACTTCATTAGCAGTTAACACTTTCAGATATCCCATAAAACATGGGATGCTCGTAATTCCACCTTGGGGAATTGAGCACATGCAATAGATGTAATGCACAGCATTACATTTCCCCCCCAAATTCCCATTTACTTGGAATGTGGACAATGGATCTGGTGCTGAAAGGCAAGGAAATCCTATTACCTCACCAATGTTTCCATACTCTGCCCTATATCACCATCACACAAAGTTTAGAGGGGCTGCTTTTTCAGCTTTCTGTCTTTGTCCTGCTCTCCAAGTCCCTCCAGGACTAAGTCACAAGGAGCAGTAAAGGGAGGAGAAATATTCAGAATCTCCAAGACTGGCAGGAGAGAGTTAAGTGAATGCTTTTTAGGGCTTGAAGCCTCAAGTTTAGGGTTTGCTCTTGCTTTCCTGAGTGATTCCACCATGTGTGAGGAATACCTTTAAGGTTAATGGGATTCTGAAATCAATAAAAATGACTTACTAATGGTTTGGGGAAGTTTTTGTACTACTGGGTGTGAATTTACAAGGTTGTTAGCTATTCTCCAACAGCTCTCCCTTTCTGCAGTGAGGCAGCACTTTCAAAATGGAGTGAGGTACTTGCATGAAGACTGAGAACAGGAAGATGCTGTGTGGTGCCTGCATGCTCTGGATTTTCACCCCAGCCTAACTACTACTCACAGGGTTCCCCTTGAATACAAGTTAAAGTTTGTGAGACCAGTGCTGCAAATCGTAGGACAAATTCTCATGATTTATAATAAGGTGTCACATACAGAAACATGCCTGTAAATTTGAGTAAATATCAACTCAAATAATTGAGACTGTTAATTTAAAAGATTTTACTGAAGGAATGAGCTTCAGGATGTTGGTTTGGGTTTTGTTTTCTCCAATATTCTGAGCTAGAATAACACCTCATCTTTTCCTATTAATGCTCCTTGAATTTAAGGAGACTTCAACTTGACCATGATTCTTGAAATAAAGAGCAAAGTAGCCCCTGTTTCTAAATGAAGCTGCAATGGCACAGTGGATCCATCCCATAGACCAAACCAAAGCAAAAATTCAAGCAGCCCAGTGTTGTTCTGAAGGCAGTAACCGTGTACTGTTGTCACATCACAGGGTACTCTGCGCTGTGGCAAAACCAACTTGCACTGGAGAAAACCCTGCCCTGCCCTCCTCAGATATCTTGTTCCCCCTGCCTGAATTCCACACTTACCTTTGTAATACACAGTATAGGTTAAAAGTGATGACTTCATCTGGTTAACCTACTGATATGGAAACAATTCACCATGCTTTAGAGACTTTAAAATTCTCCTCCTTCTTTACCACAAGAATTGTATCAGTATTGCTCCTTCAGACATAAAATAATTCATCTGTGTTTTCCTTACAACAAAGAATTCATTCAGAGAAAATGTTGAGGAAGCAGCCTGATCTGTCTGGTATTAAAGACTTGTTTGACAAAACAAATTTGCAATAAACACTCAGAAAACAGGACCCATGCCAGTTAGAATGATAGAAAATCATGTCGAAGAGATAAATGGATCATTAAAGAGAAGGTACTTGAATTTTCATTACAGATTGTTACACAATCACTAAAGGTTTCTGAACTTGTCTGCCTTGTTGATCTTGTGTGCTCCTCCTACCTCTAACTATTATGCCTAATATCCATGTTGTGGCATACCTTTTGAAACCTATATATTTCATCTTCTGAAGGTATCATTAGGAACTCTTTGTAACTATCAGAATTCATGAATTTTGATATGCATTGGCCCGAGCAGTATAAAAAACTGTTTAGTGAGTAATAATGTGAACATCATTCCTAATGATTCAGAACCTGCATGACATAAGAGATGGTATTTTGGTGAACATATGGATTTTAACTAGGGCTTGGCAACACAGGACCCTTGTTTAGCTCGGGGTGCTGAGGAAACTAAACCAGAGGGATGACTGAATTATTAGTTAGAATTTTTCCCTTTCTGTAGGCTTGTAAGTGAAATTATATTGGAAGCCAAGAGACCTAGAGATAAACAGGAAGTATCTTTCCATTTCTCAGTTTTATTAGTGCCATAAAATTGGAAGAAAAATTTTTGCTATGCACCTGATTCCCTCAGTGCATCACAGGTTTAAACATCCAAGAGCCAGCTGCCATTAACTATTAGACACCATAAACACTGTCCCAACATCTACAATTAACAGTAATTCTCTGATGTTTCAGATTCAAGGCAAAACACAGATTCATTTTTAAGAATTGCAGAACTGGCACGACCTAGTCTTGCACAAAAGGACAAGACAGACAATCACCAAGGTGTATATCTAGAAAGCTTTTACCTTTCTAGTGAGTTTGCATTTCTAGTGAGTGGCTTCAAGTCACAGCAAAACTTATATCAGCAGAGATGTCTCAACTTAATGAAGACAAAAATTTCATGCAAATCAGCACCTTCTATCATTATTATGAAAGCAATAGGAGAAAACAGTGATATTCTCAAGTTGTTATCAGAAATGTTCCTGCCTAGAAGAGACCCTGTCTCCCTGCCTGTTAACCCTGTGCTCATGGCTCAACTTAGGAAACCAAACAAATTGCTAGAAGATAATAGGAAATAAATTGATTCCCTAGACCAAAGAAAGCTGTGGTCTCCAGACATTCTCTTCTTACTACTTCCAGCTTTTAAAACGGGTAGTCCTACTTTTATCCAGTCAGTTACTTTCTTTTTACCTCTTTGTATCAGCCTGTGACAGAGATAACACAGAGAAAGAACAGTAGAAAAAAAAAGATTTATCAGTAAATTTGGGAGGTATAACTTTGCTTTTGAACCTTCTATGTAAAAACCTAAATGAATTGCAAAATCAGCCAGAGAAACATTACACGTGTCATCAAAATTACATTAGCTCAAAACACATTCAATTTTCCTTTCCTTTCTGAGAAAGAGGTTTTTTTTTCTGAGTACAGTTGCCTTATATTGTGTGAGAAGCCACAGCAAATCAACAACACTATCACTACAACCAACAATATCCTATTTGATAGCAGTTGATCTTCAGATAAAATATTGACATTATAGCAAATAACAACATACAACCAACAGGGGAGAGGAGACCAGGGAACATAAAAGAATTAGACTTTGATTAACACTGTCTNGAACCACAGCTGGCACTGCAGGAGGAGTTGGACTGCTCCCAACACCCTGACCTACAGGATGTCAGGTTGTATTCTGACTTTGTCAGTGGTTTTTGTTTTGTTTTGTTTTGTTTTGTTTTGTTTGTTTGCTCTTTTGTACTACCACACTTTTATTTTAATTTTACTGGTAAAGAACTGTTACTCCTATTCCCATATCTTTGCCTGAAAGCCCTTTAAATTCAAAAATATAGTAATTCAGAGGGAGGGAGGCTCCTGAAAAATCACTTCTTGACCAAACCACTACACCATTTCAAGGGAGGCTCCTGCCTTCCTTAGCAGACACCTGTCTTTCTAAACCAAGACAAACACAAACTTTCTTTACTCACTAGCATTGGGATTTAGACCTTTGAGTAAGAGCAATGCAGGTGACAACAACTCAGGGATGTGTGGGGCTCAGAGTTGGGCAGCAAATGTCCTTGCATAGCAGTACTTCTACTGCCACATCCAGGAGCTGGATCATCATGTTCAAACCTCTGTCTGGGAGAGGGGGAAATGCTAAGAAAGGGTGGGAGGCAGAGCAGAACCCTTAACTATTGGCCACTCCCAGAATGTAATGATACCATGCATAGTAGAGTCTATGTTGCTTTGGACAAAAAATAAAAAAGGAATTGTCATTAAGGTGTCAGATAGATTGTACCTCAGAAAATTAACTTACTGTCCCCATAATTTTCTAAGCCTCTTTATATTCCATCAAAGTGTCGTTTCATGATTAAATTCAAAATCACTATTTTCTTTTAATACTTTAGAGCAGAAATAGCTGCCTCAAGATGGTGGAAGATAGTTGCTATATATTCCCAAATTATAGCCAAATTTGTGACTACTGTCAATGTCAGTGGTATGATTTCCATTGGGCTTGCTCCTCTTCCAAACACATTTTGTACTGTATCAGCCACTACAAGTCTGAAAGATGGGTTTGCCATCACCACAAAGATATTTACTTCTATTGAAAAATAGAGACTTGTTAAGAGCTTTAAAAAAAAACAGATACAAAAAAGGAAAAGTCCCTAACACAAGAATAAAGATGACAAAGAAGTTAGTTTTGCTGTAACTTTGCTCTAGAGCAATTTTGTACTCTGTCAGCTTCAGGTAGACCACCTGCACAATGACAACAGGTGAAGGTGCTCTTCAAGGGTCTTAACTAGGAGAAAAAAAAAATCTGGTGTTGTTGCTTAGCACATTTAGGTATTCTCCAGCTATAGATCCCAAAGTTTTTATAAAGCTCCAGAAATATAATTATCCCCATTTCATAGCCAAGGAAATTGAAAGGCAAAATTAAGTAGTTTGCTGAGGGCCACACGGTGAATCATTTGAAGAGCCCAGTTGTTACCGTAAATCTCCACACCTCGGCAATGATTATGCTGCTATGACTCAGACAAGACATTATTCCAGAACATCAATTGCTGCTGCATAACCAGTGTTGTACACTGACTCCTACACAGCCTTCATTCTGTTCAGAGGCCTGCTGGACTTTTTAACTTGTCTCCATTTTGCTCTGCAAGAATGTAGGCGCTCTTCAGAATTCCCTCAAAAATTTCTTTTGAAGGTGCATCTAGCTTTCCAGAGCTGGATATTTTTTTTTCCTAAAAGAGTTAAAAGCACTGTTTAAGAGTCTAACTTAATTTTGCCACCCAACTGGCATCCATGCTCTGCAAAACAATCCCACAAATGTGCTTTTGAAGAGTATCTTTCTATAGCCACCCACAGTGGAACAAAAATACAAGTCTGGGAGATCCCATCAAACCTGCACTGACATCAAAACGCTGAAGCACAAAAGAATGTTATGATTTCCTAATGGCTACAGAGTAAAAAGTTTCAGAGAAATAGATGGAACTCATTTGGGTTGTGGGCTAGTCCATCATTTGTAGCTGCATGCTGTGAGGTGTACTGCAGCTAGTGCAGCTGTGTGCTGTTTCACAAGAAGCTGGGAACAATTTTTGTCCAAAATTCAAGCCAACTGGAAACTGTGATAAGTATGACACCAAGTTAGCTCCACTGTTTTCAGTGTGATGAACGTTTATGAACTCAGGTCTATTGCTGCCCTTTTCCTCACAGCTGCCAACCTGGCTGAAGAGGAATATGGAGGTCAGGAACACTTGTCTTGAAGACAGATGATTCCTTGATGATGCTGAGAAAGTGATCTGCTGTTAAACACAACTGGTCTGGCACTCCTCCAACTTCAGTTTTTCATTTGTGTGACTCAGGTAGGCTTGGTTAAACAGCAAGTGGACATGTCTGAACTCTGTCCACTGTCACAGGTTTTGAACATTCACTCTTGATAACATCTAAACCCTTGCTGTTCATACAAATGATTTGAAAATTTTGTAGAGGGTGCTGTATTTGCTATAAGGTTTTATGAGTCTTCTGCTAACAGGAGCATGAAGTACCTTCCATGGTAGGAAACTGAATTCTATCACAGAACTGCTGCATTTTAGTAGTCCAATCCAGTCCCTTTGAAAGCATTGCAAAAAAATTCCTCTGGGGATTTGCTGAACAGAAACCCAAATGCTTTTTGCTAAATTTTTATTTCACAAATAATTTTCAAAAATATTTTCTCTACTTTTTTTTTCTTTTCATAGATTTATAAATTCCCAGACTAGAATAAAACTGACTATCATAGTCCAGCTGGACCATTGGTGTGTATAGTGAACAGATTTTCTTTTTTGCCATAAGGACTTTTTGAGAGATGTCTGATCTCATTTTAAACCTATAGCGAGTCTACTTCCTGCAGCAAAGTGTTTTAATATTTAATTATAGAAAGCCATATTTTTTGAAAGGTAGAATTTGTTGAATACATCTGAAAAGAGAAAAATAAAGCCTGGTCTGTCAGGTCTCCTCTTCATCTTTCCACACAGATACATACACAGACCTGTAAGGTACATCACATCCTAAGGCTCATTTGCTGCTATCTAAAGCAACGCAGTATTTATTCCACATTCTTCCTAACAGGCAGGCCCAAAAAGTGGACAGAGTCCAGTGCAGGGAGCAGGAATGAGGCTCAGGTCCCTCTTCCCAGTTTTAAGCTTCCTTTTACCCACCAAAGTTTGCATTATAGCAAGAGCTCATTTTGTGGTAATAGTATATGAGAACCTTTCCAAGTCCTTTTCTGACTCACTGTTGTCAGAGAGAGTCTCCCTAATTCTTCTTCCTAAATGTTCTACTTTGCTTTTGGCTGCATTTAAAGGTATTTTGCCAGTTCTTGGCCGTTAACCAGGCAATTCAAATCAGTTTATAAAATTAGATCATCATTCTCATAATAAAGACCATCACCATCACCGTGTTTGTATCAGCCTAAGGAATACTCAAAGGTATAAATAAAAGGGTTTATGTTTGTTCAAAGAGATTTGTTTTGTATCACATGGTAGGGAGAGGTTTCTCTATTAGTCTTCCAAAGCGGGAAAATTAAGTGTTACAAAACAACAGAGAAGGGTTGATATCTCCATTTTCTACATTTTGGTAAACTGGATTAATTTGGCATCCTAGTTAGCTCCTTTGAGACTTTTGGGTCTAAAGTAATCTAAGGCTACTGATATGAATATATTGAATTTCAGCAGTTGCTGCCTTACCTCTTTCTTTGTTGCAGATGGCAAACTTTCATTTCCATCCACAACATCATATGGGATGGATACATCCTCCTGTTTCATTCCAAGTGCAGAACAGAAATATTTATTAAACATTTCTGCCTTATCTGCATCATTATTTATGATTTCCACCATCTGCATATTCAGTGGAACTATATCTGACCTAAGATTCTTTTTGATGCTAAAATGTTTTCAAATTGCTGCCTTGTTGTTTTTAACCATATTGGCCATTGATGTTTAACAGAGTTGTTAATTTATTTTATCAGTTACTTATAAGTCTCAATGTATAACTTATGCCTGCTTTTCCCATTCTTGGTACATCACTATTTTCTGGTTTTGCAGTATGTTTTTGTGGTTTAATCAGGACATTTTGATTACTCTACATTTTTGCGTGGAAGTTTATGTCCTTGAACAATTCCCAGTATTCATTAATACTTACTAATTAAAATTACATTCCTGTTCAGTTATGCTAACGGATTCAAACTTGGAAAAACTGGTCCCTTAAAACATCTAAGTATAACTACTTGGTGTCATGTACAGTTCATACTTATAAAGTAAATAAAATCATGTTGTTTAACAGTTCTTCCTGTTTGATTGTCACTGGTGGGCAATATTTATCTCTTTTTCCATCAAAATTATGTTCAGTTTTGAACTTCCTTGTGCAAGATGAATCTCCACGCTCTGAGATTATCTGCTACTATTTTTGGAAGCTCTAGGGAATTCTGGTGCTGGCAAAACAAAACCTTAGAAAATATTCCTCAGTTTCTACACTACTATGATAGAGTTTTTTTTTTCTCCCTACACCAAAGCAAAAATGGAGAAAGAGCAGCTCTTCTCACTACTTCTGTGGGTTTTTTTTCTCTGCAACATACACAAGAATCTGTAATTATCTTTTGAGTCAGAAGTACCAAGTTCCCGTTACTCGATTATTTTTGACTCTTCAGCATGCGAAGTTTATTTGATGCAGTATTCCATCTCCAGTCCCTCTTCCTTATTAAGAGGGCTAAAAAATTTAAACAATATCTGTGTGACTTTAGCACTATGACACCTTACCAAGCTTCAGAAATGTTCTGTGTGACATTTCTTCACATATATTAATACTGCCTCTGCTCACCTATTAACAAGATGCTTTAAAGTTTGTTTAGCAATTCTTTTACAATCTAATATGTCCCTTATCCCTTGGCTTTGTAGCATGTCTGGTGGGCTGGTTGTAATTCACACACACAGAGTACGTACTTGCTGGATTTTTTCAATATTATTACTCAAATCCACACTTAGTTTAAGGCCCTTCTGGCAGTTTTTCATTGACTGGGATGGCTTTTGCTGAGATGGTCTACAGGATCCGATTTTCTCATCTCTCAGGTAAGAAATTATCAACTCCCTGTCAGATGATACCTGACAAGGTACCAGCCTACATCCTCCTAGCTTGAACCTCACCTAGGCTTGACTTCAAATGTTTCCACTTTGATCTAGAACACCAGCAAAATGCCAGTTGTCCTTCCATGCCCTTGAAATATCTGGCAGGCTCTTTCCAATATGTTGTCCAGAAAGACTGCACGTCATTGTCCTGCAAAGGATGCTTTCATGGGCTTTTTCCAGATTGTCCTGCTCTGAACTATGTTCAGTCCTCTTTATGAATGTTAAAAACTAACTGAATAAAGTTAGTCAAACAACATGGAGGAATAAAACCATGACATTTATGGCAGGTCATTGTTTAGCAGGTAAAATGATCAATTAAATAGATAAAGCATATCATAATTGCCACGTGAAACAGCTTGCAGGCAATTCGTAGACTGAAATACTTTGCCTAAACTATTAATCAAGTAACTTCAACTGATGAACAAAAGAACTTAACTCTGCACTTGAATAATTTGCAAATAAGGAAAAAGAAATAGATTTGTCAAATTAATTATTCATTATAAGTAGTTGAACCAGACCTATCCCTTTTTATCATTTACATTGGTTTTAAATTCTTAAAGTGGTTTGGGAACCTTGAAGAGTAAAATTTGCTATAAATGCTTAATGCAATGATCATTTATATATGGCGCTGTAAATGTACAAACATACTTTACTTTGTACTGAATGAGGCAGTGGAGACCATAAGAGTGGTTGCAATAGCTTTAACTCTCAAAAAAGAGGTAAAAGCCTGGTATTCTGATAATTTTCAGGCTGACTGAAGAATGAGCTGGATACCTGGAGTTTGCAGATTGCTGCTGCAATTGACCCTCTCGGCAGCTTAAGGAGCCGCTGGCAACGTCTCCACCAGGGCAAGCAGCCAAGGCTGGCAGGGGTGCAATGGGCACACTCCTCAGGCTTCAGCAGGGGCCTGATTTCTAGAAATATTCATCTGCAGCTCAATGCTGAATGTCTTTGGTGGTTTGTTTCATTTGGTTTGGTTTCAGCACAGTTAACTTCAGGAACTTTACGAGCTATGACCCTATCCAGTAGTACTTGGCATGAGAGGACAAATGGGTTCACAGAGGTGGTGTGAACACATTGCTAAGCATGATTTAAGATAGGACCCGTTTTTTCCTAAAGTATCACTTGTAGTAATGTATCTGCATAATTCAAGCCACTCTGTACCAGACAAACTCTCTGTGAGTATCTAACAAGCCACCTGCAGTTTTGTTATCTGAGTTCTCAAGAATTCATCAAGGTTACGGAGACAACAACAAGATTAAAAATAAGACCAAAGAGTCTGAAAAACTAATGAAGAACCTGAAAATCTAACTACCAAAAATGTAAATAATAAATGAAAGAAGCACAGCACGATGATGAATACTCAACCAACCAAACCTTCTGGAGCAGATGTGCCTGCCTCATGAGTAGGCGACCTGGCCAGTCTGAAGTTATGTGCCCCACGTAGG
Organism: Nicator chloris; assembly: GCA_013400495.1. Taxonomy (NCBI): domain Eukaryota; kingdom Metazoa; phylum Chordata; class Aves; order Passeriformes; family Pycnonotidae; genus Nicator; species Nicator chloris. The sequence goes on along the minus strand of WAAE01005513.1, from coordinate 40,037 downwards.
CCATAGGTTTAAAATCTATAATTGTGTCTTATGTAAACAATAAATCAGCTTCTGGAAAATCATATTAACTTAGTGTCCAGTTGCCCGTTTTCCTGCCTGGTACCGACAATCACTGCCTTCTGGGAACTGGAATGCCATCAAACACATTGGAATATCTCATATTCTGGCATCCTTGTCCACAGTGTCAACTCCACAGGCAGGCCTACTGAAACCATGCAAAATCTTACACTTCAGATATTAGAACAATCAAAACTACTTGTTAAATTTCGAAGATTAAAGGTGTTTAGAGACGTCAGTGACAAATATAATTTCGAAATCTGACAATGATTTAAATGACAAAAACAACCTAATATCATTTGCTGTTTCAGGTGGTTGGGAGTGTGTTGCCGTTTGCTAGATTTTGTTTTTTATAGCTCTGGCATTTAACAGAGAGGCTCTGATTTTAACTCTGAGTAAATCTGACATAGGCTCACCCCAAGGAAATAAATATAAAGTACTATGAGGTCGTGTTTACAATTACTTTTTTAAGCTCTTTCTGAATTAAGTATGGCACATCTCTACATCAGCTGTGTTATACTAGGTAAGCAATGCACTATTCAAATGATTTTTAATGACCAAAGCCCCTATATTTTAGGGTTGAACATCTGTTATCTATTCAGACAGTGAGTAGTCAAGTCAGTATTTGGGTGAATAATTTGCAAATTCAATGCATAGAAAATTTGGTACCAGCACTAAGGTTAATTCATTTTTCCTGGGATGTTTTGTAGCCAAATGGAATCAAAATGTCCTCACACATTACTTCACACCCACCTACTTCTCTGAGAAACTAACAGTGTTGGACAGTACAGAAGACTCTAAAGATAACATGGGATGAAACAGGAGCCATGAATAAAGCAAGAAAAAGAAAAATGCTTTAGCTGTTAGTCTACAAAATGCAGTGTTCAGCTCAGTACAGCAGAAACAAAGTAGTTAAAAAAATCAACAAAGAAACTGAAAGAAATGCTACCACTGTTTGGATTTATTCATTATTACAACAACAGCTCATAATCCAGATTCACAAAGAGAACAGTGCAGTATCCTACACATGGTGTTGGATAGGAAGATTTCAAAAGTCCTTAAAACAGGAATAAACACCTATCATCCTCAAATATTTAATCTGCAGCATATGGCTTCATGTATTTGCTGTTTCTTTTAAGACCAATTCATACCTGAAGCTTTCCCACTTCCAGTTACAGAACCCTCTGAGGTTTGTAATGGTCTGGTACCAGAGTAACTAACCTGGTACTTTGGATTGCTAAAGGGAGATAAGCAGACCATGAAATAACTCACTAGTAGCTAGCAGGACTTAGCATTCAAAAGCTTAATAGGGAGTCAGTGGCTGCTTGTGTGTGTGGTCCTCTTTGCTATTTGGTCTCAGAGTTTGGCTGTAGCAAATAGGATTGGTCTGGATGACTGTGGCAGGAAAGTGTGCTTGCACTTCTACATTTATACTAAATCAAAAATATATTAATTAGAGTACACTGCAGCAGAGGCCAATGGAAGTTGTTCAGTGTCCTTTGGATGAGACCATAAGATTTTACCATTTGCTGATTTCAAAGTCCATTAACAGCAAAATTGAGCTGTAGGAGAGTAGAGGGAACTGAGAACTCTTAAAGTTACCCTCTTCCCCCTTTTTATACAGGAAGGTAGCAGGAGATTCAGGATAAAAAACTAAGCCTGAACCCCCAGGGCTGGACTGGAAGACCAGAACACTTCCACCCTCTGTACCACTGCTCGTCTCTCTAACAATTCTTGACAGCAAAACTAGGGAATGAGGAGCGGGCAGGAGAAGGGAGGAATGCTTTGCACCTCACCACCAGTTCTGCAAACCTTGTTAAGCAGAGAAGTCCTGTTCTTTAACAGGTTACTCAGACTTTCTCAAACACTGCATTTCCCACCTTGATATTTGGGTTCCTGCTCTAAGGAACCTCCCTAGAACAGATAGCTTTTAACCATCAGTGACAGTCTATGTCATCACTGACCTTATGTACAATATCATTATTCACAGCTAACTGACCCCTGGGTATGAAAAATTCTTTTGTCTCAATAGAAAAATGAGATAATAACATTTTATCCAGAAATTATGCCCAGTCTATTGATACCTCATCATGGTTAGTACAGCATTTGATTTTAACAGGTTAAAGTATTAATGAATCCCATATATGCTTCTTATATACACTCTAAACTTATAGGATTATAAAGTTGTAGGGTTTTAGGTCAATTTACTAGCTTGGGAAAAATAAAATACAATTAATTGTTGTGACCACTGTTGTAGGTGAAACTTGTATCCCTCTAATGAGGTTGAATACATGACAAAAGCTTCTGCATATTGTCTTCTGTCTCCCAACATGGTCAGACCCATTTTCAGCTCCTCTAAAATTATGCTTCTGTTTTTACTTAAAGTTTCATAGGGAAAAGTCACATGGGTTTTTTGTGATTCTTTACCAAAGGGCATGAAACGTTGTCCTGTGTGCTTCTGGAAGCCTGCACAGAGCTTTCAGTCCTTCAAGTGCACGTTAATACATACTCCTGGCAACTTTTCTTTACTGGCTCAACCATACAAAGAGATACAAATTTCACAGGCACAATTCAGCTGCAGAAGAAAGAAGAAAAATGTCCTGTTTGAGACCACAGTTATTTTAACACTCTCTACCCACCTTACTGCAAGAGAAAGGTAGTGGCAGAATCACAAGGCACTACTGTTATGTCTGCGTAGAAGTATCTTAAAATGCTCAAAGATTTCATCTCAAAAGTGTAAAAAACTTAAAAATAATAAAAGTATCATTTCACTAAGTGAACAGAACGTCTGAGAAACTTTCTTGGACAATATAATTTGGATGTTTTCAACATCGCTTATTTTATTTCACAACAAACTTAGATTTTATCACATGATTGCTTTCCCAATTATAGAGCAAAATAAAAGGCATCATCTAATAGTTTAATAGGTGCAGAGGAAAATGTAGTTTTGTACATCAAATGATGCAGAAAATTACGTGACAGCAACAAAAAAAAAAAAATCTGTGTTGGGATAGAAAATTATTGCTATGGAGTTATTTGTCCTATATCTCCTCAGTGGATGAAAGGGACAGAGAGCCCCCAGGTTTGATTATTATTTTTCTGATAAAGTGTACACTGGGATAAAGGGAAGATTTCTTCTTCCAAGTAGGATCTGCAGTCCTTCCGGTGAGTATGTAATCTCAACAGTTAAAAGACAAATCACGTTTATCCATAAAAACAGAAGTCCACGCTTAGGCTGCGGGGTAGGAGATTTAGGCAAAGGCACTGACAGTTTTTCTTTAGAAAACTGTTTGTATTTTCCCCGCAATCTACTCAGACACATACTAATAGAATTTTAAAAGGTCTGTACACATCCACCAGTGCTCAGATCGCATGTTGATAAGCGCCTCCCGGTGATTTTCAGATCTCCAGCTCCAGCGTGGACCGGTGATTACCTCTGTCTGCCTGGCAATACAGTGCACTAATCTGTCTCAAAATAGAGGCCCCCAAACAGCACAGGGTAGGGAGCAGTGGATCACCACAACCCTCTTTCCAGGGCCTGCATCCAGGCCGTGTAGCACAGGTATGTATTATTTATGGCCGTGCCTCTGTGTGATTACCTCCAGTTAACAGGAAGCCTCTCTAAAACAAAGGTTGCTCCAGTCCCGCTCGCCATTGGCACGAGGCCCTCCTCGCTCCTGCTCTTCCCCCACTGCTGTAAGCAGACATAACAGCCCTCGTTCTAATTAGCTGTCTTTAAGGCAGGGCTAAGTGGGCTCAGTGGGGGGAAGAGGCTTTCCTGAGCCCCTCCAAGCCTCTCCTCGGCGCTGGCAGGCGGAGCGCGCACGGCCTCCGAGAGGCACCGCCAACTCGCTGACATTATGTCCACGGGTTATCATTATCATCTTTTTTTTTTTAAAAAAAAAAGCCTGATCGATCGCTCCCGACCACAATGATGCTTCAGGGCATCTCTCTCTGCTGGGGAGTGATTGACCATTGGGTATCATTAGAGAGGGGAGGTGAGGGGAGGGAGGGAGGTGAGGGGAAGACGAGGAGGCTGCAGTAGCAGCAACAGCTCCTCCTCGCACACGCCTCTCCCTCCCGGACACTGCTGACCTTTCACTCAGGAGCCAGCTGGAGTCAGGAGAGATTTAATTGAATGGCTTCCTCAGATGTGTTTGGGGTTTGGTTGATGGAGGAGGAGGATGCAGCACTGAGAAGAGAGAAGTGGGGGAGGAAAGGAATGGAAAAGAAAAAAAAAAAAAAAAGACAACTTTGGATGACCTTCAAAGGCTAATTTCTTGGCTCTTCCTAGGCCTGGGCTTTGGCTTGCACAGAGATGCCGGCATTGGCAGGGCCAGGGCTGTCCTTCCCTGGGCACAAGCACCTCCACTGCAGCAGTCCTGCTGCCCTGGCACTCCCCTTCACCCTCTCCCAGTGCAACCAGCCACAGATGAGCCAGATCGGCCACTTCTGCCCTCCTGGGTAACTCCACATGGACAGAAGAAGGGTCATCCGAATTTTCTAGGCCTCCTCATTCACTGGAGAAAGGTATTGGGAGGGGTGGGGCGAGAAGCAAGCATTCCTCTGAAAGAGTGCATAAATACACAACAACGTCCACAGATGTTTTGCGTTTTTTTAACGTCACATTTTTCTTCAGGTTGAGCAGAGAAACAGACAATAAAAGGAAAAACCACAGAGGAGGTCCCAGCCAGAGAAACCCAGCAACTGTCCTGGTGCTTGCCCTTTTTTCCAGTCACCTCCCATTTCCTCTGTTTTGGCTCCTTTGTTTGTGCCTGGGACGCTGCACCTTGGCAACACTACTCACACACCTCCTGCTCCTCCTCCTCTCCTTTCCTCTCCCTTCCCTGCATGTCCCCCTCAATGCAGGCTCCCCCCTTTCCATTTTAACATAACTAAAAAGGAACGAATGGATCTCAGCTGAGTTAAATGGGTGACAAGGGAGATGGAAAGAAGGAAATTCATCCCTTCTTGTCTTTGAGAGCAATTTAATTAGGCCCAGGCCCCCTGTGAGTGGGTAAGGGAAAGGCTGAGGATTGGCTTGTCTGGGCTTCCTCTGAAGGCAAAAGCGGCCTTGGACACACATACAGAGAAAGGATTTTTAAAGGATCATGTAAGAAGATCAACAGATAAGCAGCTAATTTTGTGTACTTAGGGAGAAAATGAGTGCGTTCACTCCCACTGGAATAGCCAGAGTGATGGGATGAGAGGAAGGAAAACGAGGAGGAAGCAAGGAAAAAAGCTTAAGGTATTTCACCATTACTGCTGATTGCCAAAATTAAAGATTTATGCTGCTTGATAGGGTACTCTGGCTATGGCTTTCACAGTGACTGTGCGTGTGTACATATATCTATATACATACATATATAGATATAGATTTTTCTTTATACAGCTCAGTTATTTCAAGAATTTTCATCAGAAAACCACTTTTAAACTAATTGGAGTCTGTGGAGAGGAAACCTCATTTTTGGTTCAAATGAATTTTCTGAAAATGTCATTTGATTCGGGAAATATGACTGATCTGCCCGATTTCTTGATAAGAAATGAAATGAGCCGTTGTCCTTCAGGATATCATAGACTTGAAATGGGGGATTTTATGGTTAATGCCATCAGATAGAAGTGTCCTACTTTGAAAGGAGAAGTCCATCAGCCCCAGGGAAAAGCTGAAGACCGAATTTTGTCTCTAAATCCACAGCTACAGCTAAAGCTGGCACAGAGCAGTGATAGATTTTCGTATTTCCCAAGCAATAATTATGAGATAAACAGCAATAAATAACAAAATTATTAATAACAAGAAATAGTTAGTACTTTTCTGACTCTTCGTTTTAATTCATAATTTTTCCCCTCAGTGATGTGGTCAGTGCTGACCATGGAGGCTAAAATCAATCCACAATATTACAACACCTTAGATTTTAATTATCTCACATAGAATAAACCTGTATTTGGAGATGGCTGACTTCCTAGTGCAACAAAAACAGTATCTCGTGTATGTCAGTGTAACCTTGCTAACTCCACTCTTTGTAGGGAAAAACTAAGAAAGACAAGATAAGTGACTTTCCCAAGGCCACAAAAGGAATTAGTCAGAGAGACAAGAAAGTCCCTCAAAGTCCTTGCTGGAGGGCTGGCACCATTAGTTAGTTTATCTTTTTCATAGCAGCATATATGCAAATAGAAATGGAGTCATATGGATAAAAAAAAAAAAAAATGAGATCAGGGACGAGAGAAAAGGCAAAGAGAGAAAGCCAAATAAGTGTAAGTAAACGCTCAAAAGGGCTGATTCAAGCTAATATTGAAGCAGCAGGTTTTAAACAAGACATCAGGAAGGAACAAACTGAGTGAGACTCCTAAGTGACTTGGGTAGAAGGTTGTTTTACAGAAAGATTGTTTCCAGACGTTTGAAAGGCTACAAAAGTTTGGCTGCAAAATTCCAGGCATTATATCCTGGCCCATCTGGCCTCCTGCCCAAACTGGGGGCATACAAGCCTTAGTACTCAACAATGCTGTCACCAAAGTTTATGGCAAAAGTCCCATTGGACTTGGCCAAAGACCCCTTTTTGACTTGGCCAGGAGTGTAGCGAGGCCTTTACAGAGCAACAGCTCTATTTTATGTTGTGTTTGATCCAGGAAAAAAGGGCAGGTGCTGCCACAAGTTTCCCCTCAGCTTCGGGATACTGCGAACTAAAAAATAGAAAAGTGGGAAAGAGAAGCAAGGAAAACCCAGGTTTTCATATTTCAGTCAAAAAATATCTAAGGAACAGGTAGACAGCATGTCTCAGTTTGAAAGGGATTTATTTCACCAGCGTGACATCCTGCTAGTGGAAAAATTACCAATTCTTCTACTGACACTACTAAACTGGTTTCTTCATATACAAGTTCACTTCTCAATTAGTGGCTGGACAGACTGTTTCCTAAATGCCCAGAATGGAAACAGCAAGATGATGTACTACTCTAAGCTTTTCCCTGTTAAATGGGAAAAAAAAAAGGGTATTTCTGTGATGCATCACTGATTATTCTCAATGCCTAAATCTAAATTACGGTAGAAACATTTTACTCCCCCCAAAACTGCATATAAATGGGTATTTTGTGTTATGCCCCTTCTTATCAGCCATGGCTCCCCAACAATGACTGCAGGTACAGATGAGACAGGACTCAGTAGTGGTCAATAGAAAGAAAAAGTCTTGAATTGCTCCTTAAAGAACACCTTTGCCTACAAAGGATTATCTTGCCCATGGTTTCTGTCAGGCCTGATCTGCTTCAAGTTGTCATCCACAGGAGCAATGTCTGGGGTCGTTTTTTACAGCCACTCTGAGACAGCAGGTGCAAATTGAGTGGGGTAATTTCTTAGGCCTGGTTCTGCTTTCTTTTCCCCCACTAGTTTTTAGTGTGTATGAAGTTTTTTGGATAGTGTGAAAATAATCCGACATGAGAGAAAAATGCTTCAGTCTTTCTCAGTCAGGAGGAAATCATATTGCAATACATAACTCTGAATCTCAGGCATAAGTATTGCAGATGGAAAAGAATTATTAGGTCATCTAGACTTGTGCAGGATTGTTCCCTACAGTATATTCCCCAGTTCTGAAACTAGTCTAGTTTTAATTGACACTGGCAATGGGCTTTCCATCATGTTCCTTGGGAGGCTGTTCCACTGCCTGAACTCAGTATTAAGAAATATTTCCTGATACTTCTCTAAAATTTTCATTGCTTAATTTTGGCTCACACCACCAGTACACCCCTCTTTATGCTGCATTCTATGGCACGAAGCACAAGCTACCACTGCCTTTCCTTGACAAGACATCTCTGCTTATGTGCACTTAATGTATTCACTTCATCTGGTGGATAAATGTATATGAAATAAAGCGTCCTCTAAGCACAACATACATTTGTTTTGTACAGCAACTGCTGAATAAAGAGCAGGCCTGAAAGGATTACACTGGTGGAGACTTTGATGTACGAATAGGTAGAGGAGCAGAGGAGGAGAACACATAAGTCAGCCCCAGATTGCACCCTCAAGAAATCATGTTGAGATTCCCAACAGGTAAACACCTTGACAAATCCTTACTAACTTGATGAAAGCAGTCCACAAAAATATCGTAAAAGCACAGAGTGGATAACACAGGAGATGGATCAATTTCTTTCCCTACACTTCCACAGTACCCTGTTTAGCTAGAGAGAGAATAATGTTCCAGTACATGTAAGAAAAATTAAAATATATCTAAGAATCTCAGGAAAAAAAATGTAATTACATAGGAAATATAATGTAGAGAACACCAATTACGGTCATAGAGCATTTTTTTTTATCTTTAAAGTGCTGTACAAACACAGCTAAAGGAGTAATTGGTTTACTTTCACAGATCCCCATGGAGAAGGCTAGCATTATTCCCAGGTGAACATTGGGGCTCATCCTGAGGAGTGCTGAGCAGATTGCTTCCCAAGACTGCAGAGAAGACTGAAAGTATTTTAAATGCCACAGTGTGACAACATCTTGCACCCAGTTCTAGGTCTTGTCTGTACCAAGTCCAAACCCCTGAGGCCACACAACAAAAAGCACTGGTCTTGTATAAGTTCATGCTGCCCTATCAAACATAATGTGAAAGTTATAATGGCAAAATTCTGTGGTCACAGGCATTACAATAGGCTGTGCTTCATCTGTTCTCATCTCTCTCACTTCACATTGGACTAGGTAACAACTGTCCTCCGACATAAATACAACACAGACACTAAATAAAATCTGGAAGGCAGTATAAACTCATGATGAGCTGTCCCATTCTGCTGATACCCACAAAGGACAAGCATTTAATCTGCTCTCTAAGTAGATTAAATGTGATATCTTGCAGTGGATCACACCATGCCATTAATGACTGTTAATGAACACAGAGCCAAAGATTTAACATCACAGCTCGTAAGAAAATTATGGTTGGGACAAAAAAAAAGAAAAAAAAGTGGTGCTCAGAGCTTTGGCCACAGCTATGATCCATTGTAATCCAGCTGGATTGTCCATTGCATAATTGCAGGTAAGCACATAACTGCTAATTTTGTTATTCACCCAAGTTTCATTTAGTTGTTTCAAATTCTGGGATTTTCTTTTCCTGGTGAGCTAGTCACTCAATTACTTGAAGTGACATTTGAATACAAGTCTTCTGAAAAGAACATATAGTCCAGGTGTGGTGGGAAAGCAGTAACAATAGGAAGCATTTGCCAGTGGGAAGAATGAAACTAATTTCCCAGCTGTATCAGTCTGTACCAATCTGAGAAGTAGGCATATGTGAAATACAGGAATTTGGGACCAAATTAAAGGCATTTTCCTTTCCATTCTACTTAGACACTTCAATTACTTCTCCTGTGATCACAGGGTAGGGGATGTCCCATCCTGTACACCCAACCTGCAGTGCTCCTCTCATCCCTGCAGTGCTCCCAGCCATATGCTCCTAAGGTTGTTCCACAACCTTCCCCCGAACCTGCCCACATAAACCAAAAAATCAAACCTCACTGTAAATCCAAATGTGAGAGGATGAGTTTATCACTTACTGAAAGCTAAACATGAGCAGTTACAGCAGAACTCTGAATCACTGGCATCAGCAAAGGGAAAAGGAAAATGTCTCTGCAGTCAAAATCTAAAAGTCAAAATCTACTTTTATCTTTTATGTGACCAACTCCTAAATTATCTTGGGAAGAAGAATCCACATAAAAATACACTTCCACTTTCTCCTGTCTCTCCTCCATGTGAGTGACAGAAAGAGCACAGTTTGGTCTCACGGGTCATTTTCTCACTTTTGGGAGGTTCACTAAACCCCCCACAACCACCACCCCTGACAGAGCTCTGCAACATAACTGGAAACTCAAGTATTGCTGGTCATGACAAAAATGAAATATATGGAGGGGTGGAGGAGAAGGAAAGAGTGGAGACTGGATCCCAGGCTATGAATGACAGCTTCTGGAACCTCTCCTTCTCCTTGCTGGACCTGTTAAATCCACAGTTAGTGCTGGCCTCAGGGAGGACAGGGCACCATAGCATGAGTCCCTCTCAGGATCAATAAAGCAAGGGATTGAACACCCCCATTTGGATGCCTGGAGCAACCTGTGACCAAAGCAGAGGAAAAAATAAGGGACAGAATGCATTTAACTTATCTTATAAAGAACATATTTTCAAAAATCTAATCTTCTAAGGATCTGAGTAGCTTCAGGGTTTTGTTTATATTTTTCATTTAGGAGTCTCCCTTGGGTGTTTTCTTTGCCAGGAGCACAGTGGGCAAAATCAGGATCTTTGGCTTCCCCAATGTGCTCAAGAACTCTATGGATAATTTAAGCTTTCCTACTGCAGTAAAACAGAAGGTTCATAAAAATAAATAGAGTAATACTTTGCACTCATTCCACAGGAGGCTTGTGCTTCATAAAAGCTAGTCAGTGAAACATCTCTTAGAAGTAGGTAAGTGTTGTTTTCCCATTTCACAGATGTGAAAAGAAGATACAAGATGTGTCAGAACCACCTAAGTCACCGAGGACCATTCTTCAAAATAGTAATTTTGTTTTTCTGGAAGTCATGACTAATTCACCTTTATGTGACACGTCACTTTGGCACACTTAAACCATGCCTGAATTTATGGATATAAGTGTGTGTTCCAATGCACTTTCTTGCTGTTAACCTCACCTCTCAGAGATGCACACCAGATCCACAGTAGAAGCCAACACACACCCATCCCTTAGCCACTACAGTGCAAAACCAGGATACTGCTTAAAATTGCCAGTGAAGATGCATCAGAACTAAGGTGGTAGACTTTGAGCTGGAGTAGCAAAGTCACTTGTAAAATTTTTATTCTGCTATTACCAGAGTGATGTTTTACATCTCTGCAACAAAAGCTGCTCTCAGTTCAAATGACTTCTGAAAATGGGACAGATGTTCCTTAAAACTGAATCCAGGGTATGCTTCTGATTTCATCCTTTGAAACTTGGATCATTTATACAATCCAGGTCTTCCAAAATCCCATTTCCTCATTTAATCATAGGAAATTCTATCACCAGAAAGCCTCTGAGATCATCCATGTAATCTCAGCAATCACTGCATCAACAGCAGAAACAGAACACGACAATGTTTCTATAACTTTTCTGAAAAGCTTGCTTGCCAAGTGGCTTTTTGGCTTTCTCTGCTCCCAGATATTAAATTCCCATAATAGGCAGCTAAATTTAAGCACTTTTGTTTCATTACTTTTCCATACAAGTAACCATAGTACCCAGGATATATCATCCAATGACAGTGGGGCAGTAGGGAAGAGGAGGGCCTGTATGATCTCCAGGAAAATCTAGAAAGGGTATTCTTTCAAGAATAATTCAATATATAGCCACAACAGTGGCAATAACAATTCATGGGGCAATTCCCTCTTTTCTCTTCATTCCCTTCTATTTATGCTTCTCTCTATTTGATAGTGCCCACTATTCTGCAACAGGCAGCAGCTTGCAAACGAGGAAAAAGGTTTAAAAGAAATTCAGAATATGTCAATAATCGGGTTGGTTTACTTTTTTTAATTGGTACATTCTTCATCATGATGGCTGCTTTACAGGGATCTCTCCCAGGAAGCTAATTTAGCCTGAATAATGGGTACCTTAGCCTATTAGACTAATTTTCATTACTGGAGACACAGTGATATGGAACTTAAATGCCATCTAACCTTGTTTGAAACAAGTTTAAAATCTAAACCAAGAGAATTTAATCTGGTAATTTAATCAAAGTTATCACACATTCAGGAACAAAAGATGTGACCTGCATATTTTTTTGTTACAGGTAGAAAAACATCCTTCCCTAGGTAACTGAGTTGCACATCCAACCCATAATCCACATTTTGAAGACAGGATTCAACTTACTTGGCTTCAGGTGTCTTACTTTTAGATATTTAGAATTACTTGTCTATACTTTTTTTAAAGTCAAAGGAAACAGGCAACTCAAGAACACGACTAGTTGCATCATTAGTAGGATGGGGAAATTAGAATATGGAAGATTAACCTCCTTGGGAGGTGCCCCTACCCTTGTTATAAACAGAACCTAGAAGATTTAAGCCAGATATTCCCTTAAAATGAAGTCAGACTGAATCAAGATCTCGGAGTTGTCACTATCTCATACTTTTTAGCAAGATGGAAACAACAGAGACATGCTAGACTAAAATTTCTGTGTTTCTTAAGTCCTGATCCTTTAAATTCCACTTCCCAATTTTTATTCAGTGAAGGAGTTGACATGGTCTAAAGTTTATTTTAATTTAAATAATTTTATCTCTTGGTGACGTAATTTGGCTTTAAAGGTGCACATTTAACCTCTTTCTCTCACTACTTCTTGCTGCTTCTCTGACCAACTAAGCTTCCAGTTCTTGTCCTTCAAGGCCACCAGCACTGAATCCTTGCTTCTCCTTTCCAGCCTTCTCTGCAAGTCCTTTGTCCTTCTTCTGACTATTCTCCCACCATTTTTGTGGTGACACTGGATTTTTTTCCACCACCCACTACAAAAAGCAGTCTGTCTCCTGAATTCTATCCAATTCTACATCCACACCTGAACTGAGAAGGTGCTTATTTAAATGTGTTATACTATCAACAACCTGCTGGAATCAAGAACGTTTAATTCAATCAAAATAATCCAGAAACACAGGGGTTAGTGCAGGTAGAACTGCATATTCTTCTGCACCTTGTTAAAGAGGTTCTAGTGTTCAGTGGAAACCATAAAGAGGAAGAAATACCAAATTATTAGAGAAAAATTCTTTTTCAAATTGAGAGATTTAGGAAGATAAATGACAGATGTATATCACTTTAAAATGCCTTTTTTTAGGTACCCTCAAAAATGTCTTCCTTTACTACTAAGCAATGCAGTTTGGTGTCAATCTTAAAGAGGTATCAAAAAAAAACAAAACAAAACAAAAAACAAAAACACCAGCAAACCAAAGCCAAAACTATTTTAGCACTACTTTTGTTTTATTATTTTGTTCTAGTCCACATCCATAAACACATAGCAGCAGGCTTCTGGCCTTTATTTCCATTTATATCTCAATGACCATATTGGCAGAAAGCACGGTGGAAATCCCCAAAGGAAGAAAGCCTCAGCTCATTGCAAATCTCCAATTGTCCAGAAATCAACAGTGGCATGAGAGGGATCTGGATAGCCCAGAGATTTAGAGGGGATGTTCAAAGTCAAGCACACGGAACGTTATTTCTCTTAAGGACTTATTTCCTCTTTCACTTGAAGATCATCTTCCCCTCCCTAATACTTATGGCCATCAACAATATCTGCTTGCAGATATATTGGTCATACCCAACATCTTTCAGAGTTCCAGCTATATTTGTCTTTAAAAATAATTCAGTATTTGGATGGAATAAAACAGATTTGCTGCATCACATCAGACACATACTCCACTTATTCCAAAAGTGACTTCAATGAGGTTATATCAGTGTTAACCCAAAATTGGTCACCTGAATTTTCTGTGGCCTTGTAAGACCAACACAAGTGAACAAAGAGCAAAATCTACCTCAGAGCTAGATTTCAAGCCTCAGCCCATCATTCAGTTGCCACTGGTTTAAGATGTGCAAACACTCAAAAAGGGCTTTATCACATTCCCTGTGATGCAAAATGAACATTTTTTCCAAATGTTTGTAATCAGAAGACAGTTCATAGGCAATAATAGAAAGCTCCAACAACAAACAAAATCACAAAACTTCAGTAAACATTTTCAATTGTGCAAAGACATTATGGGATGGCAAAGACAAATATCACAGGCATAAACCCCAATAATTATGGTTTTAAGAGCAGCACGTTATAACAGCATTCACTAATGTTTAAAGTTTACACACAAAACTGACTATCAAATGAACAAATTGGTCCCTCAGAAATAGCCATTTAGGCAGCTAAGGCTATATCTTGCATTTATCTACCCTTTCAACATTGCCAATCTCTCTAAATGCCTCAACCATTGTAGATCTAAAATTTAAACCAATTTTAAGATGACAGACATGATACATCATAACTGTAGTCTGTGCTACAAATTCATACAGGTTGATGCATGTTTCTGATGAAAGAACATTTTTTATTCTTAGCTTTACAGGGGAAATTGGTGGGATCTAGGTGCTTTTTATGTAAGCATGATGTTAAATCTTACCAGATTTTGGCAGATGCTCTAACCCTTATGAAAGACATTCAATGGTCAATCCTAAAATATGCAAATGCTGTGTTCCCTGCAAGATTCTGTGATATTTTCGTAACTACTTAATGAATAATGTATTGGTTTACTGTGTTAATTCCCCAATTATCAAGATTATATTCACTCTTCTAAACTTAATCTCCGAAGAATGTTGAAATAAGGGGTGGGATATATTTACAATACAGACATTTACATCAGAGGGAGTTGTTTGGACACTCCACAGGTCAAGACAGAGATGGATTCCAGATATGACTGGAATTATAGGTGTCAGCATTACAATGAGCCAAACCAGTGTTCCTGCTTGTTGTCCACCACACGAACCTTTCAGCACCTCCAAGAGAAAGACACAGGATCTGCTGCAGTTTATGAGCCACCAGTTTCTCAGCCAGATTTTGCAGATGGACCTGGTTCTTCACTATGACAGTTGGCTGACATCAACCAATGCTGATAATATCTGAACTGGTTAGTTATGCATGTGTAAAGAACCTGCATCGTAAAGGACAAATAAAACAGGTTTCTTTGCCTGGAAGATGTTGAGGAACTGGTTTTTTTCCTTGTTTTCTGGAATATATGCACAGCATGGTGTTTCCTTGCTATCAATACCATATTGTATGCACTGTGGAATTTAGAATGACAGCAGAATGGTTTGCATTGAGAAACTGCTAGCTGAAGTGTACTGCAGAATCTGTTTTTCTCATTGCTAGATCTCTTTACAAGTGCCTGGGATGTATTTTTAGCCTTTTTTTCTTTTCTCCTAATTCTTAAAGAGAACATATTTGTTATGTAACTGGTTATTTTTTGGTTGAAAAATTAGATTTTGTCATTTTATAGAAATATCAAAAGAGGTGGGGAAGGGAAGGCAAACATCCAACCAATATTAGCTCTGAAGTGCTGGGTAATTGTACAGGGCCCTGGGCAAAAACAAAACATAGATGTGCAGTAGTCATAGCACATCTTGTCTTAACTTGTCTTTGTTAGTGTAAGTGAAAAGGTTAATGCTGTTCAATTCCGTCAATGCAGAATGAGGCACTGTGGCACCCTTGAAATCTAAACTCACCCACAGCACAACTGATGTGATTCCTGAGAAAACCACATTATTTACAAGTTAGTTTAATAATACGAATGCCGATTAACCACGTATTAACCTATTATATACATATATATAAAAAAATAAAAGACAAAAAAAGGAAAAGCCCAACAGATTGCTTTTAGTATGCTTATCACAGGGTAAAGCTTTGCTGCTGTCTACCAGCAACATATGGTAAGGTCTCAGCCACCTACTAGCCATAAGGGCTTAATCCTACTAGCCAAGACAGATAGCAGGGATGGATCCCTGCAAGAGTTTTGAATAACATGCATGGCAGTTTAAAGGAATAAAGCTTCCTTTAAAGCAGAATAATTAATGATGACTTAAATTCAATGCCAATTAAAAATGTCAGAGGCTGCTTCTTGACTGCCTTGCACT
This sequence comes from Nicator chloris, assembly GCA_013400495.1. NCBI lineage: Eukaryota > Metazoa > Chordata > Aves > Passeriformes > Pycnonotidae > Nicator > Nicator chloris. Next base: position 24,350 of record WAAE01005513.1, on the reverse strand, counting down.
TTGTGCAGTCAGTTAAGTTCAGAACATAGTGTGTGCTAGGAAGCTGCCAAACTGCCCATGTTTGGCACAGATCTGGCAAAGACATACATGGTGACACAGGTGTAAGTCAGGGAAGAAGCAGATCCTCAGTTTTTTGGGCCACAGGCTCATCAAGCAAAATGCCACCCTGCTTACCTTAAATTACCTAAACCATAAATAAAAAGCTTCGTAATAAAAGTGAAAAAAAGATTGGTCCTATCTGCTATTTCCTTATTAATAACTGATTATTTCTTTCCTTTTGATTTTTCTGTTTGTCTAACTAAATGCTTTTGACCAGTCTATCCTTTAGAGCCAGCATAGTAACCCTTAATAACACAGAGGCATTCATCTCAGGAAATACACAGCAAGCAGGGATGTAATTGCCCCTGTACACACCTCACCTGCTAATAGGGACAGAAAACTGGGGTTTATTATTTAAAAGTCTAAAGGGCCAGGTGTGGCCAAGCTGGTGCTCCCAGCATATCAAGCCATTGCAGTGTTGCTCACTTAAACTACTGCACTTGAACAGGAGTATTCATTACTACCCAGCTCAGAGTTCAGCAAGCAAGCTCCACACCCAGACAATTCCTTAGATCTCTGTGTCTGATCCAGCTGATCCCAACAAGCAGTCCTCGTGGGGCAAATGAGAATAACAGGTCAAACATCCTCCAGTTTCACTCCTGCCAACTCCAGAGCTGGGAGGATGGCCACAACCTCAGGCATGCCTAGCTTGCATGGGACAGTCGTGACACTGAATCTGCATGGTGCCTCTGGCTCCACTCCCACACCTCCCCTCTGTGCCAGCTCATGCAGGGCTGGCAGAGGATTACTCCATGAGGCACAGACAATAGAGAAGGCCACAGCTCCCCTGCTCCACTGGTGGTGCCTGCTTTAAAACATCACAAGGTCACACAGCCTCCAGACCGAAGTTTCCTGCCACCATCTACGACTAAAGTTCTCTTATTCTTGTCAGCCCCACTCTGAGCTTGATTTCAGAGGATTTCAGTTTTCAACACTTGAAAATATGGATATGTCAAGAAACAGAGCCAAAGCTGCAGGTATCTTTCATGTATTGCTAAGGATTAAAAGAGATTAAAGATTTTGTCATGTACCAGTAGTAAATCTATTTTACTACCATTAGCCCCCCCAAATATGATCAACTCTTTTGAGATCACTCATTTTGAGATGACCAGTTTTAGAATCAGGTGTCAGATTTCCAAAAATGGTTTCAAGAGGTGGAATCCTGTTAAATTTATTCAGACTAAAGGTATCTATAATTGAGCACTTAAAACAGCAAACCCAAACCGCCCCCACCCTGATTACACATCCAAAATCTCCAGAAAATGAAGACTTTCCAAAACATATTTCTTTTAATTCTACCTTTGATTCCATTTTGCCTGCCTCCATATTATTTCAAAGCCTTTTATTAGTAGTAAGTTTATGAGTCACACTGAATTTATTTTGATAAAAAGTAAGATATCTAAAATACTTCCCCTTTCTTTGTCTCTCAGCAAGCGAAAGCGTCTTCCATAACAAATGGACTCCAACCTCTTATTTTGGTTTTCTCTGTTTACTTTTTTCTGGTCAGAGTAAGTCTTTGTATGACTGGAACTCATCCTTTTAGGTGTGCCTAAATTTCTCTTGAGACTATTATAGGTTTCCCTACTCCAGGAAAGAAAGGGATCCAATCCAATAGGGAAGGATCTGCTGTATCCATAAAAATTGAGAGCCAAGTTCTGATTGTCATTTGTATGAGTAGGCAGACAACCCAGCATGACTGATACTCATGAACACAGGTGTTCCCAGAGAGAAGCAGACCTGGCCTCTTTATTATCTGTACATACAACAAGGAAAACAGAGGAAACCGATTATTCCATATCCACAGAAAAGGATTGGTATTTGTGTTCCAGATCAAAACAAAAATCGAAGTCAACTGATGCATCAGAAAACTGGAACATGTCAGAAGCACCTTTCAGAGTTCCACCTTCTTTGCTCAGAGAAGAGATTTGTCCTCCTGTTTGCTATCAACGCCTCTCTAAAACAACTTTAATTTCTCCTGCTATTTAATACATGTCACAGCACTTGACAACACTCATGATCTGTACTAATCAAAGCCTTGGTAGCTGCTACAGCCTGAGCAGGAGCATAATCCTTAAGATTCACTACCCCCTCAAAAAGGGGAAAAAAAAGGCAGTAGTTTGCCTGACAACAGGGTAAACAGATTATTGTGTTATTGCTGGCTGATTGCCGGAGTTATTTTGGAGCTCCATAATTCGTTTAAAGAGATTTTTGACATTTATGAAATGACTTCTATAATCAACTGACAGTGCAATATCCTATAATTGTTCAATTAAAAATGACTACTAGTGCATTCATTTATTAGTAGAATCAGATAATTGTCTTGCCACTAAAGAGTACTTCACACTTTGCGCATCAAATGAAAATGTTTGAGTATAAATCTGTGGCACAGCAGCCTAAGTCCCAGGGATTTTTCAAGTGAAGGTGTAATTATTACAGGCCTCTGAAGTAAATATGGTTTCATGTGATAATCTTTAAATGGATTGCCTGTGTCTTACAAGACACACTTCTGCATAAACTTCCACATCTGGTGGGATGGACACGAACATGTTTGCAGTGGCAGGTGAGACTTCTGTGATTTAAAAAAGGATCAGCTTAAAAATTGGCATCTAAATCACAGAGCTGATGTTCCTCCCCTTCACCTCTCCATTACTGAGAGGGCACTGTTCTGCTGGAGGAAGGCAGCAGGGAGTGGGTGCACAAGTAAAACAGTTTTGCATAGGAAATTGGACTGGAATATAAACCCATAAACTATATAGCCTCAGTCACAAAGGCACACCCATACCCTGTGCTCCTGGGAGGAAGTCAACATCTTGACAGAATATCTGGTGATTTTTGAATGTATTTGAAGTCCACTTGAGGCCACTGAGTAACTTGAAACAATTTTAGAATAGAGACTTTCTCTTTAAAAGTGAACATTTTAACTCACATTATCCAAACTATCTGCTAAGCAAAATCACAGATCAGTTTTTCATTAAATAACAAAAAAAAGCTTGGTACATCAAGTAGGTAGAAATCATATGGAAAACTGTGTAAGCAAATCACTGAAAGGCAAGAAACAGCAGCAACCCCTTCACAAATATAACGACTTTTTTTTTAATTATCTCTCTGTTTCTAACGACAACCTTCCAGAATCCTTGGCTAAAACTCACAATTTATATTCCTATAATAATAATTAAATATATCAAGTGCAGAGTCACCAGATGGAAGATAATACTTAATTTGTGGCTGCTACAGTATACTATTCAGTAATGTCATTTCAGAGTCTCAGCTGAGCTTAAGCCCTGCTCTCCTCTCCCATCCCTCCCCCACCACACACCAGTTTGATGACAGAACATACCGCTTCTCCACCTTGCACTTGAGTTTTCTGTATTGCCATTACACCCATGATCTTCAAATGCTTTAATGAACCAATAATTAACGAGTTATTTCTTGTGCCATGGCTGCACCAAGTGTTACTTTCCCCGTGCTACAAAGCTGTAAAGTGGGGAATCACTGCCAAATTTTTCTCTAGCGGTCCCAGGATTAGGGGGAGGGTAGCTGGCTCCCATCTAGAGAGCATCAATGGGGGAGCATCTGGAGAGTACCTCATTTTCCAGCACAGCACCAATTAAAACCAAAGCAGGGATGTGGCAGAAGCCAGGCTGCGGCCAGGCACCCCCTCCCTCAGCAGACCTTCACCAGCAGCCCACTGTTGGGTGGGCACAGCGGAGCCCCATGTCACAGCCCAGCCAGCCCTAGATCCCCCCTTGTGCTCTCTGATAACAAACCCATCCTTCCTCCTACTTAGGGGGGCAAAAAAAATTAAAATCAATGTGTCCTCATATCAGATCAGCTCCCCACAAAGCTTTGCAAATGACCCACCAAGGATACACTGCTTCCTCGGTGGCATTTTTCTCATTTTATCCCCCCCATACACCTCTGGTGGCATTTTTCTCATTTCATCCCCCCCATACACCTCTGGTGGCATTTTTCTCATTTTATGCCCCCCATACCCCTTTGTTGTCGTTGTTTGTTGTTGTTTCAAACCCATTTTCCTGCGCTTTGTGCGGATTTCAGAAAAGACTTTTGATAAAGACGGTCCTGGCAGCTGGATGATAAATATTATTTTCTTAACCTGCCTAGCTTTGTCAGCCACCTGCAACTGCAGCCTGCCACGCGTTGGAAGCAGCTCATTAACTTTCCCGCAGCTTCCCAGGAGTTTTCCTTGTTTTCTTTCACCTTGGGTGTGTGCTGCCTTCTCCGCGAACAGTTAACTACCAGAGCAGGCCGAGCGGGCTTTGGCACCGCGAGCGTAGCACGCTTCAGGCAGCCTCCCTGCTAAGGCTCAAAATCTCTCTTAAACACATTAAGCAGCCCATTTTGGATTGATAGTGCAGTAATTATTCTGCTTCACCCTAAAAACCATCCTGGGGTAATTGGCGCAGAGGAAAATTACCCAGAGTCCTCCGCCACCTGGTAGTTAAGGAACGAATCCAGGGAAAGATAAGTGAAGCAGGGAAAAAATCGGCACTTATTTGATTTTAATCTCACCACTTTGCAAGCATTTAAATTGCCTTAATCAGGTGGCTGGCTCCCAGCCTAGCTGGTAATCTGTTATCAAATTTGAAACTAGATTTTTTAAAATGTCAGTGTAGGCTGAGAATTGAAGTCTATTAACAGTTATGAGCCTCCCTCCTAAACTTCCATAATCTATGTATTAATGATCCCTTTTACAAAGCTGTCAAATATTACTTTATTATAACTATATATTAGTAACGTCAGTGTAAAAGCAGGATTTAATTATTTATTTTTTGAAGATGGGGGGGGGAAAAAGCCAAACCCCATACACATACACAATGCTGACATTCTTAACACTGAAACCCGATTTTTCCGAGGCAATAACTTGAGTGTATGGAATAACCTTGATAAATGTAATTGAATTTTTCTCTGATAAGATTAACTAGTGGTAATTGTGAATGGGGAAGGTCTGACCCACTACAAATGAGATGTATGACGAGCTGAAAATAATCAATTTTTTTCCTTTCTCTTTCTCCTCTCCCTGTGCCCCCCCTCCACCTCTGAAAAAGAGAAAAAAAAAATCTGAAACAGTAATTTTGGGCCTGGCAGGATGAAGCATTTATGTCTGAAATGTTTTTGTATGTGCTGATTATCTGCTATCTTCTCAGTGTGTCTAATTGTGCTGAGCTCAGTTTAAAATGAGATCAACACATTTAAACCCCAGAAGGCTTAATTAAGGGAGGGACTTAATGCTTTACAAAAAAGGGGAATATACGCCTTTTGAGAAATGTAGTCTGAAAAAGAGCTGCAACTTCCCTGACTAGAGTACTCCAAAATTTTGTAGTTTATTAAATCGCTTTTGAAAACAAACACAAAAGACAGAACTTTAGAACTTATAATTGCAGCTGGTGGTTGAGAGCTGCAATTTTTTTTTCCCCATGCTTACTACTTCTTGCTTTTATTTCTTTCCATGTGCTCTTATTTCAAGTTGTCCTGACAAAGCAAACAAAAATGCAATATACAAAACAGGCTCGAAATTTCTAGCTTTGGAACTCTTCAGCTGCACACAGCAGCTTTGTGCTTCTCAGAGAAGGCTGCACGGAAAAATACACACACAAATTCAGACAAAGCACTCCCCTACCTGGCATTTGTTTCTATTAAGCAGACAAACTATTGCCGTGGAAATTAAAAAAGAGTGAGGGGAAGGATTAATTCTTTTTAGTTACGTGATAAAAGTCAATCAAGTATTCTTTGAAAATAATGCCACAGTTCATTTTCTTCTTCTTCCTCCCTCATTATCCTATAACTCTGACCATTGAACTTTAGTGCTGTAGATCAGGCTAAAACACCACTGACAACTGTGTATTCATATTCTCTTCGTTGAATCCTGTGTAGGTTCTGTGAAAGACTCTTCAGAAAACATAAAATCTACCAACAATGAAATTAATCACAAAGTACAAAAGAAAAGCAGCTGGCATGCAACTCTTGAATAATGCAAAATGTGCAGATTTAAATTACATGTCACCGTTAATGTATACAATATATCTATATCTACACACACACACAGTTGTGCTATAATCAGTAAATAATTTTTCACTGTCTACAAAATAAGTATTTTAATTCACAAATAGTATATACTGAAATTGCATCAAAATTAAATACAGGATGAATTCATCATGATTAATGTTGTTGCAGTAAACACCAGAAGAAATTAAACTCAATAGGAAACAGTTGCAATTTAAAAAGATGGTTAAAAAAAAAGCCTTCATATGGGAGAAAGTTTTAAGTGAAACCAGTAAAAATCTGTGTCAATATCTCTGCATATTCTTTCTCTAATTAGTCAACAGGATCAAATACAAAGAGGAAAGAAAGTTGTTTGCTTCATTTATGTGCTCATTAGAACATGGATTATTTATAAATGAACTACCTGTAAAACTATAGGAGAAAATCACCGGTGAAGCCACTATTGTCATGCAACATTGTGGGGGAATTATAGTCCTGGAGACTGGTATTCTTTATCTTTTATTTTAAAAAAAAGGCAAAAAAAAAAACACCACAAAAACAAACAAACAGACAACCCCCCAAAAAAACCACAAAAAACCCAGAAAACTGGAGTCCATAGCTACTTGCCTTGAATTCTGGACTTGGCTAGTTCTGAGTTGCATAGCCATATATCCTTGAGAGCAAACAAGAACCCAGTGTACTTTATTTCTCAGCTTTTGACAACCTTTATTATTTCGTTTATTTGCTATTCATAGCGAGATGTAAACATCTTACTTCCCAGAGTGATCCTCATATCAACAGTGGGTCAGTTTAAAATATTGGGAATCAATATGTTATAAAACATCAGCCAGTACTAAAAAGACAGAGGTAGAGCAAATTCATTGAATGTCAAATAAAAAATAAACAAACACAGACAGATAAAAAAATGTAGCAAGCTCATAAATAAAAGGACAAGGAATTAGAAATATATATTTCTAAAACAATGGCTTGACAGGGAAAATTCCCCTGCACTACATACTGAGCCACTTAGATGACAATTTTCTTCTAGGTGCAAACAAATTAAGATTTTAAAACAAATCTCTTAATTTAACAGAAAATTTACATAGTAATAGAGCTCATTACTATTACTGAGAGCAAATAATATGGATGGAGAGAACTTGATTCAGATTCAGCTCATTGTTTAAATTTATTGGACTGGATGTTTCAGACTGAGGGTAGGGGACAGCATTCCCAGCTTAGGCAAAGAGGCATCACGGAGATCTTGCAAAACAAGCAAATGAACCAGGCCTCCTGCTGTTCTTCCCCCTTCCCAGGCCTCTTTCTAGTCATCAAAAACCAGAACTAGTCTAAAAGTTGGGGGTTTTTTGGCAGAACCATTTTCCAAGTTAAAAAAAAAAAAAATTCTGCAGGAAAGTGCTACTTTTAAAAAGTCATTTGTTTTCAAAGCTAGAGAAGTCCATACTGATCCTTTCAAATCAGTGGTTATTGTTTTCAGAGACATAGCAATGTTTTGTTTATATATAATAACTTTGATTATTTGAGAATTTCACATTATGTCATTTTAACAGCAGATATTTAAGGAAATTCTAAGAGATAAATATATTTACATGTTTTACCTTGTAGGGCAACATTTTGCCATGAGCAAAACAAACGGGTCAGAAATTAACCAACTTAAATTATGGACTACAATTTCACATTTTTGAAAACTTATTTCAGAAGACTCATTTTTGGGTTTGTTCGGGGTTTTTTGCTAAAAATCTGAAATTTAGAAGTTTCTTATCAAACATGAATCCTTTTCCTAACCAACCATACATATGTTTTTCCTTATTCTCAAATAACTTTCAGTTTTCAAAATACAGCTAAAATAAACAAAAAGAAATGGATATTGAGGCTTGAAGAAAAAGGGGGATTTACAGAGTGAAGGAAGGCAAATGAGGAAGAAAAAGGGAGAAGGAAGGATGAAAAGGGAAGAACTGGAATTCAGAGGTTTGGGTCAGAACTTCCTCTACCCTTCAGAGTATAAAACATTTCTGGTGACTTTTCCTACCTGTGAGCTTTGTTGTCTCTACAGAGCAGGACTGGCCCAATAATGCATTCTATCAAAGCAAAATAAAACACACCAAGATGCAAACTCATCTCCCTTATTCCTACAACTCCTATGAAATATTTGTCTTGTGCATCACTTCATTTATCTTAAATATTTAGTTATGACTTTTTGTAAAGTTTCAATAATTTTTCATTTATTTGGTTTGTGAAAGTTTCCTTTCAGTTAAAGATAAATTTTGGGGTGGCAACTTGAAAAAGAAAAAAAAATTCTTTTTTTTTTAATTAAAAAACAAACTTTGCATCAAAATAATTAAAATGTCTCCAAATCTTGCTATTCCTTCTCCCAAATTTCATGCCTCAGTGTGTCAGATTCAATTCAAATTTGCGGATAGATGCACATCGTACATTTCCTTTTCTGTAATGTCATTTCCAGCCAGACTGACAATGATGGCACAAAAAGTACAGATCATCCTTCACTGGTATTGACCTCCTGCACCTCCTCTCTCATTTCTTTTGGGGGAAATCTGCAGAAAACAGAAGCTCTATTATTGCCTCGCTGTAGAGCCCTTCTAATTTGGCTACCTCCTTCTTCTATCACTTAATGAAACATTTTTTCCTCTACTCAAAAGTTTGCACAGAGCCAAACAGTGCAGCCAGTGCTCTCGTGGGCAGCAATGTGTGATCTGCAAAGAAAAACTCACACAAATTAAGGATGGGACCAAAGCTTTTTTCACAAGTCTTCAGCCCTGTTTTCCATGTTCTCTTGACTGCTTTCAGGGTTGTGTTGCCTTTCTGGTCCTGGCCTTCATCCACCATGAAGCAAAGAACCATTCCAGCCCATGAAGCAAAGAACCTGCTTTGTCCTGCTGATCCAGCTCCCACCTGCCCTGCAGAACAGCAGAATGGAGGCTGTGACCTCACTCATTCTGTGCCACTAAATCAGCCAGCAAGAACCTTTTGTTCCTTCCTCTGGACTAGACCTGTTCTTTCTGGTTTGATTCCTCCTCTCATTACCTCTGACAATTTTGGATTTGGGCTTTTTCCAGAGGAGGAGATGGGGGGTTGAAGACAGGGGAGACTCTTTACAGCATGTTGAGGCAAACACTGCAATGTGATTATAGTCCTATGTTTTTATACCCTGCCCACTGTGCATAGAAGTCCTCCATCTCATTTATTGCCAGTTTTAGAACGGCATCTTTTCCACACAGATTTAAACCTGACACCAACTGGCTTCCAATCACACAAACACAAAACAAGCTCAAGGTCTGGTGTTTTTCCTCACTTACATATTTTTTAAGAGATTTTTGAAAACCACAGGAAGCACCAATGGGGTAAAATAACAAGTTCTTTAACTTTCACTTGCAAAGAGATGGCACTTGCTAGCCTCTGAGGAGCTCAAACATGCTGTTTGAGATGTTGGCTTCTGCTTTGGTTTGACCTGACAAGTCACAGACTGCAAAGCAGCAGCTCCACCACTTGAAACAGAAAAGAATCATTGAGATACAAAACCAATAAAACTGATATCACCTTTCAGTTTTCCTGACACTAGAGGGCAAGCCCATTTTAGGTAACGCTACACTGGATGAAGCATCTTAAAATATGTTTCCTTAATAACAAGTAAACTGTGCCAACTCCCAGTCACTTGTGTCTCCTTGTGGACTTCTCTGGCTTCCGAGGTAGAACAACTCTGCTCCAGCTGGTGGAACTAAGGCTAAAGAGAGAAGTCATCAAGCCCTAGACCTTAAGTAAAACTCTCAGCACCCATAAGGAAGGTTCTGGTATTAATGATGGATAACAATAAACTGCAATGTTAAGGACATTTCCCTTATCTTTACAGAATTTTATTTTTTTTATTTCAATACCCTAGACTCTTAGTATTTATTGCAAGAATATTGATTGCCCAGTGGTCAGCAAGACAGATACAGGATGGAGAGAGAGATGTGAGAAATGCGTGAGGAAATACTTCCCCTCAAATTAATGCCTCATCTCACCATATTTACCCACTAATAGGAAATGAAGCAAAAACCTTGTTTAACTCATGTCTCTCACTGCTTTGCAGGCTCCTCCATGGTGCCTTCCTCCTGTCTGAAAAATCAGACACCACAGCTCATTAAGCCAGACTTTGAAAGCTTATAGACTCCCTCACTTCTGAGGTTAACATTTCTTTAATAGAAGACAATGGTCTTGTGGTTAAGCCACAAACTTGCTGTCAGGGGACCTTGGTTACAATCCATTACACACACAGACTCTGGAAAACCATATTACTTATCTTGCCTTAACTATGTTTTAAAGAAGGCCAAATAAGTTTGCTTTTCCTCTGGATAAGACAAGGATAATCAAGGCACAGAATGGATGCTGTGCTTCCTGTAAGGACAGCCTCCTGGGGATAATTTATTTTATTCACCTTTGGTGCCAAAGGTGAATAAAATAATTTTTTAAAAATTATTAATCAGGCCCCTTAAGATGAAATTGTAAGTTTATATAACAAAACTAATATAACTGCAAGTATTGAAAACATTTAGAGAGAGGATATAAAATCAGTCATCTAGATATGCATTCCGAAACTAAGTTGCACCTATTTTCCAAACCCTTGGTATGCCAGTATGAAAATATTTCATCCAAGAGATACCTGGGTTTAGCATCATTTTAGTCACTCAAATGAGTGGTCTGAGGGATTTGTAGCCTACAGATTCCTCAGCTGCCAGTCCAAAAGGACACAGCTCTCCATTTTTTGCTGAGGCACATGCAGAATATATGTAGGCATCCTTTGTGGCCTGTAGCCCCTAAAATAGCACTAGACAATTGTGTTTAGGCACCTGAGCCTCCCATCTTTTATTTTCCCAGCAGAAATATCCGGAAAATAAGTATTCAGGAAACTTTCTATCAGTTCTTATTTATAAACTACAAATCAGGGCAAAATTCACCCCAAAATTGTAATTACTACATTTCAGCTAAATTATCCAGAATTATATTTGATGCACTAATATGTATTTCCCATGTCACACCTATGACCAATTATCATCAAACCAAATAACTGCTTTGCATACAACAACACTTGTGTTTGAAAATACACAATGTTTACAACAGACTCAGTTTCCACTGGAATATCTCAATTTAATAGCAGAGTGCTGCAGTCTCTAAGACCTTAAAAACTAAAGCAGGCATAGAATAAATGTGTACAACTACAACTGAGAGCAGTAGGAGGTAATTCCACCATCTCGCTTCTGAATTGTGCAAACCACTCTGAGGAATGTTCAGTTAAATCTTGCATAACGCTTTATCATAAATAATTACAGCTTAACTAGACTTGGCAAATAAACTCACAAAGCATTTGCTATAAAGCAAAAGATCCTCTTTTGAAATTTTGCTTATTCAACAGCTAATTTCAAAACCCCCAGCAACTTGTCATGCACTCCTTAACAGTTTTGTGGAACAACGTGGGGTTTTCATAACACGAAGGCTAAAAGTACGTGAAATGTAACAAAAATCATTGTTAAAGCTCTCTCACTTGGAAACAACTTGATTTAACAGACTTCTCTTTAGCCAAATATCAAGTATTTAGAATCTGACAACACATTTTGCAGGGCAAGTTTCAGACTGATCCAGTTTGAAACAGTAGTAGTGTTGTCATCTCTGATGAGTTTTGTAGGAAGAATTAATCAATTTGTCAAAAGAGCTGTTGAGAAAAATATTTTTTCTGTTTCAGTATAAGTTCCTCCAACTTTGTCACTCAATTCAAGAAAAGGTCTCAGCATTGCTTGCAGAGCTTGTGGCAGTTTAAAAAAAAAAAACAAAACCAGACTTAAAAATACCTGATGAGTAAATCTTCCATACACTAGTAGTTATGGGATGATATTTTGTGCATTTCAGATTAATGAGGATACTTTTCATGTCTTATTTTGAGTGTCATGCCTCTCTTTACCATGCTACTTATTGCTGCTGCTTCAAAATATTAATTCACCATAACACCTCATCCAGAAAGCCATTTTCAGCCTGTGATGCCTACTCCCTGGACATAATCACTGTGAAGTTTCTTGGCTAGTAAAGATCTTTCTCTACTGAATTAGTGCATTAGAATATGGTCTATAATAGTTGCTGCAAGCCATCAAAGGAAACAAAAAACCTTGACTTTTAGGTTCTGTCTCATTTGTGCATTGTTCTACTGTGGCCTGATCTCTGAGGTTTGCCTTATATTTGAGGCAAACCCTACACTTGTGTTTGGGGAGGGAGCTGATGTCCATTTGTTGCTAACTAAATAATCAAGATGTCAGAGACAAGATCTACCACAGAAATATTGCAGAGAGAAGAAATCTGTGTTTGGACCAATATTGAAGGAGTCTGACCTTCCCGCTGCTCTCCATCTTCATCTATGTTTTTGTGCAACTTAGATTGCCTAGCAAGGAAGAGCTGATTGGTTTGTCATAGCAATTGTATGGTTCAGATGTATTTCAGGAGAATGAATTCATCTGGATTAAAAAGATGGATTAGACCGCTGAACTCCAGATCTCCTTGTGAGTGTATACGATAATGGAAAATACCAGACCAGTATCTATTTTAGTATTTCTAGTCTAAAAAAGTAAAAAAAAGAAAAAGTTAAACTCTTGTGTTATTGTAGAAATGCTGAAATTTCCCACAGAAATGGAAATTCCAGAACATCTAAGGGGCCTTAATACTGGTGCTTGACAGACAGAAATTATGCTGAGAGTTCCTTGAGACAGATTCTATTTGCAAGCTAAGTCTGTCTGCACGTACAAGCTCAAATAGAGTTTTGAGATCTTTAAGGTATTTTTCCAAAGCATCTACCCTAGATCACACATGACATGCTCTAGATGGTCCAGGTACTGTATAAACAAAAGATAAAAGGAGCTCTCCTAGCTCTTTCACAAAAAGAAAAAAATCTAAATTGTTTATTCTTAAGACTGTTCCTTTTGCCTTCATTAGAAATTTAATTTATTGTGAATAATAGGTTTTTTATTCTAACTCCTTAGATGCTGATGCAATGCAGCTGTCCCAGTCTGAAGTGCAGCTCCTAATTCCACTTTCTGTGCAAATTCAAAACAACCAACAGATTAAGCATGCAGCCACATCAGCAACTGAAAGACAAAGCACAATTCTGGAGACCAGTTGACCATTCTGTCTCTGACCTGTCCGTTCAGGAGCCAGCTAACATAATATCAGCTCCAACCCCAAAAATGTCTGCAGCACCACTTCTGATAACACAGCAGGGACAGTATCTGGCAAGGAGACCATTTTTCTTGTTGGGGTGGGAATGAGCTGGGTAAAAGCAAGTACACAATCTCATGTCCTTTAATAGAATAGTCACAAAAATAAAGTGTTGATAAACAATGGCACCAACTGGGCTCTGCTTTAGTGAAGGAAGAGGAAAAGTTCAGAGACATTTCACTCACTTATGAATCAGATTTGTGTAAATGCTTTTTCCCTTACTAAGTGCTTCCTTTTATTGAAACCAGACTTCACCTAATAACAAAAGCTGTGAGGTGCACAATAATCAACAACAATTACAAGGTAGATCTGCAAACCCATCAAAACTCAGAAACCCAAAGAACCACAAATTATAAGGAAAAAAAACCACATTAAAATGTATATGCTTCACAGGGTGAGTTGGCATGCTACAAAGACAATAGCAAACACAAAAATTAAACCAGATTTGCATGACAAGATGAATTGTGGAAGAGAAGAAAGTCTTTACAACTGTATCCCTTCCACTTTTTACACTATAATAGCTAAATTATAGCTGGTAATCCAGGCACCTTTTACACCACAATTGCACATTAACAAATCCTACTTCGAATTTATGTTCATTGGCACCGAGTTTGAATATTCAAAATGCTCTCAGAAGTCACAGGTTACCAAAAAAAAAAAGAAAAAAGTGTCTTACTTTTCTGAAAAGCAAGTCACTTCTTCAAATAGCTGAATGTGGATATGTCTGTCTGGCTTTCACTATTAATCTCAAAAATACGTAGCTGTCACTTACAAAGTATTTTTAGATGAAAGACGATATTGTTTGGAACCAAGATCCGTAGTTGAGGTAAAACATGGAAAGTGTTAAACACCAATATTCACTGAGCTTCCTTGCCAAAAATGACACCCTGAAACAGGTGTTTGACAACAGAACAATGATATCTTTCATCAAAATGGGGTTTCAGAGGCACAAGTTACTGTATTCCCTTGAAATCCTGTTTCAGAGCTTTAACATTTCCTACATCTATGGTTTTAGAGAACAGGTCTTAGGAAAAAAAAGGAGCATATTCCTTAGTCAGGGTCATACCAAAAAAAGATCGTGAAACTGGCTTGTGATGATCATTTTCCAGACTTCAATGAAGTTTCTCTACTTCTAACATGAATATTCCACTTATATCTTTAAAACATTATCAATAGAAGTATTAAGATCATCACTGATATAAAGAGTCAGAAAATGCCTGGGTTTACTCCATTTACCGAGATAGTAGGTGATTTTTTTTCTAATGCAACAGAAATGAGAAATTGCAATTCTGTGTATTAAAAGGACGTGATGCTATATATAATAATATAAAGGTATTGTCAAGTAAATATTAGGCCTTAACTGCAGAAGGAGCTTGTGCAATTCCTCAATATTGTAATTGCCAGCTTTATTTTCTTATGCCTGAGCAAAAGACTGCATCTTTGGGAAATTTACAATTTGCACTATTTATCGAGACAGTTCCAATCCCCTTTTTATTTGTTTTCCAAAAGTACCTATTTTTTACCTGTGCTGACCAGTGCAAAATCAGGCCCACTAATGTTTATAAAATACCACATTATTGTTAGATATCGAATCCAAATGCAAGCACTGCAGCTTCTAACAGATAGGAGCTTGATGGAATCTGTCTGAAGATTGCAGGTGTCCAGATTGTCTCTGCACCTACTTGGTAATAGCCCTTGACACACAAGACAAAGAGCTCAGCATTTTGTAAAACTTTCTCAAGCCTTGACATTTTTAACAAGAGCATAAAAAAGGCTCTTTTGCTTTTGATTTTCAGATTTATCATGAGCTTAATAATTATAAACTCAGAGGAAATCCAGGGAGTTGCCTATAAACATTTAAGGTAGTGATGTGCTGCATAGATTGAACAAGTGAAGGATAGCATCGATGCAATATTTTCTGGGTTTTTTCAACAGTGCCTAGATCTAATGCTTTATCTAGTGCATAAATAGGACACTAAATGATGAAGAAGGCTAAAGTGACTCTGGCAAAAAACAAGGACTCCTTCCCAGTACTTCAGCAGTGTGATAAACTAGCTAGTATCTCTTGCTGTTGGGTAAAAAATTTTTGTCAGTAAATTCAAAAACGCTTCATTAAGGAGTAAATGTCAGTGTTCCTGTGATACAGAGGCACACATAAAAATCAGTGGGTTAGTGGCAGGTCTGGGACTACAACCAAGAGCTGCACTCTGTCCTTGGTATATCTGCCTCAGGAATACACAGGGGGTCCTGGGCAGTGGAGACAAGCCCAATAGAGATGTGGCACCTCCCAAGCCCTGTGCAGAACACACCTCCCAATCTGCAGGGGCTGTGGGTGACATCCAGCAGCTGTGGGGGGTGGCAGGCAGCAGTGCCTGGCCCCTCAGCACAGGTGGAACCAAGCCTGGTACTCTGCTGGCTCTGGCTGGGATACCAATGGTGACTGGAGCTCCACCATCGTTAACAAGGGAAAGGGAGAAGATTTGCTTCCTGCAGAATTCCTCCCACTAGGCTCTATTACTGCAGCAAGGTGTGAGGAAGGATGAGTGAATTGCTTAGCTGAGAGCAATTGCTCTTCTATGTTAAAAAATGAATTTTCTTCTTACTTAAAGATTCATAAGCCTAAGAGGGAGTTGCTGTGCATGTGCTTTTCTGCTCCCTGTAAACAGCACACAACAGGCTTCTGTGTAAGCAGGACTTGAGATTTGGTCAAGGTCAAGAAGGTATGTACTGTACCCTAACTTTTTCCTTTAACAGATATATTATTCTATTAGATGGAAATACTACCAGGGCAATTCACCCCCTCCTGGCTTTCCTATCTATGTGTGAGCATCTTTGAGAAGTGGGATTAGAGAGAAACCTGCAGGCATATTAATAAATAAACTTCACATGCTGTTTGATATTAGTAAACATACCACTAAATATTTCTCTAGGGGCTTGTGATCTCATAACCCATGGACTTCTAATTTGGTTACCTGTGACATGTGGTTCTTAGCCCCAGGGTTCCACAATGAATTAATTCTAAAACACTTTTTAAAGTTTAACATACTAAGATAAAATAATCAAATGTATGTTCTTGAAAAATCTTGGTTCACTTTTCATTATAGGTAATATGAAGTGCTACTATTAAAAATAAAATAAGTAAAAAAGGAAAGATAACTGGGGATTCTCAGTCAGAGGGACACACACTGTCCTGATATAAGTTAAAAGAATAGAATCTATCCTGGAATAAGGATTTGCCTCTGGATCAGAGAAATCTCCCTTCCCAGAAACCTTCTCCTCTGTTATTATAACAAAAATGGTTTCATTTTAGGAAAACATGTATTTGTCCAGATATTCACGTATACAAATATTTTTAGTCCTTTCTGTCCATTTCTTTTTGTTTGCCCATTTATTCCGCATTATAGAGGATGAAAAGTTGCTATTGAAGAATGGTTAATGAAAATAGATTTGTAATGTTTTTGGGGTGAGGTACTTTTTCCAGTAAGTGAATCTTGTTTTGCAAGAGGTGTGTCTGCTTGACTTTGACCAGACAGCCTGGACAGGATATTATCCAGACCACAACTTCCCATAGTGGGCAGTGGCCTGGAACTCTGGCTCTTTCAGATTTTTCTTCCATGTGATAAGAAGGTGTGTGAAATCCCAGGAAATGCAATTTACCAAGGGGAATGGACCATGAGACATCACCCTGAAGAACTACAACTGAATCCTGAGAGTGCTACCAACACCAAATATTCTGAGTTTGGTTAGATTTTCCACCTAAAGATTTTTCCTAAAACAGAGGGATGTTACAATTTCCCTATTCTGATCAACTTTGTTTCAGAGTTACCAAATTGGTTTTTTCAGCCTCAGTCTCCAGTAGCTTCTTTCTCTGACAGAGCAGAAAATTATTGCAAATACTCTTTACAGCCAATGCAACACAAATATGGGAAAAAAAACCCCACACATTTGCCTCAGTTTCAATTTAAGATCATGACTTTGGAATCAGCTGCAAAGGGCTTAGAAATAAAGATTTAAACTTGGAATAAACCAATACAGTGAGCCCATCACCTTCACATGACAAAAAGTAGGAACACTGATATCTATCTACACTTGAAAAGAAAAATGGCAAAACAGGAATATCAAAATTCTAGAGCTGGTAGTAACAACTTGAATAACATTTTTCACTCAGGAGCAGGGTGTATAAAACAGGGTGTTTGATCACAGACCATCATTTTTACCTTCTCAAAAGGGATTTTTAAATTTATTTGAAGCTAAATCTGGGCTAAAAGTCATCACACTGAACAAGTATTCCATTTCATTTGCAAGAAAAACCAAAACAAATGAAAACAAAAAGCCAACCCAACCAAACAAAAAGAGTGGGTTTGGACTCAAAATATTTGATTTTAATGTAATTCAAGAAAATTAATTCTGAGTATTTTATTTACTTTCGGTCCCTTTTTATGTAGGAAGCTGGTCAATGTTCAACATCCCATGAATACTGATTACTTTGATTTGTAAGACACTTTAATAAGTCAAACTTTTAATAGAAGTCTTTGGACCACCTTTTTGGATGGGGACACTGTAATGCAGCCTCCATTTGGTTTTCTGCAGAATTTACAGGGTGCTCCAGACTCTATGTGCATCATCATTCCATATTTTTTCTTCCACTTTGGTGAGGCAAAGCCACTATTATCACATTTTTTCAAATTGAAAGCTGAGGAAACAGACTTTGAGATAGGGAAGATCACACAGGACAGTCCAGGAATGGAAGGCAGATGCTTGATTAGCTCAGTGAATTAAGCAAAAGGCACTCCTGCTGCTAGAGAGAATGTACCCCTATCTCAAGATAATAAACCTTTTAACAGCACATGGATTAAAATTTGGCTGTTTGTGAAGATATGTTTTTCCCAACTTTCAGGATTCAGATAGTAAGAGACTCCAAAGACTTGACACATTGCATTCATTTAACTTTTATTTTTAAGAAAACCTTTTCCACAATTGTAACTGGACTTTTTTGAAGAAAAGAAAACCTGCCTAGAGTTCTAATCACTATTTATCTTTGCTTCTGAATTTCCTGTTTCTCAAGATGGAAAGCCTCCCAAGATGAGAGAACCATGTCATATATCTCAATAGTTTATTATTTTCTACCCCAGCCTCATAAGGAAAGTTAAAGATTTCTTCCAAAAAAAAATAGATGAGATATAAATGTATACATGACAGAATCCATTTTTCTTTTAGCTAAAGGGCATAATATACAGCAGTGTGTCTCCTGCTGCTGAAGGGAAATTATTGTAACATCATTCTACTGTCCTGTGAATGAGAAGTATCAAAGAGCTTAAAGAAAGGGATAGTTACCACGGAGAGAACAGGACAGACAAATCTGTACTTGCAGTGTGTACTGGAAGGAATTGGAAAATATGACAAATTTAGTAGACACCTTACACCTTTTGTGAACTTTTCTTGGGACACATCTTGTTCCTCTGTCATTTGAGTTAAGCTAAAAATGAAATTCAGGCATGGACAGCTTATTTTAAAGGGAATTTGACCATAATAAAAAAGAAATTAAAAAGAAAAACCTCACAAAACCAACAAATAAAAACACTTCATAGCAAAACAAAGATCAACAGTGTACTAATGAATTTCAAAACCAAAGTAAACTTTGTTCTTTCTGGACATCTCTAACAAGCAGGGCTACTAATGGCCCCTTTTGACCATTGCACTGCTCTCAGAGTTTTTCCAGAGAAAATTCATAAGAAATAAAATCTAATGAAGCTCCAAAGCTGTCCTTTCTTGACTTATTACATTAGCAGGACCTCTCATCTGATTGGGAATTTTGAGAGAATCACAGAATTCATTAAAGCAATTTACTGTATAATGGTAGATGGCTAAGATAGATCCCTACTAATGAGATGAACATTAATTAAATAAATTGTGGAATAGAAGTGAACTGTTTAGCCGAGTCAAAAAGCCTTGCAAACAAGCCTTGCTCTACAAGTCTGAATTCTGTTCAACCACACACACTTTTCTCAAATGAAAGCACCATTTTTGTTTTAATTATTGAACAATATATTGGAAATGGAGCTCAGTAGGAATTGTGTTTAGTATCAGCAAAGATCCAGTTCAACTACAAATTGATACGGCCCTCAAAAAAAAACAAAACAAAACAAAAAAACCCCCACAAAAACAAACAAACAAAACAAAACAAAAAAAAAGACCCCTAAAACCGACACAACAAAACCCCAACCAAAACATAAGTTTCAGAATGAAGTCTCTCTCCTGGCATCTGCAGGTTGATTTAATGACCTAAATAGCAAATACTGCAACAATACAGAAGAAAGTGTAAAGGAAAGGCTTGTGTCCAGCTTTTAAAACATATCTTCATTTTAGTTTATCCTTTTCCAATATCTTTTGCCTACTACCTAAGCATCAACCATTTCTTTGGTGTGACACAAAACAAGAGAAACTGATGAAAACATTACTTAATATCTGGTTTAGGTTTTACAGGATGCCTTCAGAACTCCCAAGGATGGTGTTAACTTCAATCTGATTCCATTTTTATAGTTTTTTTGTTTCCATCAATTCACTTTTGAGACAACAGCTTGGACAATGTGAAAACTCAAACTTAACTTTTTGTTTCCTAGGGTCCATTTTACACTAAGCACCTGAAGGTGAAAAGAGCACAGGTCTGTTAGAATGAGATTTTTCCTTAGGCACCAGCATGAGGTTTAAAAAATATACACCTCTAAAAGTCTCTTACCATCCAATGATAGGTGGCTTTAAATGAGAAACAAGGTGGTGTTACTGAAATAAAGGACAGAGGAAGATCAGGATAATCAAAACCTTAAGATGTCCTAGACACACATTCAACAAGAAATTCCTTTCTAGTAGGACTCAAAATCTTGAAGTCCAGAATGTTTTAGGACCTGGGTCAAGTCAATGTACATCAGCCTTGATTTTCAAAGTGCTTGATGGTATTATACATGCTCTGACTCCTTCCACAGCAAGTTTTATGTGCTCAAAAACCTTTTCCTCTAGCCCAAAGGAGAAAAAGCAGCAATGCTCAATCCTGAAACTCTTCATTAAAACCAGTGCACAGGAAGTTCCTCTAAAACAGCTGATAGCTGCTTGCACTGAAATGTGTTTTACATAGATCATCACACAAAGATCTGTGGAAAACTGAGGAGGAAGATGTGTCAGACCAGCCAGGTAGAGACTCCACCCAGAGTTCTGCTGACAGGGAGTGATGCAAAAGAACAAAATGAAGTGTAGTCCTGGATTGGGTGTGATTTTGAAAGCTGAAGTGAGCCTCCTTGTCTGTTCAATAGAAATAATGTCAATCAATCAAGTTTAGATGAGTCAGGATAATAGCAAAAATAAACAGGTAAATAAGACAGTTTTCCATAAAAGGGCAAGTCAGCTCAAATCTTGTTCTCTGAAAGAACTCAAAATTTTCCATGAAATGTGACTTTCTGCATGTTAAACTGCATATAATTATGCCTAATTTTATCTGAGTCAAAAGAATACAATATTGTCTTGATCCTAATAAAGAACTTCCTCCTCCTTTTCCTTTCCAATGTTTTTAACTTAATAAACTACTGCAAGAAGTTTCAATAAAAAGGGTTTGTTTTTTTTTCCCTGACAATTATACACACATGCATAGCAGGAGACATCTTAAAGTTATCATTATCATTCAATCATATGGAAAAAATCTGTGTATTGCATGTGTGCCACTAAACTCATCACTCTCCTCCAGAGCTCCTTCCACAAGAGGATTGAGACACCAAAGTTGCAAGAGGAACTTACTCTGACACCTCCTGTTCTTTGGATAAATAGAGGGCTCCAGAGTTGTCAATACAGCACTTTTGCTACCCACTCGATTCAGTGCAAAATAAATGAGGATATTTTCCTCTTGCAGCATGTATTAAATCCCATTAGCATTAATGAGGGTTACACGTGAGTTTGGCAGGGAGCACACACAAAGTGCAGAGCAGACAGTTTCCAAATTCTCAGCCCTCCCTTATATCTTTCAGCCATCTTTTCTCTGTGAAAGCCTTACCATACAGAGTCCAAAATAAAAAAGGTAAATCAAATTCTCGTGCATATGGTATGTGAAGGTGATGGGCTGAGGTGGGGAGGGGGGAATCTGAGGGCCTGATGTGCAAATAATTACTGTGCTTGCATTTAGCAAAGTGCTGCCAGTTAAACTCCCAGCCAGCACTAATACAGTAGGAAAGCTTTGAGTTGGCTGAGCAACTTTTCACAGCACACTGGTAAAATAATAAATTGTGCTATGACCGATAACATTCAATAATTTCTCTGATGTATTGCTACAGCCACTTCTTCTGCAGCGTAAAGCCCATATTTCTCTGTCATATTAGTAATTTCCATATTGCTCTTGAGTTAGTAGGAGAAAGTACATCACAGTAGTAACAAAAGGAAACTGACTGTTCTTTAAAATAAAAAAAAATAGAGACAGAAAAATAAAAAAAGGAAAGGTCAGGATTTTTTTTAACTTCTACAAAACACCAACAGATGACTACAGGAAAAAAAAATACAGCAGCTGCTACAACATTGCTTCATTACAGACCCAGCAGAATAAGAGTTGTGGATCCAGTTTGCCTTTTTCTTCCTTGATAATATCACTAAAACATTAATGGAATCTTTATGCTCTATTGCTATGGTATGAATTTATCTACAGCGTTTCCTTTATTGGTTTGAGTACAGATACTTTATTTTTCTGTATGGGGAGGTGGGTTCTCTGCATCTGTTAAAGGAAATACATTCTTTATTAATGGAATATTGGTGAGAGAAAAAGCAAACTTTCGTACAAAATAAAACAGTATTGATATTCAGGTTAAGTTATTCAAATGAGTGAGAAATTAATTAGGAACTTAAATATCACGCAAAATTTTGTTGACTTGGACTTAAGTTACCCTTCCAATCTCTATTAAAACTGGCAGAATACAAGACATACTATTGTTATGGCTGGAAAAAGTGCCCCTATTTTAAGGGAATTAACCTTTTGAACCAGTTATTACCATAGGATGTTGCTGTCCTCTTTTGATTACAACACTGCAAACATTTTCTGATTCTTATCAACTTAAAGTTTTATTTATTGCCATATAAAAATGTGTTGAGTAGAGGGTAAGAATGTTCTTGCTACAAAATTTCTACAAAATTTTTAAGTCTGATTTTTGGCATACAGAAAAACTTATTAAACACCAAAAAAAATAACACAGAACCATTATGATGATGTTTTTGGACACACAGCTCTGGGAAGGGTTTCCACACATCAGATTAATACTGAGAGGGACGAGAGCTTAAATAGTTTCTAGTGCTTCAAGAACTGCAAAATTCCAGTATACAGGAGAAATTCAGTGACAGAGAACATCTTATTTGCTATCATACAGCCACCATCAGTTTTTCAGGTCCTAAGTAATTTAGAGACAAACCTATCTATGTTATTGCCTAAGGAAATAGCAAGAATCAGTGTCAGAGCAGAACTCAAGACACACAGAAACAAGGCAGCGCATGTAAATGATCACTTCAGAGGGTTAAGTCTGGAGGATGAGATCCTTTGGACCCACGAATAAAGCCTGGAATGTCATTGCAATGACTTGTGAAACCCACAAGTTGAAAAAGTCACAGGAGGTTGATTTATTCCTCCAAAGGCTTGTCTGTATAAGATTTAAGACAAGCCTTTGCTTTAACTGCTTTGTAATAACTGGCCTTTCCAAACTAACAGCTGCATTTACTAAGAGCCAGGCAGGGAGAGGACAGGAAGGAGGACGCTCTCCCATATATGAGCACAGCTATACAACCAGCTAACCCATTCCCATCTTCCTTACATCCTGCCTCAGGCATTTCTGGGGCTGGTGGCACACAGGCATAACAACATAGAGAACCGACTGCTGTTTGCAACATCCCAGATCCTCAACACCTCCAAAGCAGGTGATGATTCTCAGACTCCCAGCACAAACCACGTGCCAGTTCTATCTGACATGGTATTGCCAAGCAGGGGCAGCTTTCAGGCCAGCTCCTGTGACACCATGAGACATTCCTGGTTGAATGATTCACGAGAGCAGCCATGGTAACAACCACTGCTTGTCTCTGCATTTCCAGATCTCTCGTGGTGACTGCAAGACATGGAGTGAACAGTGACTTCCAGAGCAACAATTTTCTGGAGCAGCCTTTGCCCACAAAGCTATGTCTGACCTCATGAAATAAGAGCCAGCTGGCACTGGAGAATGGGACTGCAGAGATGATGTGCCTGGAAACAGCTGCAGAACTTCAGCCTGATGTAAATATTTCCTTTGATGTCGAGGAAAATCTGTAGCTTACTCTTGAGCTGTAACAACAGGATACCAGCACAAGAACTGTATGAGCTGTGAGACACCCACTGCCCTGGCTATCCAATTGCTTGCCCTGGCTACCAGCTGCAGATCTCAATGGCCAGACTGCTGGAGTGGAGATGCAACCTGCCCTCTCACAGCTCACTATGATCTGGGTTTTCCAGGACTTGCCATCCCCTGGGAAAAAGTGGTAGTTTACATCTTTGCCCAAGTCTATTTGCAGTTTAATAGAGGGAGAAAGAATTTCTACAGTGTACAGCATGATGACCATCTACACACAGTTCATCTATAAAATAAACATTAAAAAAAATTAAAAAATCTAGCTTGTGCTAAGTCACAATTGCCTACTGGTTCCTGCTCAGAATCCACGAGAGTAATGGGCATAACCCATTACTAGGTAGAGGAAGCTTAAAAGCCTCTCTGAATACACCCCATCTAAAATAAATTCTTATGGACCGACCTGCTCATATTCTTTGGGGAAAGAACAATGCTCACTTTGGGCATTTCCCTTCTACAGCAGTTTCTGCTGCTTGATGTGGCTTAAACTTATGGCAGAACTTGCCCAGGTTCCATCCACACAATGAGTCAGAGAAAGGTTTCTTCAAATTGCAACATTGCCTTAAGAGCAGAAATTTTAAAAACCTCAAGAAT
>WAAE01005512.1:12912-68099 GCA_013400495.1 Nicator chloris | reverse complement strand
TGAGAAGAGGTGACTGAGAGGGGTCATCATAAATGTCTACAAGTATCTATCTGAAGGGAGGGTGTCCCAGGATAGATCCAGGCTCTTCTAAGTGGAGCCGAGCAATAGGATAAGAGGCAGTGGGCAGAAATTGATGTACAGGAAGTCCCACCTGAACATGAGGAAGAACTTCTTTACTGTGCAGGTGACCACATACTGAAACAGATTTCCCTCTTTCTAACAGAGAGATTGTGGAGTCTTCCTCCTTCTTAGATGACCCTGCTTCAGCAGGGAGGTTGTACCAGATGACCCCCTGGGTTCCCTTCCAACCTTACCCATTCTATGAATATATAGCCACACAAGGTAAAGAAATTTGACATCCACAAACAGCACTGTTGGAAAATTGCTGTCAGTTTTGTGGACTTCTGTGCTGAGTCCCAGTCATCTAAATTTATCTGAAATTAATAAAAAATCTAAATAGGAGAACTTTAAAATGTTGAAAATCCTCAGGGAAAAATACATCCTCTAAAAAGACAAGGCACATCCATATGGTTGATGAAGCTTAAAATACCTTACTTGATCTTTCTGGCAACCAGCCTATAATCAGTCTGCAACAAGACCTTTCTACGTATCAGGCTTTAGTAACTGCTGAACTCATGAGAAATATGAAAGTAGAAGTGAACTTGTTCATACTTCTTTTCCCTTAGTGGTGAAGTAATGATCTAATACATGACTGAGGGGAAAGGTATGGGCAGTGCTGCTTGAAATCATGACCCCAAGGGCCTTGCTCTTTTGGGTTTAGGTCAAGGCTATAGCAAAGATGGTGTTTTCTATTCCCTTAAAAGGATGTCTGTGTTGCTAACGCAGGCCCTTGGAGGCATGATTAGTTACTCAGAGGAAAATGCTTGTCCTCTGATTGGCAAAATATGTGTAGAAATCACAGCTGTTATTACAAATAAAATGAAAATACACTCAATAGCTGTAAACTCTGAGCTTGGACAAAAACTGTCTGGCTCTAGCTATTGCTGTTCTGGAAATTAAAATTTCTTTTCCTCTATATGTTGCTTTGTCCTGCCTGAGGATAAAAGGGTATAGATTTTGATAGGTTGGGCTGTTTATGTAGGTACAATATTTAATGACATCCCTTAATGAAAATGTTTGAGCTGATTGACATAAATGTTGACATAAATGGAAGTAATATCCGATTTTCAGAGAAAAGCCAATAGACTGGCTGTCTGCTGGAGAACAGGAACTCACGTGAAACTGCCCAAAGCAGAAAACTTTGCAGATAGTGGGGTTCCAGAGTTTACAATGCGCCTTAGTTGGCAGACTATAAAACACCAATAGGGTGTCTTACAAGGTGTCTTCATATTTGCATGTGTGTTACTAGCTATTCTCTCCCTCCATAAATCAGTGTACTTCTAAGGCTTGTGAACAGAACTGTTTAGGCAGCTCCTTAAAGTGCAGGAATGATTCAACAGGCTGATTTATAAACAAGTCTTCTCAGTTCACTAAAATAAAATTCACTTTTCGAGGTTTTAATCATAAAAGTAGCTTGAAATACAATTCAGTGTATTTGTATTTTGGTTTCACTGCTCATAGCTCATATATCATCCTATTTATATTGGTTATGCTGAAATTAAAAGAAAGTTGTAGGATCTGGATCAAGATATTATCTGCCTCATTAATTGTAATAGAACTACTCATTGAACTAGTGTGAACAAGACATATTAATGCACATTTAAATCCATGGACTCAAGTGTAATAGTTTTCATTGACAAAGAAAATTATACAAAGGAAAGTCCTGTTTCTACAGATCTTTATATCTGTTGCAAACAAAGAATAGCTAACTTCAGCATATGTTAATTAAGGATTAAAATGATCCTGATGTATTTCAAGTTATGTAAAAAACAGAATTGTCTCTTAAGAGAAGGAAATGCAAAAGGCAATTAATACAGGAAATACCTTTTTAGCCTGATCATGCTAGAAGTATAGTTCTGTGACCATACTTTTTTCATCATTTGATTGATTGATCAACTTTTCCTTTAATGGTCCTTAGATTTGATTTTTCCACTGAAAGCAAACAAATAGAAATGCCATGGGACAAATACAGATGGATTATAACAATCCAAACTGTTGATTTAGAAATTCACAGTTCTCCTTGTAGAACAACAGACATATTTTGCATGGGAAGCACTTGCCAGTATTGCAGAAAGCGTTTCAGAGCTCAGAGGTAATGCAGTAGATCTAGACTGTAGGAGCATCAGGGAGATGAGAATCCTGTCTTCTAGAGAATTCCAGCTGTTTAGCACAAGGCTTAGAGCAAGTATCTTACAGAACCATCCTGAAGCATAATAGTAGAAAGAAGCATCTGTTTGATGCACGCTGCGACGGTAGGTTGAGAGATCTCTCGAGACAGGGTTGCTCATGGAACACGTGCTTTATTCTCAAGGGTCGTGGGTGCCAGAGTTTGCCATCAGCTGCCAGCCCAGCTGCTGGCGTGGTTCCAAGAGTGTTCTAAAGAGGGTTCCAAGAGAGAGAATTTCCTGTCACAGTAAGTTTTATCCCATTCTGTGTTGAATATTCTATTTACAGTGACTAACTGGTGCGAGACACAAATCCTACAGAATTTACATACAGCCTATGAGAACTACTAGATTTGAATAAGGCACTACCTTCTTATGCTAATCTCTATAATCCCTTTCTTCCTGCTATCTCTGCAGACCCCTTTTTTGCTGGGTCATGGGTATTGCTCAATATCTTGTCCTCTAACCCACCATCCTTCATATCTCAAAAACTGCTGTCATTTCTATTTCACTTACAGGCTTGATGTTTTCCGAACCTATTGCTAAACAATCATATTTATAAGGTTTCCCTGTATCACCTTCCCCAACAGCATCTTTCAGATTTATTTTCCCTCTAGTTTTAAAAGCCCTTTGTCTTTACTTGTCACACATGTTCAGAGGTGACATATTTCTTCTTTTCAGGCCCGTATATATCCTGGAATAGGCTAATCTTTTCCAAAGCCAAATTCAAACCTGCCCTCTCCTCAGTGATTCTAGGAATGTGACTTTGAACTTAGGGCAAATTGCAAAATATCTCGTCTGCTTCAAGTACAAAATAGGTACAACTTACCTGTGGAAGTATGGAAGAGCAGTTGGATCAGGTTTCATCCATTCCGAGTTTTAAGTTTTCTAATCACTTTGGTCATTAATAAGGTTGTTGGCACGATCATCATGGTGGGTTTTAAGAACAAAAGAACACCAAATGACTGAATTTCAATGAAACCTCAGGACCTAAGCTTGGGAAGTAGTGGCTATCTCCAAAACCCTGTTTAATGTGTCACAGCATTCTGAGTTTGACACCGTAAGTCTAGCTTCTCTCAAAAGAGAGAGATTTTTAGACATGCCTTTTCTGATAACACCATTGAGCAAGGAGGAGGAAAATTTCACTGCAGATATATTTGTGTTAAAGCAATTTTAGCTGTAACTTTGGGAATTTTTTCAGTAGGACAGAAAGTCAAGTGACTGATTAGCTGTCCGCATTGACTAATCTGTCAGATCTTCCTGCATGACAATCAGAATTTTGCCTTTAAACTGGAGGAAGTAGTTCTTAGGAGCTTAGCTTTAGAATTATTCATGTCACAGAATGGTAACCAAATAATCAATAGGTTGAATAATGTAATTTACTGATGTGCATGTAAAAATTGTTTTAATCATTAATGGGTTACTAAAGACATGTGGCATATGTGGCTGAAATGGCAGCTTTTAATACTATTTGCAAGTAAAATAATCTCATTTTTTCCCACTGTTTTCATCTAGATTCCATTTTACATTGTAATTTTCAAGGGAGGCATCAATAATCATTCCAGTTTCTCTGCTATCATCCATGTGTCCCCTGTGGCTTGGTACGGCAGATCTTGATTATTGAATCTTCCTCACGTCAGTACAGCCATGCAGGACTGTAACTGGAAAGAAGAAAATCTGTGATGCTGCTGTGAGTTGTTCCTAAAGGAAGAGTTGCAAAACCAAGCAGTTATCTGGGGTCTTAGACTGCAAGTACCATAATGCAGTCTGCCAAATGTGCATAGCAAAATTGCAAACTTTGGTGAATTTTCATCATCTGCACTGAAGAAAGAAATCTTTTTAGTGGTCCTGTAGGCAGTACAGATGGGAAGATTCATTACTATGTACTGTAACTAAGTCCACATATTCCCATATTCCTTTTCTTTAAGTGGGTAGTTAAACATTGTTGTCTGGCACAGTTCACGAGCAGGATTTCTTGTGTCATCCACTGATCAGCTGAGGGGCTGCCAGGAGAGAAGGAGATCACCTGCTTTGTCTGTACAAAGCACGTTGGCCCTGGTGCCTGGCCCATGCAGACACGGGAGAAGTGCACCTGTGCAGGGTGGAGCCTTTCTGTCACCTCCTCAGTGACAGTTTCTGCGTTTGCACACAGCTTTCTGTCAAGCTTCAAAATAAAACCAACTTTTTGGAATTCAGAGCTTGCTCAACCCAGAAAAATATGGCTCCAATAACTCATGAAGCCTCTTTTAAACTGCTGGTGAAACCTTGACCATGTTCCCATCGATGGGAAGGTTTGAAGGCTGGACTGACTTGACCAGGATTAGACTTTTGCCTTGTGGATCTGTGTTTGGCTTATAATTAAATTTCCAGTTCTTTTTAAAGATGCTGAAAATGTGTGGTTTCCATTGACTTTCTGTTGGCCTCAACACGACGTTCACATTTCAGAAGACAAACTTTTTAAATTATATTTTGTTATATTTATTTCTCTGCTAACTTCTGATAAGAATTTAAGAACAATTTTAGACTTTAAAATTTGATCTTTTAGCTACTCCATTAATTTAAGGAATTTAAGCAATAGTATCTGTCCTACCTGTAACTACTACTAAGGTGAGCACATAGAAACTCCACATCCTTGCACAGGAATCTAGGAATTTGCTGAAAGTGCAAATGTTGTCACTTGCTTACCAGTGAGCTGTCAGCTGGAATTTCCTTTATTTTGCTGTATTATTCCCTGCTTTCTCTTTTTGCTCTTGCTGTTAATAAAAAGCTCAATATAAAAATAAAATGGTGAAAATCAGAACTGATGTGTGAATATGACATTCAAGAGCTTTTTTTTTGCCTTTCCTTTTAAAGAGAGGTAATATTTGCTGAATATAAGCAGTATGTATCACTCTATGGGTGTGCATACCAGTGCACGTTTCTGAGTCTTTTTGCAATAAACTACATGATCATACTTTAGCTTTTTTGATCCCAGAATCTTAACACCACCTTCCAGCCAGTGACCCTATAATGAATGTTGCATTTACATTCCCAAATCTCATCACCATATGTCCGTGAGTGCTGTGGGGCTCAGATCAGTTGAAGACTGCTGTAGTTAGGTCTGTGAAATAAAATACAACTCCTATTCTTAGGTGAGGTATTTCTGCAAAGATTATGTTTAACAATATGGATGCCAAGAAGAAGCAAATTTGAACTGAGTTTTTGATAAGGAAAATAGTTTGTTAAATACTGACAGAGAGACTAAGTAATCTGCCTGAGGTTTATTTTGTAAATGTACATACAACAAAATGGGAAGATAGCTGTACAAGTTAAGAGATTGTTGCTAACTACCAGGGTGCATTTTTTTCAATAAAGCTATCCATGTGCTTTGAGGAGATAGTTAAGGTTGTTTTCTTCAGAATGATTAATGACAAAGGGCATAGAACCAGACACCCAGGCTGAATTTGAGGATGAGTCATTCAGACACAAATACCAAGTAAATCCAATTATTTTCATTGTACTTCTCTGAAATGATGGTTTAGTATATAGCCCAACTGTGACAGATTTTTGGACTAGCATACATAATGTCGTTTTTAATGCCTTATGGGTTTCCTTTCTGATTTAGTGATATTTTTTCATATCTTAAGAAGGCTTAGTGAAGAAGAGTTAAATTTAAAAACAGTTTCATACCTTTATAAATTTCTGTATGTTACATATGTGTATATATTTGCTCACCAGAAGAGAAGTATGACAACCATTTTTGTATATAGTTTATTAATTCTACTGAAAATACTTCATTATTCACTGTAAAAAAAGCTTTTACTACAGGGTAATTTATTGTTTATTCACCAAAATTTTGACAAATTAAGTCAAAATTTGAAAAGTTTCAGAGGATGACATTTCCACCATCATCTTTGGAAGACTTGATAATCAAAGAGGAACATCAGTATGAACTTTTTCCTTGATTCACAGCCCTCTTTCAATGTGCCCCTTTTATTTTAAACTCTATAAGGAAAGAAATTACTTGATTCTAGTGCTCCTTTGTTCCTCTATCCATTCATATGCTTGTCTAACAGTCCTCTAATAATTTCTGAACTGGCAGCCAATTTTAACCAAATCTGACTGAGGATTAGAGGTCCCCAAACTATTAAGGTCTTATACACTTCATGAAAATTGATACTAAAGGAGAGATACTTAAGTCAGTGCCCCACTGAGCAAAGCTCACTCACAGCTTGCCACAAGGAATCTGCTTAACTGATTGCAAGTTCATGCTGGTAAAGTTAAACAAATGTACATCTACTGGCTACATCAACACAACTTTGTAGTGAACAACAGTAATGGCCTTTAAAGATTTGGTAACAAAAGTTGTTCTGTGCTTGTTGCATTTGGCCCTCCCTTGACTTTTCATCTTGGCAACTGAATTTTTGCTTCTTCAGCAGGAAGCTGCAAACAGCTTTTAAAAAGAGCACTTGAATCAATGTCTACTGAATTTCAGATGCTTTCAAAGTAGCAGCCTGTATGTCAAGCTCACAGTTCACGTGTTACTAGCAGCTCGTATTTTGTGAGTCGTTACAAGGAATTCTGAGAAGTTATGGCTTGGTTCACTTCCATTTTAGATTGATCATTAAAACTTTCTTTGGATGACTGATATGATTTGTTTAAGAGAGATTAATGAAATCCCTTCTGGTTATGTGATAGAGTAATTAAGGTTTGTTACTAGGATAAAATGTGTTGCTTTAGATATTTTCAACATAGTTTAATTTTCTTTCTTGCCAAAAAACACTCTTATTTTCACAGCATCTGCCACTTTTAATCTGTAAAAGTGCATGGTAATGTAGCTTGGAGTACATCCTTACTCAGTCTGAAGTTCCACTCTTTTAGGATTAAAATTTTCTTCTTAATTATAATGGTACCATGGGAATGCAGTATTTCTCATCCTGTATTCACAGGCTTCCAGGCTGGTCCCCTGGTGAAAATTTATAGCCACCTGGCATGGGAATCACTGTCCTGCCATCTTGCTTGGCTTGCTAGACTTTGACATATCACCTCTCCATAGGAGACCTATATAGGAGTTCCTATTTATGGTCTTCCAGGTCAAGGGGCTACAGAAATAATCCATTGACAATTATCTCTCTTGCTTCTCTGGGAAGCTGTGCTGCCATTTCTGGAAGTGTCTCTGCTGTCTGTTCTTTGCACTGGTACATTTGGTGATATAACCACCAAACACTTTTCCCTTCTCTCCACTGACAGGGCATTGTGTATCAAGCTCTCCTCAGTTAACTTCTCAGGTATCCAGGAGTTTCCTGTAAAGAAACTAAAATTCACTGAGTACATTCATGCTGTTAAATTTGTCTGCTGAAGACTGTGATGCCTGGCCCACAGACCATCTGGTGCAGGATGGTAACATCCACATTTTACAAGGTTACTGTCCCTACTGTCCTCTGAAACACACTGGTCACGTTCATAGTGTACGGATTTTCTGAGCTTCACAGGGTGGCCTTACAAGTTGATTTTTTTAATGTGTTTTTCTGATCAAAGTAAAGCATGTGGGTTGTGTTTCAGTCTTCCAGAGTGCAGATTTCATTATATGAATCTTAAGGTATACACTGCAGGCTGTGGGGTATGACAGAAAGGAATGTGGGTTTGTTTGCAGTACTGTTGGAGGACTGCACTGCGCAGGACCCACAGAGCTGGGCTGGTCCATGCTGTCTTTTGGGAAGAGCTGGTAGTGAGCTAGCCACAGAGCTGCCCTCATACTTTGATGTGAACAGAGCTAGCTAATTTTCTTCAAAGAAAAACCTGAGCGTAAGCTAGCCAGGTGACCTCTACCTGGGAGATTGTCGAGGAGCTAAGCACAATGTGAACATGTCCACTGAGGTCCTGGTGGGATGTAGTTCATGTGCTGAAAGCCATGTCATACTGGGGTATTGCAGGATACAAACCAGAACACTCAGCTCCTACAGCAGTTTTCTGGAGTTCTTAGTGCTTCCAATGTAAATCACCAGGTTTCACCAGGTCTGGAAATTATGGCCTTTGCTGTTTTCATGGCCTCTATCATGAGCCTACCCACAAGGAAAATAAGGCTTAGGGCAGCACAAGAAACTTAAAGAACATTTTCTTTAGCTTGATATAACTTTTTAATAATATTACTTTGCTTTATAATCATCATTTTGGGTCATTTCACACTTCTTCCAGTTTTGCAGTTTGTAATATTGTACTGAACTGCCTTCACTATTGATTTAAAACAACACTCAGTTCATGTTCCTCACCATTGTTGAATGAAACTATTGTTTTGGGTGGTAAAAATAGGATTCATTTGGTATTTGGATGCTTCTGGATACTAAAATATTTTCAGTCATCTCCAAGCACAGGACTCATGACGAAGCATCATATCAGGGTCTGAGTCATAAAGGACTATAGGTTATGTCTGAATTCACATGCACTTCCTTGGAAGCATTTCCAAAATTTTGTCTTGAAGCTTTCTCACCTGTAGTTGCGTTAATCTGTCCTCGCTGTGCGAGGACAAATTGTGACAAATGGGTGCTTTTTCTAGGGCTTATTCTTTTACTTTGAGAAGAATACAGAAGACATAGTTTATGAGCTTAAGTTATCTTTCCTCTCCTTCACAGTGTGTGGCAGTGTTGATATTTCAGTGCAAATAAGGATTGCACTTGAAAACGACCCTCCCAATTGTCCCTGCTGACTGTTCTTTGCTTCTCGTTGTGGGGTGGGTTTGGCACATAGGTGCTAGATGCCTTTGGGTGAAACTGAATTGAAGTATAGACTCCAGCCACAATAAGACAAGCCTATGGGGCCAATCTAGAGTTAGTCTAGAAGTCTCTAGAACAACCCCCAAGATAAATGCAAGAAAAAAACTCTTTAAATGTGAGTACTGTGGATGTCAAGTATTCCACACTGAGTATTCTGCCCTACCAATGCTGTCTTCTTGGTCTTCTGTGGATGTGGAAACCATGGCACACAATGCAGATGTTGTGTGCTTTTGAAGAAGAGAATGTCTTGGAGTTGTGAGAAGAGCTTCCTGATTCTTACAGAACAAGAATGTATGGGCACTGTACTACCTTGTGTTTAGTGTCTGGTTAACCATTACAGCACTGAACCTTGTCTAGACACTTAGTTGCATGTTGCCCTTCATAACTAATGGAAGTCCTCCTAATTAAAAGCCTCTTTGTGTATGGGGAGGGTGGGAAAAGCAGAGCAGTTTTCAGATGTATATTAGTTTGTTTTTACATTGATTTTGCCTTTGTTTCAGAGGAGTTATTCTAGAGTTGCACTGTTTTAACAATGGAAAAATTAAGGGCCATGACTTGCTGTCCCTATTTTATTTATGTGCCTAAAAATACCTTGGAGGTTATTCAAATAAATGCACTCCATTCCATTTACTTGACTGTCTGATGGCTTAATCATGCAAATAAATGTGAGGATGATATTTATTTGACTGTCTGTCATGGCGTTTCTTTGACTGTATGGTAAAGCATACTTTCTTTTTCCCCAAAGAAAAAAATTAAATTAAATGCGTAAAAACCCACCCCATGTTGTAATGCAACAGTTCAGATTTTAAACACACATAAGTCAGGACATTCAGAGTTACGACTCCCTAGAGCTTCTAGCTCAGCCATGTTGTACATGTGGTGTAGATTAAAACAGTGATTTCCCCTCCTTTCTGTACTCCTTTCTCTTCTGGGTCTTTTCCTCTTTTAGCTCTTTTATGGTGTCTGTGCTGGAGCTCCTCCATGGGATGGGTGATCCAGCAAAGGCCCTGGATGACAGGCATGAGAGCAAATCCCATGCATGCAAGACTGGTACTGCTCACAGCAGTAGAGGAGCAGAGCAAGGAAAAGAGGGAGCCCAAGGACCACTTCTGGGGAGGCCAGTACCTCCCTTCATGGGAATGGTCCAGCATCCGCTTCACACTCATCTCACGCTCGCTATTCTGTGCTGTCCATATGGCAGCATTTTCCAAATATTTTTCTCTTCTCCCAGGCAACTAGCAACAAGACAAGAGGAAACAGCCTCAAGCAGTGCCAGGGAAGATTCACGTTGGACATCAGGAAGAATTTTTTCCCAGAAAAGGCTGTCAAGCATTGGAATGCGCTGCACAAGGATGTAATGGAGTCACCATCCCAGGAGGTGTTCAAGAAACAACTGGTCATGGCACTGATGCTATGGTCTAGTTGACAAAGTGGTGACTGGTCAAGGATTGGAATCACAGAATCACAGAATAAGCTGAGTTGGAAGGGAGGCACAAGATTCATCAAGTCCAGCTCCCTGCACAGCACCATCCCCAAGAATCACACCTTGTCCCCAAGAGTATTGTCCAAATTTTCCTTGAACTTGTCAGGCTTGGTGCTATGACCATTTCCCTGGGGAGCTGTTCCAGTGCCCAACTACCCTCTGGGTGAAGAACCTTTTCCTGATGTCCAGCCGAAACCTCCCCTGACACAGCTTCAGGCCATTCCCTCGGGTCCTGTCTTGGATCACCACAGAGAAGAGATCAGTGCCTGCCCCTCCCCTTCTCTTCAAAAGGAAGTTGTAACTGCAGCAAGGTATCACCTCCAGGCTGAACAGAACAAGTGACCTTAGATGCTCCTCATACAGCTTCCCCTCAAGGCCCTTCACCATCTTTGTTGCCCTCCTTTGGACACTCTTTAAGAGCTTTCTGTCTGACTTTTATTGTGGCACCCAAACCTGCCCCCAGCACTGGAGGTGAGGCTGCCCCAGTGCAGAACAGAGCAGGACAATCCCCTCCCCTGCCCGGCTGGTGATGCTGGGCCTGATGCCCCCGAGGGCAGGGTTGGCCCTCCTGGCTGCCAGGGCACTGCTGGCTCATGGTCAACTTGCCACTGACCAGGACCCCTGGGGCCCTTTCTGTGGCACTGCTTTGCAGCATCTCCTTCCCCAGTCTGTACATACAGTCTTGAAGGTCCTTTTCAGCCTAAATGATTCTATGAAATAACACATCTTTTTGGTTTTTTTTCCCCAAAAATGTGCACTTTTCTTGAATCTCTTCCTCAATGTGCTTTATTCATGCTGGTCTGTGTTATGGGGGGTGGCAGGGAGGGGGAGGTAGTAAATTAAGAACAAACCTGTAGGTCTTCATTCTGTGAATGTCACAGACATTCTGTGAATAAGAGAACCACAAAATGTGGTAGCATTTCTCCAGAGCCACGTGTAGTCTGTCTTGACCGACAGTGAAGGATGGATGTTTCTCAACATTCATATTGATAAAAATTATCTGAATACAGAATGTGAGTTCCCACAATATTTATTTTCTGGATCTTACTCTTTTTCTGTGTTACTTTTTATATTCTGTATTCCTACATAACGTGAATAAAATATTATATACTCTTTTATGTGGTTACTGTTTCTTTGCTGGTCTCATAAATAACTTGCAGTGTTTTCTGACTTGGCATAGTAAAACTCCCAAATTTCCTCAACAATATAAATTTCTGGAGACCGATAGGTGTAAATTGCCCTGAAGAGAATGCTGGTTTGTTTGCACTCCTCTAGGCCAAATTCTGTAATGGAAGAACTCATCTGTCCAACTGCTTTCTTTTTCACAAGTGCATATCGTTATATCAGTCTCTGGATTTTCCAAAGAAAAAATACAAGTATTTGAGACTGTCATTATTAGTAGTTCCTGCTTTTTCCAATTCTATAAACATTGAGATAATTAAAATATTATTCTAAATCCTTTTGAAATAATAGTTTTGGTTTAGTTATTGTGTGTTAAGCACTTACTGTAGTAAAAATAAACACATTTCTATTTCAACTTATACAAGCAGGATATTATTTCCAAGGTCCTCAGGGCAGGGATTGTACTTTTCCTTGTATCTGCAAATTATTTATTGGAAGAGGGGCCCTATCCTCCTTACAGCTTCAGCATTAATACTAAGTGATGATCTTCATATGGAAAATATTGAATCTGAATAGACAGAATTTTGTAAATACCAGCAACCTATTGTAGAGTCATGACAGCACTTTTCTTTTTCAGCTGCTCGTATTTCTCTCCTTGGTTTTTCTACATCTCTTTGTTTAACTGACTGGAGGAGAACAAAGCAGAAAAGCACAAGCCTAAAGTTAATATCTGAAATGCAGTTGCTTGGAAAGATCTTTTTCTGGTTGTCTATGAGGTGCCTAAAGGATTTATGTCCTGGTATGTTGAGCGTGATGAGTACATGCACTGCTGACTTAAGGAGGAATTCTGTCTCAGGTCCAAATCTTCCTTCTGCTTCACGGAGCAGTCTCCACAATGTGCCTGCCACGATCACCCACCATCCCTTGGGAACAATGTTCCAGTGTTGTGGGACTGCCGTGCTTGTGGCAGAGCTGGTTTTGGCTGCCCCTGTTTGGCCAGCCACGTGCACAGGGGCCAGTCATGGTCAGCTCTGGAGTTGGTACACCTCCTTCTTGTGGCTTCAGCTTCCTGGGTTCAGTGTTACCTCCTTTCCAAAGATGGCTCTTTCCTCAGGCACATAAGGAAAGCTCATCCAGACACAAAGTCTGCAACATGCTGCTTCTCACTGTGATCGCATGACAGTATCAGGAATAGACTGGCTACTAGTTAGGAATACCAGGCAAACAACAACTGTGGAGTTATACTGTGATTTGTGTGCTGTAAATGTCTGTACACAGGGACTTTGTGTTGGTGCTGTGCTAGGAGCTTTCCTGATGAACTCTGCCTGTTCCTGCAGGTTGATAGCTTCATCCTTCGCAAAATTCTCGCTTACTTGGTACATGGGACTGAAATCTGAGGCAGGTTGAAGGAATCCAAGAAATAAAAGCAGATGCAAAGGAATTGGTTTGAATATGTGGTTTTAGTCAGTGTTGCCAGTTCAGTTTCTATTTTACAACAAGCTTTAACATTGGATAAATGTTGTATTTTTAGAAAAAGAAAATACGTGCTAGTACCAAAGAAAGTATTCCAAGATTCGGGAGGAATTATACTACCTTTTCTTCATTGGTCTGAAGAAAGAAATAAACTAAACTGATTCAGGCCTGGTTTTGATAATATAAGAGAAGAAATTCAGCAATCACAAAATGGGAGAAAGTAACAGACATTATGAAAAAGTATTGGATGGAGCAGCTGTCATTGCCAGCACTATACTATAATTGAGTGTACTTGGTTATTTGGTTTCTTTTTAATGGAATGCTGTAAAAACCAGTACCTTTTGTCCCTGGTTAAATATTTACAGATTATATTTGGAAGCTGCTATCAGAGTTAAATTAAAAGATCCTACTATTTTGTATTTTGTATGTTTGCATAAACCATATCAGTTCACATTTAATAAGATTTGCTATCAAGAGAACCACAAACTGTTTAAATTCCTAACATCTGCAGCTTTGTCGGGTTTTCAGGGGTTACATGTCTGAGTAGACTTGTTTAACTCAAATAAGGAATTATGGAAACAATTAAATTTCTTCCATATTTTCATTTCAGTGACAGGCTTCTAGTCCAGCTTTACAATATGGTATTTCTTTGCATACAGCCAAACAAGACATTCGACCAGAACAGAAAACTTGCCGTTTTTGTTATCAAGCATATGATATCTGCCATCAGCAGTTGGGAAAGTTTCCATTAAAATAAATATCAGAGAAATAAATATTTCAAAACACTTTTAAACTAAGTCCCAGTAGGTGTATATTGCTTGCGCACACACCAGTGTAACTTGGTATTTTATTGATTTTCATTTTTTTTTCATTCACTGTGCTAAGCCTGCCTTAGATTGTTTGTTTAAATATGTTCACATATTTACATGAAACTGCTTCACTTATGCACAACCTGCCTGCCATTAAAAGTTACATGTTGGATTCGTACTGGCTTATGAAAGATAAAATAAAAGCAACATATTTCAACCTGCAAATTGTTGTCAATGATGCATTTTTAAAGGGTTCCCATGGACTGTTTCTTTATTGAAAGAAGATTATATTCTCTGAACTATTATAAAATGTGAGGCTATTATAAATGTGAGGCTGCTGTCCCACAGCAAGGATCTAGCTGGCAACCT
Source organism: Nicator chloris (assembly GCA_013400495.1). Taxonomy (NCBI): domain Eukaryota; kingdom Metazoa; phylum Chordata; class Aves; order Passeriformes; family Pycnonotidae; genus Nicator; species Nicator chloris. Next base: position 53,809 of record WAAE01005512.1, on the reverse strand, counting down.
AGGATATTTTCAAAAGCAGTAAGACATGCATGATAAGAAAAATTAATTAATAGTTCATCATGTCCTTTCAGCTCCTAATGAAAAATTGTCCAGTACAGTGTATTTTCCATTACTTTGCTCTGTCCACTTTTTAATCACCCGTGCGATATGGTCCTCTGTAGTTTCCTGATGAAGCCTACTCTTATGCACATCTAGTTACTACAGTCTAAGTCTGTAAATCCTCCTAAGAGAATCCCTCTTTTCTCTGTTTTGTGCTTTTGTAGTGCCCTTCAGATCTTTTCCCAGTGGTAGAGATTCTGAGCGCTTGCCACTGTCATGACGTAAGAAGAATTTACACTGGTCTAATTTGCCTAAGAGGAACTGGTCCTTAGTAGGCTGTGTAGGATCCAGCTAGAACCAGTTAAACTTTTTGAGAGCTTCATTTTTAAACTCAGATCAGATCAGATCAGATCAGCTAGGGAAAGGGGAATGTTTGTCCTCTTTTTCATCTCATTAGCACGGAGCAGTATATTTGAAATGTATCAGATAAAGCAAGAATATTTTAACTCTTTTGTCTATTATAGCTTTACCCTAATCATTGTCCTTCTATCTGTCAGCCTCTATGGAAAAAAATGCACTATCCGTTGTCATGATCCACTTGAGAGAACTGCACTGCCTGAGCAGTGAAGAGAGAAAACCAGAAAAGAAAACTAGATTTGATTTGAGGCAAGTTGTCAATATTTTTAATACTGGCATAGTATTACTTTGTGTTGTAAAAATGCACATTTCCAGAGTCAGTCAGCTCTTGGATATGGGATTTACAGCAATGTGTGGAATGGCAGAAATGTATTCCTATGCACACCTGTCTTGCACATTGAATGGCTGACTTGGACATCCATTACAAAATTAATTCCTTCCAGTACATTTCTCCTACAAAACTAGTCTGAAAGACAGAATATAGGACTACTGGTCATGAAGTAATGCCTATGACTAATCCGTAAGATAATGTAATTCAGAGGTTGTTAGTGATTTCCAGACTACAACAGGAGCCACCATGCCTGGTCAGACTACAAACCTGTCCAATCTACTTATTCTTTAACTTCAACACCACTGTCAGAATTAACATGAACGTTCATCTCAGCCTTTACAGAGTCTTGGAATCACCTGGGTTGGAAGGGATCTTAAAGACCATCTAGTTCCACCCCCTTCTGTGGGCAGGGACATCTTTCACTAGATCAGGTTTCTCAGAGCTCCATCCAGCCTGGTCTTGAATGATTCCAGGGATGGGCAATCCACAGCTTCGCTGAGCAACCTGTTCCACTGCCTCACCATCACAGGTGGAGACCTTTTTTCCTCATATCTAATCTAAATATACTCTCTTTCAATTTGAAGCAATGGTGACAATGTGACAATGACTTGTCCTGTCACTACATGCACTTGTAAAAACTCTCTCTCCAACCTTCTTGTAGGCTTCCTTCAGGTACTGGAAGGCTGCAAGTAGGTCACCCCAAGGCCTTCTCTTTTCCAGGCTGAACAAGCCCAATGCTCACAGCCTTTCCTCATAGGAGAGATGCTGCATCCCTCCAATCAACTTAGTGGCCTCCTCTGGACTTGCTCTAGCAGGTCCACGTCTTTCTTATGTTGAGGTACCAGAACTGCATGATGCAGTTCTACAGGTGGGTTCTCCACGTGGGAGCACAGAGTAGAGGGGCAGATTCCCTTCCCTTGCCCTGCTGGCCACACTGCTTTTGATGCAGCCCAACAGCAGAGGCTTTGTTTGGCTTTCTGGGCTGCAAGTGCAGGTGGCCGGGTCGTGTCCAGCCTCTTATCCACCAGCACCCCCAGGTCCTTCTCAGCAGGGCTGCTCTCTGTTCATATCCCAGCCTGGATTGACACCAGGGGTTGCCCCAAGCCAGGTGCAGCACCAGCACCTGGTCTTGTTAAACCTCATGAGATTCCCATTGGCTACTTCTCAAACTTATCCAGGTCTCTCTGGATGAATCCCATCCTTCAGGTGTGTCACCCACACCACCCAGCTTGGTGTCATCTGCAAACTCACTGAGGGTGCACTCAATCCTTTATGTCATTAATGAAGATATTTAATAACACTTGTTCGACTACTGAACCCTGAAGTACACCATTTGTCACTTGAGTCCATTGGGACTCCACGACATTGACCGCTGGCCTCCAGATGTGACTGTCCAACAACTTATTCATCTAAGAGTTCACTCATCAAATCCATCTCTCTCCAGTTTAGAGAGAAGGATGTCAAGGGGGTCTGTATCAAAGGCTTTACAGAAGCCCAGATAAATGCCTTGTGGGTGGCATGAAAATTTAAGAACCATCAAAATACAAGGGCAGCTGTCTATCCAGTTTTTCACTGGTTCAAAAACTACTGATAATCCTAAAATAATTTAAGGTCTGCTCAGTAACCTCAGACAGTAGGAGGTTATTATTCTATATGCTTGAGAACATGCCAGTTTGAGCATTTTTTGGAAGGTGGAGAAACTCAAAAGGTCTCATCCGTTTGATCCTGCTGTTAAACCTGACACACATGATCCAGCCCTAAGAAACAGATGGAGGACTGTAGAGTTGGGTCACTCCTCTGCTTTGGCCTGGAAACACGCACAGACAGGCACATCCTCCTTCAGGCTGTCGAGTTTTGCTCCACAGGGAAACATTTCTGAATTAAAACATACTTGTTCCCACCTGTACAAAATAACTTTTTTTTTTTTTTTCCGTGTGGACCTTATTCTATCCCCCTGTGTAATTCTCTGTCAATCTTTCTTTGTGCCAAGTGGAGGGCAGAGATGAAATACAGCCTGCTAACAGCAGAGCTGAAGAATATCACCTGTGTAGCTCAAACAAGGAATGATCTCAGCTCTGGAGACACTGGTTCAAAACCGGTATAATAACAATGACTATCTCATATCCTTGATGTGAAGGACTTTGCCATCATCGAGACAGGGTGTGGGGGAGCTGCTGCAGCCAGATGGAGGGACCCTCTGTGCAGCCTCTGCAGCAGAAGGCAACCCACAGTCAGGGCATCAGGGCTTCTCCTAATCCTGAGCAACAAGTGAGAACAGGTTAAAAGAGCTTTGTATCCCATTTTTAGCCTAAAATATTTTTCTTCTGTTTTTCTCAGAGTCTCCACTGAAATTCAGCAGTTTTGGGTGTCCCCAAGGTGCCTCCTGCCAGCCACAAAGCTGCCTTGTGAGTGGAGCTGCACCTCAGCCTCCTTTGTCTGCTTCAGCAGTCAAGAGCTGTTGCTTTGCTTCAGCATGATGGAGTGGAGTTTTGTAATGAAACCAGCCCTGGTGGGTCAGAGCAACATTTGGCACATATTCCCTGTTTCTAAGTTTTCCACTCCTTTTGTCCACAATTAAGTGCTGATCAAAATCAAAGCTAATTTAGTAATGTTTAAGATAAGTTGCTCCAAACCCAGTTACAATTAAGGAGAGTTATCTATTGATTTTGTTAATTTATATTTTTCTGGAGGAGTACTTTGCCTACAGCTCAGATCAAAGTGGCAGATAGGAGAATGTAAATCTGCTGGTTTTTCTGAAGTCTTGGGGAAGGAGGAGGCCAGTATGTCTGTGCAGAGTATTTGAGCCTCTCACAGCACACAGTCCCTCCCTGTCCCTTCCAATTAAATTTGCTTCCTGCCAGTCTTGCCTTAGGTTTCCAGGTGTAGGTGGGCTTGGAACTCAAAGCAACAGCAGAGGGGCCAAACCTTAACATGATTGCTATTTTCTCCACTAACAGAAAGCAGACTTCCTAACCTTTTTTAAAAACCCTTTATCAGGCCAAAATACAGAGGAGGCATTTATCAACATGCATAATGATTAATTAGCAGGAATAGAGTTCAACTGTGGTCTTTAATCAGATTATCTCTTATAGCAATATGTTTCCCAGACTAATTACCAGATGTGGGAAGGAGTCATTCTCTTTCTACATGCAAATTTATCTCATGAAAACTTCATGGAGCTGAGAAGAAAGGTGCAGAAAAGCAGAGTTTCCCTCATTCTGCAGTAACATTAAGAGTCAGAGAAATTTGTAGTAGTCATTAAGCTATTTAACTTCAGGAGGAATTAAATTTCCAGGAAGTTGGGATTGGGGCCAGGGTGGGGATGGTGGAGCAGAAGTTTTAAATGAGGAAAATATCATAAGTAGTTGGTTATGTATCAAAAATTACTTTTATTATATAATAATGAGTAATAGATTGAAATTTTTTAGCACATGCAGTAGTATTATAGGTATATACTTGTAAGTCAAATTTCCTTTTTTTCAACTGAAAAAGCTGCCTTCACTTCGTTGTGTTTCAACCTTTCTTCTCCTCATCTATGTTCCTGTCTGGCAGACCTTTTAGCTATAGAATTTCCAGTTCTGTTCAGGGTTCTGCAATTGTCAGGCATTGATATTAGAAACAAATTATTATTACATTGGCAACATTTATGTGTTTTTTTAGAAGACCTAAAGAAATTAGAAAGAGCTCCTAATAAAATTGTTAAGGTTTTGTGGTTGTTATTGTTGGTTGGTTGGTTGTTTCTCCAGCAAATATGACCCAAAGAAACAGAAGTGATGTATTTCTGTAAATGAGGATTTTTTCTATATGATAGACATAGAAATGAGGTAAGGCTTTCAGCTTGCCAACGGCTTTGAGTTATTCCTGTCAATCCACCTACCTAATCCATTACAATCTTTTCCTTGAATTTAAAACTCTGGAAATTGAATTTAAGTTGCTGTGGCCAGACGCTTCTCATTACAAAAGAAATGGTCTTGAAGCAAAACTTTACCTCTGTATATGACTCTCCAGGATCCAGATCGGGACAGCGTGGTTCATCTTGGCTCAGGAGGGATTCAGAACTGTCTTTTTGACTTTCCCTCTTAACAGTGAAGTGGGGACTCGAGTGGGAGGGGAGCCTTTAGAGCAGCCCTGGATGCCAGCACACACACACTATGGTCTTGTTTGGATGGTTTGTTCTCAAGGCTTCATTGAGACACGGCAGCACAGAACATGTATTGGTCTGAAGAAAGCTTTAATTGTACTACTATCAGGAACTGGGTGTTCTTTGAAATATCTCCCAACCCTGAAAAAGTTGTGTGTTTCTTCCTTTGTCTTTTCTTTTTCTTTCTTTTTTTCCCTTTGGAGGATATTTCCCCCCAATATCTGAAGAAAAAGTGATGATTAGAACAAGAGAAATTTAAGAGGTTTTCCCTATCTAGGGTCAGTGGTGACATCCCCATAAATCATGGATAAACCTAACAGAGTCTTCAGAGGCTTAGTTGTCATACATAGGTACAACTGTTCCCATCATATTTATCTTTCACTTCACAGCTTATAGAAACCAAATATCTGTCATCAACAATTATTAATCATCCATTTACTCTGCTGAGATATCTAATAAAGCATCAAACACCAAGTTTGAACACTGGAGAGAAGGAGAGAAAATGTAATCCAAATTTTTGAAAGGGAAGAAAAATCTCACATAACATCTGTGCACCACATGTCATAAATTACAGTGGGCCTGTGAACACTTTTTCTCTCATCTATATGTTATACAGATTTAATAGTTCATCATTTCATGAAAACAACATTATTATGCACCATGTTTAAAAGAAGATGTGATCAGCTCTCCAGCAGCACTGCTGCAAGCTGCTCACCACTGAGGATGAGCTGCTGTGCTTCAGCATCTCATGGTGCCTCAGTCTTTGCATGCAAAACCCCTTCTTCCTGGCAAGACTGAGGAAGCACCTGAACTCCACCTCAGGAGGCTGGGCCCAAGTGTGATAACCTGTGACTCTCCAAGGAAATTAATACTTTGTGCTTAGGCCAAAAAATGCTGTTGGAATGTGAGAGCTTGCTCAGAAACACTTCTCACCCAGAACACACCTTTCCACCAGCAGTGCATTGTAGAAGAGGGTTTATTTAGCTTCAATGAAAAAAAAATGAAGAAAATGTTACACACTGAAGGTATTCTATGAGTTTTTTACCCAGTGCAATCTTGCAGGTGTTAATCTAAATATGTGTGCTTCCATCTACTGAACTGAGACAAGCCAATGGTGTACAGAGGAATACTCAGATAACCAGGTTTGGTCCTGCCTTTTATTTCTGGTGAAATGTATCCATCTCTGCATTGAATCTATGTGCATCATTAAATGCCAGCTCTTGGGCTGACTCTGCACATCCACAAAAAAAAAATCCAAGTATTGTGTCTTGTAAACATTTATTCCAAGATGCAGAGGTTTAGATGCAGAGCTAGAAACATAAGAGTGGGAGAAACAAGTCTGATGAAAGGGAAATCGTGCTTTTATATTATCTCCCATTCTTAAAATAACCTTCTTCCCCACCAAAAACTTTGACATCTTAAAGAACAGGTAGAACTTAAAACATGCAAGGGTTTTCCCCACATAGATATGGTTAAGTAGCAATAAAGAATTTGGAGACTACAAGCATTGCAGGAGTAGTGTGCTAAGCACTTAAGTTTGACTCCTTACAGCCTAAAATATCCAAACCTAATTTAATTGTAATATACAACTTTAGAATCATGTTCAAGAAAAATCCAGTTTTGAAACACTTTTCAGCTTGAGACATTTCCATCATTTCTCTTTTTTTGCAGATGATTGTTCTGATCTAGGAAACCATATAAAAGATGTAAGAGGCTGCAAACCCAATTTAAAGCATTTCAGATTATTATCCCAAAGAGAGCACAAAGGCACTGTCTTCCTCTGCTTAAGCATTCATTTAACAAAGTGCTTAAGCACAAGCTTATAGAATGATTTAAGTAGAAGTTGTGTCAAATTTGGTAGGCATTTTTCTTGCAGTTATCAAATCCTAGGAGGGGACTGATTTCTATGTAATCAAATTACTTCATTAAATCACAGCCTCATATTTTTCTTCTGAACTCTTGAGACAGCTACTGAATTTAACAAAAGGCCATTAACTGCAGCTCAGGGCAGGCAGTGCCTTGCTGGCACAAAGATGACTTTCCCACCTGACTTCTCCAAAGGTTCTGAACCTGCCAGGGAATTTTACTGCATATTGCATGTGATGAACTGTCGAAGCAAGCAAAACCTGTGATCTGCACAGGGGCCAGCAGCCAATGGACTGACTGCCTCAAACCAGGTTAAAACAGGAGGCAGATGTTGGAACCAACTTGTTGGAAACTGTTTAAGTGCAGCTGCACAGTGGAATACTTCCAGTTGCTCCACATGCACATGCAGAAAGCATTTTTTGCATAGGAATTTAAAAGAAGCTGGGAGGCCAGAAATCCTTAGCAAGCTAAATTTCACGTTGAAATGTCACTATAATTGTCAGAACAAATAATAATATTTTTGATTTGTCTTTTTGTTTTTCAAAGATGGAAAAGACAGTGGCCCTGTTTCCACAACGAGCAAAATGAGATTGTAGCATTTCTGTTTTCCCAGCAGGACTCATTTTCCTGTCTCTCTTTCCTGTTGACAGGTAAGCTGGGATACTGCTATCTCCTCACCCTCCAAACCCTCGATTCTGGGAGATGTCGTGTGAGTCTGCAAAAATAAAGAAATTGGGGTTTTATCTTGGGAAAATGAAGAGTAGAAATCAGCTCTGTGGTGAGCATGAAGAACTTCTGACTCATGCCTAATTTGATTTTATCAAAAGCTTATTGAGTTTAGGAGAATCCTAAGCATATGGTGCCAGGAGATCTATAGGATAGGAACTGTGTGTTCAGGATACTGATTTCAAATAGGAAACAGAAGCTTATTGATACAACTGCACTGGAGATAAAACAGGTGGGAAAATATACACGTTCCTGGATGTGGCTTTGTTCCCAGTTTAACTCCAGGTGCAAGAAGGAGTTTTGTAGTTGGTGACTGACCACAGCCCAGACAATTCCTGCTGCTGCTGGATAGCCCAGCCCTCTTGTCAGCATCATCAGAAGGATGTGGCCAGAGAGGATTTACCATAGAGGAGATGAGTATGAGTAAAACCCACAGCAATTCAGCTGGTCTGATTTTGTTGGTGGAGGACTGCGACAATGCATTTTGCATGGATAAGGTACTTAACATGGAAAATCCTGAGCAGAGCTCATGTGGAGCATGGACTCACTGAAATGGTGACAGCTGCCTGTAAAAAGCAGCTCTGAATGTCCTTTCAGGTATTCAAGTATTGCCCACAGTGTAACTCCAGAGAAGTTCGTACCTCAGATCATACTGCACATCAGAGGAGTGAAAGGAATCCCATGGAGAACGCAGGATGGCAGGAGGTTCTCTTGAGCCTCCAGATGTTTGGCAGAAAAATTCCCAAACAGGCCAAGCTTTCTCCAGGAGGATATTTTGTTCCATTATTCTTTGCAGCAAATAAGGGAGTTGAAGAATATGGAAATACTTGGTAGAAGACACAGCTATGGTACCAGGTACAGAAAGCAATCTGTAACTTTGTTATTGCTTTTTCCTTATTTTTTAGGCTTGTCCAGAGAATTAGTTAACAAAGGAACAGCAAATAGGTGTGAGAGAAAGAAAAGCAGGAAGAGGCCACACCTAACATCATAGACGAAGGTTTTTTCTTACTGATATTTCAAGTTGGATCCTCAAATCCTTGTTCCAGACATTCATTTTGTGGCAAATAACCATATCAGGGAAGAAAGATATATGTGACTATAATGTGCAGGCAAAACTGTGCATAGCTGAGGCATAAAAGGATTCTGGACTTTGAGGTCTACCAAACCAGTTGAGTTTTTTTGCAAAATGTTTTTTTGGTTTATTTGTTCATGAGGAGAACATATATTAAATATGAACATAGATATAGATGATATAGATAGATATAGATATAGATATAGATATAGATATAGATATAGATATAGATATAGATATAGATATAGATAGATAGACATAGACATAGACATAGACGTAGACATAGACATAGACATAGACATAGACATAGACATAGACATAGACATAGACATAGACATAGATATAGAGATAGAGATAGAGATAGATATAGAGATAGATATAGAGATAGATAGAGATAGATGATATAGACAGATGATCTATAGACAGATATAGATATATATGATATATAGGAAAATAATGGGGTTTTTTAGTTAAGAAAGCAAGAATAATATGTAATACCCTAGTATTCCTTTAATCTCTTTATCCAGTGCTAATGTAATATGTCTTCTTTCTTTAACCAGGCTTCTAAATGGATGAAAGTCCCAGTAAATTAGTGAGGCACTTCCACCCACTTTATAAAGGTCATGTCATTCAACAAAGATTAAAAATAATATGTAGTTCAGGTGGACAATGACGTTCTAAATTTAAAGGAATTAAATGACTAGCCCCACTCACGTAAATTGTACCATAAATTTACTTATTACTCCTAAAACAAAAATTAATTCAAAAGAATTTTGTAGCGCTTTCTCTGCGTAAAATTGCTGTCAGGGAAACTGAATAAATACAATACTCATAATCCTTAAAATTGCTGAGTTAACTGAACAAGTACAATACCCATAATCCTTAAAATAAAATACATTAATTAAATATATCTTCAAATTGATCATTTGAATAATTTGAAGTTAGCCAGTCATGCTGACTTATTTTTGTCTAAGTATAGGTTTTAAAGCCATCAGCTGACATTATTTTTCTTTGTTGTAGGGTTGGGTTGGACTGTGCTCACTCATTATACATGAACATTAAATTCTGAGTTTGAACACAACAAAAAGAGCTGTAAAAGCCTTCCAGATTACCCAACTTTCAAAAATTCCCATTTCTCATTATGGATGTGGCAAAGCACTGTTTTAATTAATAGCCATAAGTAATTTTTTTGGCATCTCACAATTTTAATAGAAAAATGGATAGAAACTTTGAATAAGCCTTTCAGTAATTAAATTTTTTACATTTAATGTTTAATATAAATTTGACGTTGAACAACAGTTCTGTCCCATACTGCCTCTGTGCCTGCTTCCCATGGCTGCAGCACAGCTACCAGTCACCAAACTGTGGAGCTACCAGGTGCTGTCTAACCTGTTGAGGAGAGGTGAGCTGATTCCTGTGGTTTCACAAGTCCCTCAAAAAGATATTTGAAAAGGCTTTCCACCCCTGGCACAAACAGAGGCAGGTGTCACAGGCTCATGGCTTGAGAAATGATCCAGAGATTTTCCCTTGCAGGAATTCATGGAGGGGGCAGAGATTTGAGAGTTGTGTGGGAAAAAGTTGCCAGCCTGGGTCCTGAGCTTGGGTCCACTGCAAGTGGCAGGTGAGGCACAACTCTTCCTTCCAGCTGTGCCATGTGGCACACCCATGTGCCTGGGTGGGGAGGAAGACTGTGGGAGGACACACCTGCTCACCCCTTTGAGCCATGTTTCATGCCAAGCCACGTGGAACTGTCAGTGGCTTTGCAATGCATTTGGTTGATGCTGTGTACTCAGAAATATTGCTGCTGTCTGGGCTGGATTGAATTTTGGGGGGATTGAAAGAAAGTACCTTGGGAAGGATTGTATGAGGAGAAGACACATAAACATTTTTCCTGACTCAACTTGGTTATTTTCACAAATGTGGAACACATTTGGTCTGGCATCCCATTGATTTGTTTACTGCTTTTGTGTCCCACATTTGCTGAGGCTTTCCAAACATAGATGTTTCTCTCATCTGGCCTGGCTCTGACTATTGCACTGAGAACCCAGCGTAGGAGGTGGAGTACACGTCCTGGGCATTTGGGTGGGCATGAAAATGAACACAGTGAACTTTTGAAATAACCTGAGCTGTACTTTCAGGCTTGCCCATGGCTCAGGTGTAGAAATTATTGGGTTTGTTTAGGAAGTTATGTTAGAGTATCAGCTACAAGCCTTGGGTGCAGGCAGCTCTCTCTTTATGTGACCTGCCCCTGGATGTGGAATGTTACAGCAATGTTACGAATTATTCTGTCTTCGTGCTTTGGAGACTATGCAGCATGGCTTGCTTTCAAACATTACTTTTGTTATAAAAATCAGTGGCTCCTACAGTGACCTGAAACTAGTCAGGTAGGATTTAAAGGAGCAAAGAATTTCCCACACGGCTGACTTGTTACTTCGTTGTGGCACGTGTACATAGCTCTGCGTTTCAAAAAATATTTCCCCCTTTTGTCTTAGATAAGAATATTAGCAGTTTTTCATACAACTGTGATTCCTAGTTTAGGTAGGATGCATTTCAGTCAAAACTGAAAGAAGGAAGAAAGCCATCTTCTCATCTCAGCCATTTTGCAGAGAGAGGCCCCTCTCCTGACTCTTACTTCTAACTACCATCTCAAGTGTACTAAAGAGGGCAAGAGATCCTCTTCAAACATGCTGAGGAGTTAGTGTGTATTAGCTCCACTGCTCTAACACCTGACAGAATCTGCCAGAACAGCTGGGAGATCTAAGGAGGGTATTTTTTTGTTCTGTGTATACTTTGAGGCCTAATGTGTAGACCCTGTTATACTGCAGGCTTTCAGAAATGCATTGACTTCTTTGACACATGTCTGCAATGGCCCAGAAGAAGACACTTTGCCCAGAAGCAGTTGCCTAGCATGCATCATTCTTGGCAGTATCTGCAAATAAACTTCTTGTAATTGGTTTAATAATTTTCAAATAAAAAAATTATGATAGCTGTGGACAGCTATAAATAACAGAAATGAAACACATTATTTGCACTGTGCCTTCACATGCACTTGTTTAGCTCTTTTTGCTGTTAAGTTAAAACATCTGTTTCTATGGAAGTAGAGCATTCCATGCAACAAACACAGCACTGGAAGTGACCCACATATTAAATGACAACATTTGACAAATTCTAGCAGTTGATTACTGGGGAGGAGTAGACTGTGGTTATAATCAGAATAAACCAAAAAAATGTGTACCTTTATAAACCTAGAGTTTAAATGAAACATCTGTACTAAATCATGTTTGTAGAACTGCAGTGTAGCCAACTACCAGACCATATGATAATGGGGTGTTTTTAACGATCCCTATTTCCATCGCCGTCCTCCAAATCAGATCCAGACTGTGCCCACTGGCATGAATTCTGCTGGAAACCAATTGGGATAGTGTCAGGCTACAGTGAATGTTGTAAGTTTAGATACAGATACCCATAAAATGTAGTGATTCCAATGCCTTATGGAGATTATAAGTACAGCTAGACATTCAGGTGAATATTAGCTGTAGCTTTGTAGGCTACAGACTTTTCCAGTCGTGTGTTAACCCCTGGAGAAGAGGGATACATTGAAATGACTGCAGAATCTTATTCATAAGGAAATACGAGTGTATGGCAAGAAAGTGGGTATTAGAATTTCAGCAGCAGGTCAGCTGGTGATAAACTGGGAGTGCTCAGGCTGGCACCAAACCAGCTTTGGCAGCTCACTTAAACATAATTCTTTGGGTCTGTGAAACTGGTATACAACAGTCAAGTAAATACAATTGTCTTTGAATGTTTCCTGTTGCTGTTAAGAGGAGACAAAGCAAAAGAAAAGTAGTTTAGTCCATCTCTTTATGTAGATACTTAAACTGGTATTCATTAGCAGCATCTGAACATACACATTTTCTTATTACTGCAGAATATTCACTGAATTAATTAGAAACCACAAATGCCCAAACTTTGTATTCGCTCTACATAGTCACCACAATCTTTCAAAAACAGGAAAAAAGGCATACCTAGCTTGCAACTACATTGTTAGTTTTAGGGGATCTATAATAAAAATGTTGCTGTCTTGTTAAGACGACCTATTCATAATTCCTTGACAAACATGAGTAATGCTCAATAAAATTTGAAATATTGTAAGACTGAAATATTACTGAAGTGATGGCAAGAAATGGTAGTTCATTGGGACATGTAAGATCCTTATTTGGATCAAGCAGATGAGTATTATTTGGCAGAAATAAAAGTAAAGGCTACATTAACATGGAACAAATAATATAATGAGTGGTAGTGTCTAAATTTACTGTGAGAAGGACACACCTAAAACACTGCAAAAATCGAATTATCTCATTGCTTAGAGATAACCTTGCAGGTCATCATATCCATCAGGAGTTAACTGGGATTTTACATCATAGAATCATAGAATTGTAGGATGGTTTGGGTTGGAAGGGATACTAGAGATCATCTAGTTCCACCCCCTTTCCATAGGCACAGACAACTTTGACCTGGTTGCTCAGAGTCCCATCCAGCCTGACCTTGGGTGATCCCAGGGATGGGACAATCCAAACTTTTCTGGGCGACCTGTTCCAGTGCCTCACCACCCTCACAGTAAGGAATTTCTTCTTACTACATAATCTAAATCTGCTCTCTTTCATCTTAAAGCCATTCCCTCTTGTCATGTCACTACATGTCCTTGTAAAAAGTCCCTCTCTAGCTGTCTTGTATCACAGAATCACAGAATCACAGAATTTCTAGGTTGGAAGAGACCTTCAAGATCATCGAGTCCAACCATGTTCTTACACCTTAACTAGATCATAGCACCAAGTGCCACATCCAGTCTTTTTTTAAACACATCCAGGGATGGTGACTCCATGTACGCTCCCATCAGGTACTGGAAGGTGCTATAAGGACATGGGACAAGTTTTTAAGATAACATGCATGTTCTATAATGAGGGGGTAGAGAAAAGTCTATACAGTATTTATTTGAAATATAAACTTGAGGGCTTTGATTGTCTGATACTTTATTTTAAACATTCTATTTAATTTTCCAAAGAGTGTATGAGAAGCTTAAATACTCAGACCACTGCCATAGTAGACAACCTGTGCCACCAGTATGCTTAAATATACAAGAAGATCTGAATTTAAAACCTTGATTGCTTTGAGAGAAACACAAAAGTGGAGGGTGGGGGAGGGGGAGGATGTTAAAGCTCAAAGACTTAGAAATACCACACCATCTTTGGATTTATATTTTATTTTAAAATGTTCCTAGATTTATAAATGTTATCGTCACAATGGTCATCTTGCCTGACTTGATCTTATATCAAAGTAATATCTAGAGTCCTCTGAAAGGGCTCTTTTTCATTTAATACTCTATAAATAATAACATACAGTGTCTTTACACAAAATGAAATGCTTTGCCATGTAGATATTCAATTAAATAATTCTCACAATTTATTTCTTGCATACCCATTTTTACGATGATGTTTATTTCAAAATCCAGTGCAGAAGTATTTACCTGAATTTCAGTTCAATAGGTTTGCTTCTGGTGACACAGCATTCAGGAAATAAAACTGCTTGATCAGAATCATCTAAATTTTCCTTTTCTTTGGCCTCTTTAAGTGTCAGGCCATCAGTATGTATTTCAGTGTATTACTTTTTCAGTCATTTATAATGGCACAGATGAACTGTTGCACGAAGTTGAAAAACTATCTTTGAACCTGCCAAGACCAGTGTCTTGTTTCTTAAACCTAACTTTCTGGTTTGGAAGATGTTTACAATGGTTGTATGTCTGACTAATGAAAGTTGTCAGCTTGATCTGCCTTGTCAAACACGCTACTAACCAAAATCTACTTATTCTGAGGAAGAGTGCTAGTAATTGATGAAATCATTCCAAATTCTATATAAAGGCAGTTTCAGAGGGTTTTTCTACACCACAATGTGGAGGTTGCAAGTTACATACTATATTTCATCACTTCTGAACAGAAGAGCTTTATATGCACAGTAAATAACAGCTAAATTAAATGGAAGGGGTATTTTGTCCAGATAAATTTGGGGCACCTTTGTTAAACATACTTTTAGCAGGTAGAGTTACTTCTCTCAACAAATGCAGCTACATCTTGACCTCATGATTTTTAGAACTATCTGGTACTAAATTCATTCCAGTAGAGAAATTTTGAATTTTGCAAAGCCAGTGAGGATGACTGCTGCCATCACGTAACTTGCGTTTTTCTTCTGATATTATGTACCATTATTTAATTCTACTTTGCCATGTGTATGTCGTGTGGGATCCTGACTGTATGGCACGACAGTTGAAAGTCTGGCACACACTCTTGACAGCTGTTTTGAAGTGAAGGCTGCTATGTGTGCTGCATCTGGAGGTGCTGAGGTTTGACTGCAGACGGTGAAAAAGTCCAATTTCTCTTTAGGGATGACTGGGATACATTTACAATATCTAAGCTCTCATTCAGGAAGGGGACTCCATAAGGATCTAGTCAGGCAGTTGCTGCTGCAAAATCAAAGCCAAAGACTCTGTGGCATATTTTGTGATCCTACAAAATAAGTTAAATAAAAACAAATTAAATATTGAGTCAGGGAACTCATGGCATTGCCTATACTATCCTGAAAAGGCAGCCAAAAAGTATAGGTTTTCTGTCTCGTTTTCTTCTAGTTTTTAAGATATGCTTTTGTTTACTTTCACTTGTAAAGTTGAACCTGGACTTCATAGGAAGTTTTATGGATGACTGGAGAATTGCTAAAATGGTAATACTATCAATCTCAAGAAATTCAAGTCTAATTAATTAAGATGCAGTGTGTCTTAAAGAACTGGAGTGGGAGGTAAGGGGCTTGGCAAGTTGTTTTTCTAAACTTGATCTGTTGTCATTTTTGTTCTGGAGAAAGGATGATCCTTTATGAAAGATTTCATGTCCTGTCCAGTCAAAACCTCTGAATTCACACATTTGTGTCACATAAAACCAGTATATTCTTATGTTTACAGGAAATCTTAATTTTTAATGCCATTATCAAATAAATATTGCTTAATTCCAGAGAAAAGTAGGAATTCACTTTGTGCACTTGCATATTTAAAAATTAAGGGGCCCAAGTTCTTCTACACATGTAGCATTCGAGGAATATGCATTTTGGTAAATGCAGGCCTTCCACCTGCAACCCTTAATCCTGGGAGTAGTACTTTCCAAGTATTTCTGGCTTCTATTTATTGATCTAGAATGTTCCTCCTAAAATGAAAGTGTCCTGGGTATTTTATAATGCATAAGCATTGGCTGGGAAAGTGACTGCTCTGGTTATTGGCATTTCCTTGGTTTTTTTTCCAAAATGTTTTCATCCTTCTGGCTTTTGGAGAGACAGTGCTTCCAATTAACTGAGTGCCAGCCTCGAATACTGGATATGTCTCTGGAGCAGAAGTGTGGTCAGTGGGGAGCTGAGAATCATTCATGTCCACACTGTGTCCTCCTGCAAGGCTGCATTGTGCCACACAACAACAGTTTGACCTCACTGTACCACATTACTCCAGGCCCAGATGCAGTGTTCCCCAACTCTGCCCAGTTCCACAAATCCTCCTTTCAGCAGAGGAGCTGGCAAGGCCCTTTCTCCTCCAGCATTGGGGCATCAGTGCCCAGGAGAGTGAAGCTTCACTGGGTCTGGAAGGAAGAACAGAACAGTTGATAAAGGCAGTTAGGGAAGCATGAGGGATGTGCTTAGAACCTTTGCTGATGGTTTTTACAGAAAATCCTGACTAGTCTTCATGACTGTAATTAAAGTGGTGATTCTTATTGAATGCTTCATTCCGTGGCTGCACCAGAGCATATTCTTGTTCAAGCATAGCATCATGCTCATGCTTCACTTCCAGTTTCAAGGCTGTATTTTCATTTGAAGCCAGTGGGATTGTATCCTAGAAATGCAGGAATCCTTGCCAGAATCAGCCAATTAAGAAACAAGTGGTCATCAAAATAAGCTTCCACTCATGTCCTATTTTTAAAAATTCAGTAGAACCTAGGACAGCCTGAGAGCACTACAACTCATGTTGAAGGTCCTGTAGCACACAGTAGTACAAAATGTAAGTGTTCAGATTATGGGGTGAAATCCCACCCAAATCAATGCAGAACACAGAAATGTGCAACCTTGATAGAAAGACTTTCTCCCTCTGAAATAAAATATTTGTGTTGCTGTTGATATGCTCATTTTCCCGAAGCAAGCTCCATCATGAGCTGGTCTTAACTGAGCTCTGCACTCAGTCTAATCAATTCTATTAAGGAAAGAACAATTTGACTTTAGTTTTGGGAAAACTACATATTCAAAAGATTTGAATATCAGCCACAAAGTGATTTTACATAAAGTGAAAGCTACTGTCAGGAAAAGAAAATTGAGAAAATATTGAAGCTACTTAGTCAACTCCACCTCTCTTGAAAGAAGACACTTGGTAGCATCTAAAACATTAGAGTGACAGCAGCAAATCCCTTGATTATTCATTGCAGCTTCCAGGAGGCCAGCTGCTACTTCTGCCACTGAGTCATAGCTAGACTTCATTACACTTGAGTACACATGATGCCTTGCTTGGCATAGTCATAGCCATGTCATAAAAATTAATAAAAAAAATTTTTAGATAATTTATTGATTCACTGATATAACTTACTCATTTAAGCATCTCTCATCTTTCATGTTCTGTGTCAGGTTTCCTAGTTAGAATGAACAAACCAGCTTTGTAGAAATATTCAAATGAATCTTTGGTTCCGATTATAAGAGACTATCTCTGTGGGTAGATCATTAAAGAATTGCTTTACTGAATAAAGGACTGAGATATTGTAAACCCTTCCCAGGAGCTCTAAAAGAGGAATTGTGCTTTTCCTACAGTGTTTTTCCACTCCAGCCTCACCAGATGTGGCATACATTATATTTGTAGTTTTGAAACAGCTGTCAACAGTGTGTGCCAAAATCTCAGCTGCCCTGGCATCCAAAAGGTGTTTCACAAGACATACAAGTGGCAATACCAAATTAAAGGAACAGACAGTACTGCAGAAACATCTAATGGATTGGTGGAAGAGTAAACCAGATCAGTGGCACTCTCTTCTGTTTACCAATTCAACTAAAGTATTCACATCAAGGACTATCTTTTCCAAAAATATCTTCCTCCTCTTCTTATAATTTTGGCATTGTTGAATACTGCTTTTCTCTTGGTTCTGGTATCAGATTATGTTTATTTCTTCAATTCCTATTTCAAAAATTATATCCTAGGTAGGATTATTTCTTCAGTCATCTGCTAAAATCGGTTTCTTCCTGCCTTCCCAGAAACTTACCACATTGATCAAAGCATGAACATCGTGATAGTTTAGCTTTTTTGTTGCGTATCTGAAGGAAAACATTTATCATTAACCTTGTGAAGTTATGAAACAGTCTCTCAGCAGAAGTGGAAGCAAACAAGGGAATCTACTCTAATGAGCAGAAGTTACTTCCAAGACAAAGATTCGGGAGGCTTCTCTGAAGGGTGTTATATTTCAGTGTTATTCCTACATGCATAGGAGCAGAATCAATCTCGATGGAAGAGTTTATTCCTATTTGGCATCTGGGTATGGCCTAGCTCCTCCAATGCAGAGCTGATTAGCCAAACTCATCAGCAAGGGACTGTTGAAGAGCTGCACTTTTGTCATCTTTAGACAGATTCTGTAGGATGAGTCCTGATGAATACTCTGCTGATCTTGTATTATGTAAATTAAAAATTGCTGGTTAGCTTGAGGTCATGGAAACATGAACCAAAAAATCTGATGGTGATCATACCAGTATTTAAAGTCCCCCAGAGAGCAGGCAGTCACACAGCTCTCTCTCGTCCTCTGCTTCATCTTTCTTATGTGCCGTGTGTAGTCTGCGTTCAGTCTGTTGTCCCTCTCCCTCTCATTGCTCTTCTGGTGTCAACCAGAAGCCAGCTGGCTGGTCCACCCTTCTTGAAGTCAAAGTTACTTTGGTGAGTAGCAGAATAACACAGAACTCCCTCCAAGAGGCCCAGTGGCTGCCTTTCTCCAGTCAGGCATATAGGACCTGCTGCAGAATCCAAATCATATCATGTTTTACAACCACAGAATGAAGTGCAAATGCCAGAGTTGATCTGTTGATAATTTTTATGTACAAAGTCTGTAAGACATGGCACAGCCATTTCCCCTTTTCCTTCCCCTGTTGTCTCTTTGCTGTGTGCATACCATGCAGCGGGAAGATTGTGCAATACACCTTAATGTACTTGAGCTCATCCAAATGCTTCATAAGGCAGAAACTGAGGACAGGAATGAAGATTTGGCACAGCAAACTCTGGAATCACCATTCGTGGAGCCAGACCCTAAGATGGAGGTGCACGAGCTGCCCGTGGACCGGAGCAGCTCACCAGGGCTCTAGTGGGCAGCAGTGGATAGAGTGAAGGTTTCCTAGTGAAACTCATAGCTACAAGGAAGATGTTAGTCTCAACAGAAAGAACAACCATTGACTCACCAGGCAGTTCATATAAAGTCTAAGAACAGATGAAAAAGCATATTCATAGAGGAGGAATGAAGATGTCTTATATAATGGGTTCCAGCTCTTCTGCTAGATGTTCTTTTCTCCAGCAATATTCTAGTGACTGCCACAGCAGTAAGTTCAGAACAACTCACTGACCAGTTTCCAGTATTGCTTGATATGAACTTTGGAGTGGGCAGGCTGGTTTGTGGCTCAGCACAGCCTAATGTGGCTGCAGTGCCAGGAAGGTCTAGCCCTTTCCCACCAAATACTTGGTTCCAGGATCCAATGTCCAGTTATAGTTGCAAATGGGAATTGTTACTTTATGATTGCTGGTTGAATTTACTTTGAAAAAAAGTGTTTTAAGAAGACAAGCGTCTAAGATGTGCTGCAGTTGATGGTCTTACAATGCCATTTGTGAGAAAAGAGAGAGAAGGCTGTTCTCAGCCAAGATCCATGGCCAGAAAACTCCTTATCCCAACAATTCAGGACAGAGATGAACAAAAGCAGCACATGAAATTAGCATACACTCACAAAAGTGCATTAAAACATCTTGCAATGAATTGTTTTCTCAGTTAGGCCTACTGTGAAAAATGTAGACTTCTTTCACCTTTTTCTCCCGTGACAAAAGCCTTACATGGGTTTTAAGCAGTGATAAATACTACAGTTGCCATAATCCCTTAGTCTTGACTGATTGCTCTACGTGTTGTATAGGGTACATTATATGCTGGCTTTCTGACACTGATTTCCTGTCATTAGTCAAACATCATTTCATATGGAGGAATGGCTGAACTTCCAGATGAAAGGAAGGGTCTGATAAAAAGGACAGGCCAATCATGTTCTCACACTGGTGAAAATCAGGAGGAAATTCAATTCAATATAATTGCTCTATATTTACATCAGTGCCACTTAAAGCAGCATGTAAAGCTAAATGCAAATGCACTGTTTTACAGTGGTAATTTTGCACACTAAAAAGCAAAAGTGAAATAATAAAAAAGTCCTGTGTTACACAGGGATGCTCCTTAATCAGTATTTCTGGTTTTGTATCAGCTAGTTTTTCAAATTCTTAAAAAATAAATTCTCTTTCATCTCCTACATGGTTAGCAGAGAAAATGGCAAAAGATGACACTTGGGACCTCTCCTACTTTCTTGAGGTTCATGACAGCAGGTCATGAAAGATGCTGTTGGAAAAATTTAGAATTATGGAAAAAAAATGCAGGGTCATAAATCTAATACCTTTAGCCTTTTAATATAATGGTAAGAGTCAAGGGTCTAGGTAGAAATACTTGCTTAAATACATTTCTTCTTGCCAGATACAGTGATTGTCAAATACACAGAAATGTGAGTGCTTTCTGGGAGGACACTAGGGTGATCTGAAAGACTCATTTTACTTTCCCATATGGCATAGGGCTCAAGGGGGTTACATCCATAGCCCTGCTGAGGCCAGATCTGCCCTGTCCGTGACAGTAACAGCTTCAGTCTGATCAGACTGTCAGTGGTTGTGGTGTCACAGTCACATTCCAACACTGATCCTGCACTGAAGAGCAAACTGTTGACAGAAGTCATAGGAGAAAAGGAGTATGAGAGGATTACATCTGATTTGACTGCAGGGACTTTATATTTTGTTGATTTTTATACCACTTTAAAACTTTGTGCGTTAGAGAAAAGATGTTGAAAGGCAAACAAGAAAATCAGATCCTGTGCATGAACTATTTAGTGGAGAGACTGAAATCACTCCTGCTGGGGTTCCCTGTTACAACAGATACTGACACTGATACTGCAATAAGCCCTTCCAAAGATTTCCCTAGCACAGGCTTCCCAGGGAGCATGACAGTATCTGTGCTTAGGAGGAGTTAACATAGCCTGGCACAGCTAGGAGGGTAACCAAAAAAAGAAGACATTGCAGCTCTGGCTCCTGGTGAGAAACTTCTTTCCTGGAGTGTGCTGGAAGTCATGAGGCCAAAGGCCAAGTGACTTCATTCTTCTCAGAAGAGGCCATGACACACATCCTGGAATGGTACATGGAAATTTGAAAAACATCTTACATGGGCAGAGGCCCACAACACCAGGGTGAGCCCCAGAACATTTTTCACTTATGACTGTCAATTTAATAACCCGACACATCTCTCTGAACAATTAGGGGTTAGATATTCAGCTGATACTTGTAGGTTGCTCCAATACAAGCACATAGTTTCATGTCTCTTTCTACACTCTATTTAGACCATCCAAACAAGCTTTTTTTACCCATTTAGTGAATTCTAAATGTCAACCTGTAGAATCTCAAGTCTGCTTCTTGATAACCTTGATAAACATGCACATCTCTTACACAAAGGAAGATCCTTTCTTAGAACTGATGTTTTAAGGATTAAGCTACAGAGAAACTGCACCCCATATGGGCAACACAAAATAAAACCAAACAGTCCAAAGTGCAATAATGTCAGAAAAGAAATAATTTGAATGAGGTGGCTTGTTACAAACTGCAGTCTATTTGGAACAGAAGTCCAGTCTGACTTCTTTCTCTCAAGTCCTGGAAGGTTTAATGGCTCAATTAGTTATGCTCTGCACAACTCTGTGAGATCCTCATGTAGTGCTCTGTAAAACAGCTACTCTTTCATCCTCTACCACAAAATCATGTATTTATGTTTGTCTGAGGCACAGAAATGAGGAGCCACTGGAAAAGGTGAGAGGGAGGACATCTAGGATCTTGGGTATTGGTTAAGGTCAACAAGTAATGAATATCTTTTACAGTTACTTCTTTCATAACATGCCTCCACTTTTAATGAAAACAGGGTAGTGTAGCAAATCACTTCTTTCAGTGGAGTTATGCCATTTTGTACTAATAGAAGTTCATGGACATTCTACCTTCTTAACAAAAAGGCATACTTTGTGAATTCATAATCTGATGATTTCTAGGAACAATAAATGCATTTGTTTTTTCAAAGTCTGTCAGTATGACAATTGCAGTAAACCAAAACCATTATCTAAACATTACGCTGTTAGAACGTAATTCATAACATCTACATAAGCATTTAAAAAATAAAGAAAAAAAGAAAATACAAGATAACTGATTAGCTTTGGAAAGCATGCATGAAAAGGAAAAAGTCTCTGTTGGCTACATTCCTGGTGATTTTTTACAAAACTTTACAACAAAGATATGACCTAAATTTTTCTCTGTTTAATAGTCATCTAGTGACTAGTCCATATAAATCCATTTCCTGTTCTGTCAGTGCTAAGTGTGCTCATTTGGTGGTGAGAGCCCTGAAGCTGTAGTACACAGTGTTTGAGGAGGCTCTCTTTTTGGAAGACAAACAGGTGGGAGACAGTTCTGTAAGGTTCACTGCAAATTCCAGAGCCCCTCTGAGTCTTTCACCTGGGAACAGTTTTGTCTGGAAACTTGGTATCTGGGTGTACCACAGCAGAGAGCCTGGCACCAGCTATGTGGGACTGGGGACTTGTTTCTCTGGCTCAAAGGCACAAGGAAATCAAACTCTCACTGGGAAAGTATTTCTTAGCTCTCAAGAGCCTAGGGTTTTTTTGTTTTTTAGGGGGAGTTGGGTTTTTTGTTGTTGTTTGGTTGCTTTTGGTTCTTTAATTTATCTGTATATTATGTTACATTTTTCAGAAATGCAATCACGTCTAAGCAGAATGAGCACATTGTCTTCTTGTGTTATACAGATTTTGAAGCTGTGTGAGATTTGCAATAAGGTCGGAAAACAGTGTGAGAAAATTACCTGCAAGTACTTGCTCACCTAGAAAAGCACTGTCAAGTCCAGCATAAAGCAATGTTGCAATGTTCCCAGAAATACAAAAAGCATTTGTTTTGCCTTGCTAGTGGAGCAGGACGCCAGGAGTGAAAAGCTAAGGGGAGCCCTCAACTACTGGCAGCTGTTACACTCTGATGACTTCAGTAACAATTTAAGGCAGCTGAGGGTTTCTCACATGGGTCCTTGCTCCATTACTGACTTGCTGTGTTGACAGGCTCAATTTACTAATTTGTGAAGAAATGGCTGCAGTAGTGTTTTTTCATGATTAAACAGCAGTTCCCAAAATATTTGAATATCATAGTGGAATAAAGCACTGATAGTTCAGATCAGTTTTTGATGTGGTATGACAATCAGGATGTTAATACTTCTGTTTCAGAGCAGTCTTACAGTTAAAATCAAAAGAATGTGCACTACCATCCTTCCTCTTAAGACAGTCAAATGTATTCACCTCTACTTAGAGAAAAAAACCCACGAAATAACCATAAATTGCTTCAGCAAATTACAGTCTAGACTTGCTGATTTGTTTTAACAACACAAGATATCAAACCCATATGCAAGCATTATTGTAAACTGCTGTTCCTAAATGCCTGTAAATGCATTGTCCTGTGGACTAAGTATGACTGCAGCCAAATAATTACTTAGATTTAATGTGGAATTTGTAACAGGAAAGGAGTATTCACTGTGTCATTTTTAGTAGTCTGGTTTTTCTCTTCCTCTGACATCTTTAGACAGTGTGGCTGGGTCATCACTATCGTTTGACAGCAATGCAGCTTGCAGAAGATGAGAAGGCAATTTGTGGTTACATAACACTGACACAGACAGTGAGCCGTGTACCTTCAAAAGGGAAAATGAAACAGGAGTCAGGCTGCCTTTCATTATTAATGCTTTTTTGTGGTTGCCCAAGTTTATCTTTATAATTCGTAGTACCCACAAGATGTACTCATTTCCTGCAGAACAACAGCTGTGGAACGCATGGAGGATTTACCTTTGCGGTTTCCCAGCGACTGAGCTTTGCCCCCATCCAGAAGATGGTGAATGTTGCTCTGACTACAGTGGTCTTTTTCCCTTTGGTAGGCTGCTGTGTTCAGTTAAGCACAAATACATCAAGCACAGGGCAGTCACAAGTTCATAGTCATTTCCAATGAAAATAACATAAAATAACAGTGAAAATAACGTATGAGACCTTTGCTTTTCATGGGCCAAAGGTTTTTAGAAACTCTTCATTATAAAATAGATTGGTACAGCTCTTCAAGATTTTCAAAGCTCTGGGTAAAGTCTTCCAATTGTATAGTACCTGTGACAGTGTCTTCTTTGGCTGGAACCTGCTGGTTGCATCACTGGCTAGTTAATTTTGGGAACTGGAACTATCAAATGCACAGAGTAATTGTGATACTGAATTTCCGTGGCAAGTTAGTGGCCTGTAGAGTTCAAAATGAAATGAAAAAATGTCACATACATACACAAAATCAAGAAATTTTGTTTCCCATGAGTGAAATATTGCAGAAGTGCATTGCAAATATGAAGCAACTGCACCTGCAAACAAGGCATGCCCATTCCCCACCCTCTGCAGTGTAGATTTTGTGGCATGTGTTTGTTTCCTTGTGTCCTGTGTACACTGCCTTCCCAGAGTGCACAGGCAGAATGAGGCCAAGGTGATATTCTAACCAGACTGCTTCTTCTGCATACTGACCTTTTAAATGCACACTGGGTAGTCTAATATCTGACTAACTGCACTTAGCTCAACAGGAGTTTCCCCTCACGCCCTCAGGATAAGGCAACAGTTCTGGGGAGAACTTTGTTCTGAACATAGCAACAAGGGACTTGCAGTCTTCTTTATACAATCACTTTTTCAAACTCACTTGGCTTTATCAAACTCAGCAGATAAATAACGTATGTCCTTCCCATTTCCTATGTGAGATCATGAGTGAGGAGCTGCTTCTTGACAGATGTCCAGTGAGTATTTTCAGAAGTGTTTTTTCAGTCAAATGTAACCATTTTATCCGTCTAGTCAATTTAGCAGTGGCATCTCAGTTTTCAAACCTCAGCCAAGTTTTCTCATAGCTGTGACTAAAGAGGTTCAGTTAGAACTTCCTAACAGAACAAAAGAGCTCTTTTCCTCTGCTTAAAATTACTTCAATACAGTATTTTTTCGCCTACAGAAAAGTAAAATGTGATGCCTCTCAACCGGGGAAGGAAAAAACAATGAGGACATTTTGATCGTCTGAAGAGAGGAAAGTAAAATGACAGTATGTACAGCACAAATCCTAAGAACTTTGCTTAGAATTCTTACAGACATTGAGGTACAACTTCTTTTGGTATCCATGGGACATCAGGATTTGGGACTGATCCTTTCCTGCAGAAACAAAAGGCATTTGTGTTATTGAATAAAGATGGAACATGAGAACAGTAAGATGGCACTTGTAATATATCTATGCATAGTAGGTTTGACCTAGACTATAAATTTCAGTTATGTTTGCTAAGAACTCATATCATTAACTGTATGTAAAACTGCAAGTAGGAAATCCATACAAATCACAAACCAAGAATTACAAATCACCTCTAGTACCCTAAGCAATAATTTCTAAGGAACTCAGACATTCCTCCATTTTTACAATTATGAAAATGTTAATTGTCTTGCTTAGTAGCAGGAAGAATTGAGACATTAAAACACACGTTCTACCTAAACATTGCCTGCTTTAATGTAGGTTTGACCACTTCACTTGAACTTCCTGCAAACACCTAAAAATAACATTCCATCATTTTATCAGTACATAAATGGTGCATAAGAATCACAGCAGAACACGGTGAGACCCATATGATCACCTAGGAAACTATTTGTGTTGGTAATAGACCATGTTCTCTCTTCATAACTAAAGTATGGAATGCAAATTGTCTGACACATAAAATGTGACCCCTGTAGAGACCCACATGACAATATAACACTTGGGCAGTATTAGCATATTGGATCTTGCTTCTGATTTACAGGAAAAATATACTGCAGTGTGTTGCAAACTTTTGCAATTTACAGAAATACAAATTAAATTGTATTGAGTAGGATCAAGTCCAGTAATTGCAGGAGCAAATAAATCCCTGTCCTGGGGTGACTTTATGATCTTTGTATCCCAAATTTTCTGTTCTATTTATGTTGGACTGTAAGTTCTGCATCTTTAAGACTGGTTTCAAGAGGGAAGGGGGGAGAAGAAGCACGCAGTTTGTTTTCAGAAACTGCACTCACTCCTCCTCAGGTTATTTTGAGCAATACCCTGAACCACTTGTCTCAGAAGTGATCTAGTGACAACACTTAATATATGGTGAGGTTCACAGTAGCTATTTTTTTGTCAAAAATTTGTACATTTTCAGCTCAGAAATAGCTTGTAGTTCATGTAGGGGAATAAGTTCTTGTTCCTTTCCACTTAATGTCCCTGGGGCTTCAAGTAGTGATACCTTTGAGAAGAATGTTGTGGCCGAAAATTTTGATTGCTCTACTAATGCATCTCTGGTACTCACTGCAGAACTACTGTGCAGGTGAGGGGGAGACAGTAACAACTATTATTTTAGCAGCCATCTATTTGACTAGAAAAGTGCTGATGACTAAATAATTTGTTACACATGCGCTGGTTCACATTCTGCTTGTCTTTTGCAATCAAAGCTCTCCTTGATGCGCCTAGGAAAACTGAGAGTGAAAGCATAGCCAATTCACTCCCATAAACATTTAAGGACACATTTTTCTACTTTTCTTCCCATTGAGCATCAGCAAACCCTGGAAATAATATTTGCAGTCATGTAGTGAAAAACTATTTAATGAAAGTGAAAAATTTTCCTTTGGATTTATAATAGGCTCATGCAGGCAGAAAAAAATAATGAAAACTCAAACAAACAATGCAATGAAAATTCACATTATAATCTAAAAGCAAGGATGCCATAAATCCTCTGCCATTCACAGGTCAGTATCTGAGTTCCATTCCTTTGATCTCTGCCAAATCCCTCAATTCACATTTGCTAGTAGTCTCATTCACTCTTCTAAAGGACATTTCATGACTACATCCAGGTTAGTAAATCAAATATTTCCCAGGAAATTAACTGCCTCTACTGTTAAATTGCCAGGAGAGTCCCTGCAATGGCTGTGCCAAGGCTAGCTAGCAATCTCCCAAGTAATTCCTGGATGTAATTCAGGAAGAGGCATAGGCCAGAGCCTATTGCTCATTGGATGTGGCCACCATGTCTGACCCCACCAGACCACAGCTTCTGAGACCTGACCCAGGGTAAATGCAGTTCTTTCACCCACCAAGAATTTCAGAATACAGCATATGACAGTCTGAATAGAATCACCTACAGCCATGGGCTTTTTTGTATTACTAGAGAAGTACATGAATTTTCAATAACCCTCTTAATTCTCACTACAAGGGATCTTTCAGCAGAAACCTCTCACACTGCCATCTGTGTCCTGAGATTCATTCACTAGAGGCAGCTCCACTGTAGGAGTATCATGGAGACATAGCATCCAGTCAAAGGTGATCTAGCCATTAGTTCTCACTTCCATTTCTCTGATGCTAGTTCTTCAAGAGATGTTATCAGTGGAAATGACACAGTATGATTTCTTGCACAAGGCTACTAAAATGTATATATTTACCATTTTTTCCCTCTTGTCTGCAGAACCAGCCTAAAGACATATGCACAGTTTCTTTGGGTTTCCACAGAAAGCAATTTCAGCACATAAGCTGTCTTCCTTCCCAGTCAAGGCTTGCATCTGTAACTTGCTTTCAGAAGCTCTAAGACAAGTCTTGCAGGAACTTCCTTAAGTTCCTGCAAGAAAGGGCTGCTGACAATGCTGTCAAGCTGCATTTGAGGGAGGTCTGGAGTGCATCTTGCGATTATAACTTCCCTTACTCTTTGGTCCTATTTTGAAAAGTTACCGTCAGACAAAAGGCAGTTGATTATTTTAGCGAAGTTTTTGGATTCCCTGATAGGTCTGGATGCATAGCCACTCACAATCACCTGAAGAGATTAAAATTTAAGACCTAGAAATGATTGAAGCTGAAATTTAAAAAAATTACCATATACATTTCTTTTTTCAGCCTTCAAAGGTGTTAATTTTGATCCTACACCAGTGTTCTCCTTACTGACCATGAAGGGCACACAAGGCATTTTTATATTCACTGCTGCCTTTTCCAAAAATAGGGGTTCCACGGTGTCAGAGTCCAGGGCACTCCTCTGACTGCCCTGGAGGGTTTGAGATCCTGGCAGAGGGTCAGGGACCCCCCTGCACAGAGCCCCAGAGAGACACTGTCCTTGATCTAGGTCCATGGGAGAGCTTTCAGCTTGTGAAATGAATTACAAGTCACGAGAATGTAACAAGAATAATACTTAGTAATAGTAGTTAAGTGATCACGGGGTGCAAATGTAGAGTATTAGGATTTTTAGAAAGGGGTCAGAAGAAAAACATGGAGGACCTGGGTGTGGTCTTTGTCCTTTTTGTTCTTCTTCTTGTCATCCATTTTTCTGCTGTGGTGGCTCACAGGGATTGGTGTAGGATAGAGGTGACACGTCTAACATTAGTAGTAGGCACTGGTGATTAATGGTAAATAAAAGATACATAGAACATGGTATAAAAAGTTTTGCCCGCCTGTCGTGGGTGGGAGTCGTCTCATGCCCTCGCTGCAACAAGACCTTGGCAGGGCACAGAAAGAATTTGCAGATAAGAAATAATAAACAACCTAAAGAAAACCTGAAATGGTGGCTTTTGACTCTTTCTTCTGCTTCAGCACGGGGCATTCAGGGAAAAAAGACTCTCATCCGACATGTCTTTGGAATCACAAACCCGAGACCATGGAATTGCAAATGACTAATAAAAAAAGAAATGCAAAGGAAATAATCAGTTAAAAATAGATAATAGAATTAATCCTTGGCTTTAAAGGAAAAATAATGCATCTTAAACTCATACTTCCAGCACAATCCCATTAAAACCTAGTTAGGTCTTGGTCATGTATTTGCTTGATCTCTCACAATGATATTAATGTAATTAATTTTTATTATGTAGGACACAAAACGAAAGTAGTGGGTGTGTGAAAATATCTAGCCAGACTATGCCCTTGAATTTCCAAGGAAGTTGGATGTATACTAACATGGTTTTGGAAAGGTATAATATTCACTTTAACAGTGTAATACTGGCCTTTACCAAAAACAAGGGAGATGTGAAGAAATACCTAAGAAGTGCTTGCAGATATCTTCCAGCATAGAAAGTAGTTTGTTACAGAATTTAGGAATAACTTTCTCATGCTTACCAACCTCTACAGAAAATGTAGTAATATACATCCTTTTAAAAGTAGCTTCCAAAGAAGTATATATTAAAATGCATTATATCAGCACCTCACACAATTTCCTATTATTTAAACTTGGCTGTTATAAAGTGGGGCTACTTAAAGCATAGTGTGAAGCATAAAGAAGGCAGATTTGATTTCTGGCTGTGCACACAGGTAAACAGTGAAGAAGCTAATCAGGCCACATTTGGGATGCTTATAGGATCACCTCCATAGGGGCATAGGGGATTCACTAACTGCCCTCAGGTTTAATGCAGGAAAATCCTCTGTTGGAAACTTCAGTGGACCTAGATAGACGAAAGTCTTTTCCTTTTAATAAGAGGGTCTCATCATAGAACAGGAATGAGATTCAGATTACAAGTGGTCCAATTTCATGCTCAAACTGCAAGGTTTTCTCTGTTAATGTTTTTGTGGAAACCAAGCTATGCAACTTTTAGATTTGCATTGTCAAATATTTTATTTACATAGCGAAACATTTATTTTGAAGCAAGGAAACTTCAAAATTGTCAATACCTGAGTCCTTTAATTAAGGACAACAGCACGCAAACAAAAGAGGAAAAGGTTGCAGTAGGTCTGGTTTTTGTGGTTGCTGTGGTGGATTTTTTACTGGTAAG
Source organism: Nicator chloris (assembly GCA_013400495.1). Classification (NCBI taxonomy): domain Eukaryota; kingdom Metazoa; phylum Chordata; class Aves; order Passeriformes; family Pycnonotidae; genus Nicator; species Nicator chloris. Next base: position 24,025 of record WAAE01005512.1, on the reverse strand, counting down.
ACAAAGAAGAGAAGACAGCTGCTAGAGAAGTGGAAGAGATCTAGAAAATTGCAGAGAAGAAGGATTATCTGCACAATGCAGTTGTGGGTTGAATGTAACTTCTGAGCATTCAACAGAAGTTTGTGCCATATCCAGTCATCTGATAGGCCCCAAGGAAGAGAATATCCAGAAGTATGTCTGGAGTCCATAATAAAGTCAAGAGAGGCATGCAGTAGAAGAGGAGAGGAAAAATCAGGTTTGCAGATATGAGCTGATGAGAAGACTCAAAAGACAGTGAGAAAAGTCACACTCTGTGACTGGGAACAGTAAGCCATCACATGATCAAATGAAACAAAAAGTGGAAGAAAAAGGAGATTCTGTATCAAGAACAGGAGAAGAAATATAGTGGGCATAGTCAATAGTCACATCTTGAGTAGAAATCAGCAGGATATTTAGAAGATCATCAGAAAGAACAAAAGGCACAGTGATACTCAGAAAGCTGGGAGAAAAGTAAAAAGTGGAACTTCAGATCCAGGCTAAGAGAAGGCAGATTGCCCTACAGAGGAGTTCTTGTTAAAGATGAAGAGATGTGCAATGGCAGATGGCAGAAGGATAGAACTGAAAGAGGAGTACAGTGTGTGTTTCAAGCCTCAGAAGAGTAGACCAGAAGGCAAAAGGATCCCTGTGGTACCACAAAATGTCCCCAACCCATTCATCATTTTAGGAGTGCCATGACAATGTTTCTGTTACAATAGATGTGAAATGATTGTATAAATGTAATGAAAATATTCACAGAAATGGTGTAAATAAAACAAAAACAAAGAAACAACAACTAGTCATGTGGCATGAAGCAACCACTACAGATCCATCAGAATAATTTCTTAGAATGTGGACCAAATGTTTGTTAGGCAGACAGACGATCAGAGAGCTAGGTGACTTTGGTGAAATTTCCAAAATGTTCAGGCTGGAAGATCTGCAGCACAGTGACAAAATGGGAGACATTTGGAAAATCCATTGTCCAAGATGATCTCCTATCCCTTAGTCAACCTGAAAAGTCCACCCATCATTCTGTTACTGAAGCACACAGATCAGAGAGCTTATGCCAATAAAAGATCATGATCTAAAAGCCAATCAAGACCATCACGTGTCCTTGAAAACCCCTTGTATGTTTTAGTACAGATTTGTGATGCTTGCTTAAGAGTTTTCAACCTCTGTGTGGTAAGTACTAATGTCTGGCTTTCGGAGAATGGGGCTTACAAACTGCAATAGATGGCACAAATGTACTCATTATTTGTCCTTTCACCAAAGAAGTCAGTGTGTAAGTGAGCCATAAGAGGTTCCTTAAGAGCCCTGAGGACCATGGAGAAAGCTTATGAGCATCAGCCTGGGAGGCACTGGCAAGATATGCAACATCTGTGTTTGGAGCAGATAAGACACACAGACCCTTGGACAAGCTGAGACCTTTATTCTCTCCCACTAATAACATTCTCAATAGGGTGCAGATGCCTCCTGTTATTTTGAGGAATTCCATCTAGCTTCCACTGCCAGGTCTTAAGAAGCCAAATATGCAACAAGTGCGTGCACCCAGTGCACACTATTACATCTTGTAACAGTTGCAGAATGGTGGTGGATAATTCACTAGGAAAGCTGGAGGCAAGAAGGCATGGTTTCCAGAGTCACTCAAATACCAGTATTATAAATACTATACATATGATGATGATGATGATCTGCTTTACCTATTCACAACATATGAGAAACTGGAGGTAATTTTGTTTATTATCAGAATAATATCTGAATACTGATGAACTCATTAGCTGATCTGAAAATCTGGAAAGGAATCCCAAAGGCAGTGGAGGTCCCAGTTCAAGAGACTAGGGAAATTAGGAAAGTCACACTGGAACTTTAGTGTAAAATAATTACAATTTTTTTTTTACCACTTTATGATCAATAGCATTTTTATAGCACCTTTTGTTATTGAAATTCTTCACGATTTTTTCCTGCTTACTTTTTCTGCCTTCACAGAAAAGCATGAGAAGGACAAAAAGTATTTTACAAAAAGCAACACCACCTGTTTTATTATATGAAATGTAACACATATACTTCTTTCTCCTCTGCATATATACACCAAATAAATATAGTCCATATGGCACTCTGAGTATGTATGTGCTCACATTCATGCCACACATAGTTATCCTTTCAAGAAGTCACCTGCTAACTTGTGCTATTCTGCAAACTGGAAGTGCTCCTACTGCTACAATACTGCCCTGAAGAAGATGCTGATCTGTAGGACAGATGTTATCCCTGAAAAAAATCTAAATCTGGTAGTGTATAAAACATTGATTTTTCTGCTGAATTAAGTATTGATTTAATTGAAGCTTTTTCTGCCTCCAATTTTGAGATCATGGAACACTATTTCTAAGGCTTGTACATATTGCTTGGTGGTTTGCAATATTTCAGTAATGCCTTGAGGCTTTCTGTTTCATTGCAATTGCATTTACAGCAATAAACTGTTCAACAAACACTGAGTTTTATTAAACTGGCAAAATATGTGATAAGGAAAGCTAAACAAACCCACAGTCAGCTGTGCCAAAAATAAACAAATGCTTTCTTTTAAATGCTAAAATAATGTACAAATTAGGTTCAACAAAACTAAAATGCAGAATAATTCCAAAACTGTACTGTGTATAAAATAAAGTTCAAGAGAATAGTCACACTATCCAGCTGCAGTTCCCCTACAGCAGGGATTCATCATTCCATATGTAAGGAAATCCTTGGCCATTTGCTCCTATCCATGGCCACAGTGTATTGTTCCTTCAACTTAACTGAGAGACTGGAGCGCCATCCCTGAGCTGGAGCAAATGATCCTCCTTTGTTAAATCTTTTTTAGGGTTAATTTTCACATCTGTACTGACTGGTTGAGAACCAGAGAACACATGTACCAGAACAACTGAGGATACACTGTGTTCTCAGGATGACAGCTGGACAAGACAGGCAACTCTTCACACCAGCCTTGCTGCCTAATCTTACATGTGGCATGAGTATGGTCCTCCTAGAAATTATATCCTCTGCAATCTTTTCCCTTTGCTTTCTACTTTCACTTTCCATCTTTTCCCCCATGAAAAGTGTGTAAGAAGAAGAAGCCATTGTCTTGCAGGTGCTGAGCTTCTTCTGCACCCACGGAATGACCCTCAGGGTTCATCCCCCAGCCATCTGCAGCAGCACTGTCATATTCATATTGAGCAGCAGGCAGCTCATCCCACAAGCTCCCATGTGCTTTCAGTGTGAAATAAAAATAATTCATTCAGTGTTTTGTTTTCAATTGACTACACATAGTTTCTCCTCGTTTTCTCTTGTATCCTGTCTTGAGTATTATAAAGCTACAGTTTGGATTTTATGGCTTTATCAAGACTACAAATATCCAAGATGGGTAATGCAGAGGTGAACAGTGAAAGGCAAAGCAACTGTTCTCATATTAGAAGGTAAGTTATTGTCTTTTCAACCAAGTAATATAGGTGGTCATAGAAACATGAAATCCATCCACTGATGCAATCACTTCTATTTTGTCTGTTCTTAATACCCCTCACTGACAAAGACTCCATAATTTGCCCAAGCAGTCTCTTACAACACTTAATTACCTTCGCCGTCTTTTTTTAACTTGGTGGGTTGCAATTTTTCTGCAAATGGAGCATGGTTATGACTGACACAAAAGATCTCTGTCACTGGTCAGGGCTCCATAGCTTTCTTTTAAGCTGATCATCTTGTTCAGGACATATATATTTCAGAGGTTTCTGGCAGGAAAAGCATGGTGTCTCTTCATGTCAGTGAAAAACTTTCTTCAAGGACACTCTTTTACAAGTCTGGTGACTGCAGAAGACACACATAAACTAAGGGGCATGATCATTTCTTTAACTCACCAATTAATAAAAACTGGCAAATGTCACTTCTTTATAACAGCTTGAGAAAAGAAGAACATCACCAGGCCAAAGAAAGAAGATGCTCAGGAGCTCTGTGTTGAGAACTTTAATAGCCTATTCCCTAAGAGAGAGAGATTTCCTAAAACCAGTTTCTTCTGTCTCATTTTCAGTGGCTGTAGCAAGGCTTAAGAAAGGACAGCATATACCCCTCTAGAGATAGTTCATCTAACTAAACACAGACATTGTCAATGAAGACATCTGCAGATGAGTTAGTCTTCTCAATTCCCTTTACAGTTAATGGAAAGAAAAAGTTGTGTTTGGTTGTGATTCAGCTTATGCCTTGGACACCTTCTACAGGATGAGACGTACCCCACAAATGCATAATTTACCCCACCGAGTATAAACTGGACTTGAGATAAATAGCTTGTATATAGACATCTAGACTGTATGGATTTAAAGCAAAGTGAGAGGAACCCTTCTGCTGCTGACTTTTAACAGGAACAGTTTCCAGTCATTTTACTTGCAGGCAAAATCACAGCCTTGTTTTGATTAACTTTTTTCTGGAGCTGCAGCCCATTAACACTCACTCATGCAGACTGTAATGATGTATTGTATATTCCTTTTAAATCTTATATAACAGCTCTAGTGTGTAACAATGTCAGGGTAATTAGAATCACAGTTTTGACTATTATGAGGCATTTTCTGCTTGGCTTGTGCTTCTAAAATGTAATTTCTGTCATTTGGCAGCTACACTGCCAAGAATGTAGCAAGATGGGGGAGATGTGTAAACAATTTACTAAAGTTTCTATCCCAACTCAAAGCTAGTAACACTGCAGAAGAGTAAAAATCCTGTTTTCACTATAAATCCATGAGAAAACTTCCTCCCCTCCTAAATTTTTCTTCCAAGATCAAGCAAAGAGGGCAAATTTGAGGCTTCCTGGTAGCAGAGGGTGCAACTTAGGCTGCACTACAAAAAGCATCTGTGGAGAAACTTCCCAGGCCATTTCATGAAGCAGGCTCGGAGCACAGAGGTTTGCACTGGCTGAGGGATACCTGCTATTGCAGTGTCCATATTCTACTACTGCTCTCCTGGTCTGTTTCTGCCTCCATGAAGAAGCCCCAAGCTGAAGAACTGAATGAAGCAAAGACTAGATAAGCATTGAGAGAACCAGCAAGTGTTTAAATTCAAGATTTTGTAGCAGGGTAAATAGTGAAGACATTCTTGGACCTTTAATGAATTTGATTCCCAGCTGAGCTGTTTCATATGTGTGTTGTGCTCGTGGCTCTGGCAAAATAAAAACACAGCTGAAGCAGCTGCTGTTAACGCTGATGTGCTTTACTACTGCAATGATTGTGTTCACTGTAGCTCCTCCAGACATGCCCCACTCTTTGGACACAGACTGCTTTTCTAACCTGTGACTGGAGTATGAGAGCAACTGGTTGGACTGGTAAAGCAGCAGCTAGCTGGCAGTGTGGAAGCTCATAAAGGTTGGCCAGCCAGTCTCGAACAGTTTGTCAGGAAAATTAGGGATTAAATGACAAATAATGAGGTATATATTGCCACTAAGTTTCTAAGAAGTCAAGGCAGGACAAAGGCTGGAATACCTAGAAAAATCAGTGTTGAAATTTGACACTTCACAAACTTACCCAAATTGCAGCAGGACCTGGCAGTGCACAATGTGAGCAGCATGTGAAAGAAATGTGTGTGAATAGTAAATAGCAATATGGTTGAAACCAGGAGCAAGGACTTTCAATTTGGACTGTTAGATTATGCATAAATGGGGAGTAAATCCTTTGTTTTGCTTTAGGAGTTCAGATAAGTTACATGAGCTCCCCGTATTTTAGTTTTCTCATCTCTAATACTGAGATGAGAAACATGTATACAGAATCTGGTTATTTTCCTTAGTAGGAGGGGATGACTTGCTCAAGGAATAGCATGGAAGTAATTTCTGCCTCTGCTGAAGCAAGAATGCATTATCTAACAATGACAAACTGTCACTATCAACCATCAACTATCACTATCAACAGTGGTTGCCCAGACAAAATCATCTCAGAAACACCACAAAAATATTGAGATGTAGCTGAACACAAGGAGAGAACTTGAGAAAGGGAACAAAGTTAATAAATAAGGATGGAGGAAAACACAGGAGAATTCTTTGTGAGACAGATATGTGGTTCAGAAATGAGAAGATTTTAAATGGTCAGGATGTCAGGAGGGCGTTAAAGAAACATTCCGAGAGCAGCCTTCAGCCCGGAGAGAGTGCTGTAATTCTCTTAACTTCAGTACAATTTATTTCAAGTCAATCAAAAAAGATCCCAAATGTATATGACACACTACTGCAGCTATGAGGAGATGAGTGACTGGGCTGGGAGCTGTAGAGGTGAATGCAAGATGGAATAGCTGACCCTCCTTGACAGCAGCCTGCTGTGTCCCCGCCATCCCTGAAGGAAATCCATGGGACGTGCTGAGCTGCAGACCCCCAGATCCGAGGCCCTCTTCTGTCTCTTCCCAGCTGGCGGCTCGGGAGCTGGCGCGCCTGCTGACCTGAGAGCGGGGTCTTCTCAGGTCCCACCGCTGCTCGTCCTCTTTTCTGGTGCAGGAGAGAAGCACTCGGCCCCGCCGCCACGCAGGCACGACATTTCTTTCTTCTGCTCTGCCCTCTCTCAGAGCGGCATTGCCGCTTGTAAGCACGGACTGCCGAGCCCTTCCAAGGAGCGCGGGGCACGGCCGAGCCCGAGCAGCAGGGCCGAGCCCGAGCAGCAGGGCCGAGCCCGAGCAGCGCGCCCCGCACGGCTGCGGGCAGCCCTCCGTGCCAGCGCCACGCTCCGGCCACCTCCCGGCGGGGCCGGCCCCACTCCTGGCATCCACCGGCAGGGAAAGGGGGCTGCCCTGGCCTGAGGTCGCCGCCTCAGCTCCCGCCTGACCCTGGCAAAGGCTTCTCTACGAAGTGGCTCACTTTAGATGTACGAAAAAACAGCTTCCAGCACCACATTTAAGCCTTGGCAACACATTACAATTCAAGAATTCTTAAATTTCTTTAATGCCCATAGGCACAGTTAAGACTCCGCAAAAATTCTTAATTAAGTATGCGGAGATGTGTCTTTAGGAGAGCAATTTCAAGCTTCAATTGTTCAATATCAAACAATTTCAAGTGTTTACACTCAGCTAGTAAACACGAACTTACACTACGTTACTCTGTAGAATCAGAAACTTGGATCTCCGGTGTTTGTTTACCTCACTGCCATTTTAGAATCAGTCTCAGAAGGCTCTCAGGGCACTTCGGTTTAGAGTATCAAGCCATAGAGGAAGTGTTTGACTTGCTTAAGGATCACTAACGTTGTCAATTCATCAAGTTGATTTATATTTCTTTTCCCCAGTTTTCCAAAATTGTCTCCTCTTTGCCTTTTCTCATGGCACACTGAATGATGTGATTCTGACGTTCTCCATTTATGGCTGTCAATAGCCAGGAAGATTTATAGCCTAAGGTTAAAAAAATTCCTCTTCTGCTGTTCTTTAGCTTAGGAGTCAGAAACAGGGAATTAATTTTAAATTGACTGTAAATACTAATGCTGGATTAAAAATTTGAAAAGATACCACTTCGACATGTATGTTTCAATAAATAATATTTTGTATTGGTCAAAATGATACAAAAAAGCCTCAGACTTTTCAGGATGACTGAGAAATTTTACTTGCTACTTCTTACTGTGGTGATGCTGTGATAAAACATAAAAGTATGTTAAAATGTTCTGCATATATTACCCATTATAGTAATTCTCTTCAAGAAAATGTATTATTTTTTTAACCTAATTTTTTCACTTTGGCAAGTTTTAAATTTGATGTAAGAAAATATCTGAAGCTATAACATTAATAAATGAATGCCAACTAGGATCAGACTCAAAATCACCTACATTAAAGCACAAAGTCCTTAAATTGCATTATTCAATTTTTTTAAATTTCCGATATTTTTCATCCACTTATTTAACTTCTGGGATTGATCTTTAGTATCACTAAACAAGACAGTAATATCTTTAAATGCTCCTCACATAAAATGAAGTTCATCCATATCTTGCATCTTAACAAGCAAATGAATCATTGATTCACACAGAGGATAAATTCTCACTTCTGAACATACACGGATCCTAGATGTGTACATTCTTCCTTGAGTCATGGCTGTCCTGGAGTTATTTTCTCCTATGTCCTACTTACTTGAAGGATGCCACCATTGTTACATTACTAAACTAATTCCCCAACATTACTGAACTAAAACGGGTCCTAGATGCTATTTATTAGGTGATGAGCCCAAATGTCTCTATATGCCCCGTATCTCATGCACAGGACACAGACTCCCATACTTTGCTATATTGGTAAGTTGCAAATTAAACTATAATGGTTTTATTCCTTAGCAAGTATATCACTTGTCTGAACAGCAATTCTGACTGGATTATTATTGAACTGACAGATTGGTTTCACAGTAAAGAGAAAAGTTTTTTTTAATAGCATACTGAGAAAAAAAAAATTACTTTTCTAAAGTTTCCATTTAGTTAAATGTAGAATTAGCTGTGGTTCCTACAAAAAGTAGGTGATATGTTTGCTGCACTTTAAAATAATGCCCTCAAACAACCTGTGCATTTACAACTTATGTGAAATTGGGATCCCTACCTTCCTACTTGGTTCCTGTAGAAGTGGCAGAAAATAACAGAAGAGCAGAAAACAACAGATCCAGAAAAGAGATTTCACATGGCTATTCCCTTTTTAGAGCATTTTAAGCTTTATTAACAAAACACTTTGAATTAAGTAATGAAGCTCCTCGGCACAAGAAAACAGCTTTGAAAACCACTGGTTTAGTTTCCAAGAAGAAAAAGCTTAATACCAAAAACATTTCTGTTTCCAGCTATAACAGTATCTGGCATAATGTGATATTGTAACAGTAATTCTCGTCTGGTGGTGAGTGTGGATGGCTTTCTGCTCCACAGTAAGAGCAGAGGTATGCAGTGGAAGGGTCAGCTTTGAGCTCAGCAGAACACAGCATATGTGATTTTAGGCAACCCATTCAAGACCCCGTCCAAGAAAGGCAGCAGGCAACACTTACAGTGCATAATTCAGGGCCTGGTCTCCTCTTACAGTTCAGGTGAAGGACTGCATAACTGGGGAATTGTCTAAATCTAGCTAGGAGAAAGATCACTGGGAACAGTGACTGGACTGAGTGCCTGTGGTGTACGATCGCCTGCCTCTTGCCAAGACAAACTTGTGGGCAGGTGCACAAGCATAGAGCTAGATGTGCAGGGAACCAAAAGTCCAAACCCCTCCCAAACGCTTCAAACACACATTTTTGAACTTTCAGCTCCTTTGGCATTAAATGATAGCTGATGGGGCTTTTAAAAGGATCAACATTTTGGATTTATGTGCCTAAAAGTTCTGTCTGTCCCACATTAGGAATTCCAGCAGCACTGAAATCTCCAAGTTAATTTTTCTTTTTACCTCAGCTATTTCAGTGTTGCCCATAATGTGCGGAGCAGGTGTGTGCTAAATTCTTTTTGCATCTGGATCATAATCATTCCATATTCATTCCTTTACATGTAGAACAAGAATATCAGTTCTCTACTTACATACTATGAGAACAAATATATAAATATTTTTGTAAAGTGTTCAGATAATACAGACACTGGCATTTTAAAATTAGATGGAAGTACAGCTGTGCTTTACAAGGTCTAAACAATATAGTCACTTAGAAAATCAAAAACCACTTTAGACTGAAAAAAAATCAGGCACCCCCCATCTTTCTAGATCACCATTTGGATTCCAGTTGAGGCCTTTTAGCTGCCAAAGTTCTAATATGTAATTACACTATAAATAGTATTAAAAATTAGTAATTTATTCTAGTCAGAGGAGGACATAAATACAGAAAGCATTATTGATACTAAGATTCATTTGTTGATGGAGCTAGGGAATTAATTTTGAGTATGGAGTCTGAGGGATTTCCCATAAAAGATCTTGTCAGAATTAAATGTCAGACAAATAAGTTTCTTGTGGTATTTTCAAAACCCCAGTTTCTTTAGTATACATGAAATTAAAAATCCGTCACTGTGGAAGTCAGCCTGGCAGGGACACATGGCCAGCCAAGTTTCACCCCTGACAAAGCAGACCTGGGCTTCAAGCCCTGGGAGGCATTTGTTAAGTCTGGGTGAGCCTGAGATCTCCTCCCAGGAGCCTTTGAGTTACTATGTTAATGAATCCAAGTTCTGTCCCCCTATTGGTTGCCCATGTTCCATATTTGGTAATGTTTCTAGAATGATCCACCCCCACATCTATATATTGTTACTTCTCCCTTGTTTCTGGTCTTTGGAGTTTTGTCCCCATGCGGTGTTGGGTTTCTGGGCATTGTCCCTAATTTTATTTCTCATTAAAGTGAATTTCTTTTTCAGACACTCCATAGTATCCGCTCCTTTATTTGTGCCACATCAACCCTGAAGTCAGGGACTTGTTGCGGTCACCCTTGATTGTGACAAATCACCTTTTTTTTTTCTGTATCTTCCACAGAGCTACATTTGTTTCTTACGAACTATACAGTATTGAAATCAGGAGCGCTATTTACTAAGAAACACTTCATCTCCATGGCTGAAGCTGTGATGCCAGAGGGCAAATAGTGGAGAGGACACAGAGGTGGGCACAGCTGGCCCCACTCCCATCCAGAGAGCCCCTCAGGGCTTCTCTGACCCATGGCCAGAAATTTATCACTGGAGGTTCACTGCCCATGGGGTGTCTGGGGCACACCAAGAGTGTATTGGTTTTGCATGGCCTGGTTTTTGGTAGCAGGAGGTCACAGACATGGCTCCTGTGAGAAGCTGCTGGAAGTGTCCTCCATGTCCAGCAAAGCCAATCCCTGATGGCTCTGAAGATGGACATGCTGCTGGCCAAAACCGAGCCAATGAGAGAGGCTTGTAATGGTTCTGTGATGAAATATGTAAGAAGGAAATCAAAATACAGTCAGGTTGTTCTCCCAGTCAGAGAAGAGGAGGAGGTGAGAACATGTGAGGCAAACAACATGGCAACACCAAGGTCACTGGAGAAGGAGGGCAGGAGGTGCTCCAGGTGCCGGAGCCGAGATTCCTCTGCCGGCTGTGGTGAGACCATGGTGGAGCAGCTGTGCCCCGGCAGCCCATGGATCCATGAGGGATGCAGCGATCCACACACAGCCCGGGGGGAGGTGCCCACGCTGGAG
>WAAE01005512.1:0-12840 GCA_013400495.1 Nicator chloris | reverse complement strand
GTTAGTAATAAACTCACTTTGGAACCTTAAAGTTTGAGCCTGTTTTGCCCTTGAAGTGTTTCTCCTGGTCCTTATCTCACTCATGAAGCGTTCGTTAATGTTGGTTTTCCCTTCTTCGCTGCCCAGCTGTGACGGGGGAGAGTGAGCGAGCGACTCTTGTGGGTGCCGGGCGATGGGCCAGTGTTAAACCAAGATACAGAGAAACTGATGGTTCACCCATGACGGTTCATGCCTCTCTCCAAGGACGCCAGGGGCAGGAAAAACACTGACAATTTTCATGCTGAACCCAAACCACACGGGGCACCTCTGCGCCCGGTGCGTGTTCAAGGCGTACAACCACAGGCCATGCGAACTGGTCCTGGACAGTTTATGCGGACTGTAACACAGGAAATTAACCCGCAGCCCTCAGTGCTACCTGCAGTTTGGGCTCCGAGGTTTCAACCCCAGTGCCCGCGGGTGAGACAGGAGCGGAGCGCCGCGGACTGGGGATCACGCGTGTTCCCGTCACTGCGCTCCCAACGCGAGCGAAGACAAACAGAGCTCAAAGGCCCGGCGGGACAGGCGCCGGCTGCCTGACGCTCCGGCCCTTCGGGGGCTCCCCTCCAGGGGAGCGACACTCTGGCCACCGCGACGGTGATGGAGGGGCCGGAAGGAGCCCCGAGCGACCCCGGGCGCGCTGCGTGGGCACTGCGGGCGCCAGGCGGCCCCACAACAACCCCGGGCTCTGCCCCGCCGGGCCGGCCCCGCTCCTGCCCTCCCGCCAATGACGGCCGCGGCCGTCAGCGCGCTGCGTCACGGGGCGGCCGCCAAGATGGCGAAGGTGTCGGAGATGTACGACGTGACTTGGGAAGGTAACGCCGCGCAGCCGGCGGTCCCAGCCCGGGGCGGGGGCCGTGCCCGGCCTGACCGGCCCCCGGCCGCGGGGAGGGGGCGGCGCTCCCGGAGCCCCGGAACCCGGCGGGCCTGGGCTGGCGCCGGGCGGCCATACTCAGGCCCGGGGAACAGCAGTGAGGGGCGGCGGTTCTGGCGGCCGTCCGGCTCCTCGGGCTGTGGGCGGCGCGGCCGCAAAAGCGGCGCCTTGCGCTCGACCCCTCGGTGCCCGCAGGTCCTCGGCCGGTGACGCTCACCTGGCCCGGAGCGCCCCCGCTTGCCCCGGTGAGCGGCGGGCCAGCATCCTCTCGCCTCCGCTTCGCGGGGACGGACCCCGCATCCCCAGGGCACGGCGGCGGCCGCTGCGTCCCGGCTTCCGGGCCTACTCCCCCTGGGAACAGCGCTTACGAGCAAAAATGGTCTCTTGGCGGGGTCAGCAGTTTGTGCCATAGTTCATCTTTTGGTGGACTGAAAGTTATCTGATAGTCTTCGTAAAACTCGATCATAAGCGTTTGTGGGGAAACTCCAAGAAGGTCTGAAGTGACAAAAGTTTTTGAGAATCGTCCCCCCTGGGTCTTCATAGCTTTCACGTCTGTTTGATCATAATGATGATTTTTTTTCATATAGCAGTACTGTCTGAGTTTTACTCAGCGTTCTCAGTGGTTCTTTTTCATAACTGGTATTCACATGTGAGCTCAAGACAGTACTCAAGCCCTTTGCAGTCTCCTGTCCAGAATAAATGAATGGTTTATAAGAATAATTTTGGCCATAAAGGGAAACCTTTAGCTATGTACCATCCGTTGCAAACATCATAGTGTAGAGATGATAATGCAGAGAGAAGCTGTGTGATCTTGGATTTTCATTTATTTACTGCCAATCTGTGAGGAAATAATTGAGGAGTAGAATAATTCCGCAATCATGAATTAATGCTTAGTTTGTTTTGTAGCTAACAGGAGGAACATTGCATGGGATGTATTTTAGCAGATGCTAGTAACTTGCTCATTGAACTAGTGCCCATGCTGTCTTTCCTGCACCTTTTCCTGTAGGATTGAAGCAAAACAAATAGAATTTTAAACATTCAGGCTTTGACTCAAATTCCATTAATCTCAGAAAAAATTTTAGTTGGTATTGAAGAAAATAGTGCTGTAACGGAATTTAAAAGGATGTAGAAGTGAGCTCGCTTGCCAGTGTGTCTGGAGATCATTATATAGTTAATTTTACTTTGGTATTTGGTTCTATCACCGTGATGTCGTTAGACTAATTGGGAAAACCTTGATTGACCAGTCTTTTATATCTCTTGAATGAAGGTATAGTACTTGTGAAGCTCAGCTTGGATGGAGATCATATGGATCAATAACTGGTGTTATTGTTAGATTTTCACAGAAGTTGCCCTAAACCACCTGATGTTGAAAAATTTTCCAATTTTTAATTTTTCCTGAGCAGCCATTGTTACAAAATGCAGGAATTTAGTTGTTAGTTTTGGGGTTTTTTTGTTGTTGTTGTTTTCTGTTTGTTTGTTTTTGGTTTTTTTTCTGTTGTTTTTGGGTATGGTGATGGAAAAGAGAAATGAGCTTTTTCACAGGGTGGGTCCTGTGAAATGTCTGCGCACTGTGGATGTCTCTGTACGTTTAGCCCTAGATTGTTTTGGCCCAGGGTGTTGCAGAGTATATGTTTATGCTGTAACGTCAAGGCCAGGTGTAGGATATTCAAGCTTACTGCTTCTGGACTTGGTTAATTCATACTGAGGTGAACTTCGTACTGTTAGAATTCACCTCCACCTTTTGTTTCCAAGAGTTCTGATTCACAGTTGTGGCATTGTGCTAGGTGTAGAGTTTTGCATATGGCTGGGGTTGAATGAGAAATTTTGGAGGACCAGCTGATGAGTTTTATCATACCAACTTCTCAGTCTCTTCAAGTGTACATCCAAATGAAAGGCTTGCGTGTGTTGGTACAAGGGACTATCTCCACTTTGGAAGCATGCATTTGAAAAATTCTGTATTTTTTTTCCTCTATGGCAAGAGATGAAAAGTAAAGTGGAAAAGGAGTCCTGCAACAGATCGTGCAAGGACTCCTCGTAAAAGAGATAGCTTTTCTCTTTTCTCTGTGTGAGCTTTAACAGATCCTGGTGCAACAAAGCTTTTCATGGGTGAGGTGATCCCAGCAATGCTGTGACCTAGTTTCTAGCAAAGAGCTTGAACACAGTTCTAGGAATTTTATGTAGCTCATTTTTAATCTCTCTAAAATGCCTAATTTTATGTGAAGCCGAGTGTATGGCTGATACATCCTTTATATACCCAGGCCTTTCTAAACAAGACATTTTATATTTACATATTGCTTAAGATGAATCTGTGATTCAAGGTTAGGAAAGAAGAATAATGTCACAAATGAAATAGTTTGTACCTTGCTTTGCTTTTCACTCAGATTCTTTGAGACAGAGGTAGGAGTTTAACCATGGTTAAATGTTTTTAGGTACATTTGTGGTGCAGGTGGTTAGGAAACGCTGAAAATGACTGTGTTTTCCTGTGTGGGAGCAGTTGTTTTTATTTTCTCTTTCTTTACTTTATTGCTGTATCTCAAGCTCTAAAGTGTATTTGGAAATCTGTGTAGCAGGAAAGTATCTTGTTTAACTTCATGGTCTCGATTAATGGACTTAGTTGATCCAATACCACAGAGTGTTGTGGTATTGAAAGACAAGCTCATGTTACGTAACATATATTTTACAGTAAAGCTTATTTACTTGAGACAGAGGTGATATGTTGCTCCTTTTTCTTTTTCTTTTAATACTGGTACTAATTATCCTAGAGAGAATGGCATATTTCCTACTTCCTTCATAAATAAAAGAATTAGAAACTATGTGGAGTGACAGGAAGCCAAAAACTGCAGGTGTAGCCAAGGAGTGTCATGTAGTAGGCTTGCACATCACTTGATACCTGGTGATGTGCAGCCTCTTACTAGGACTTTCTTTAGCTATGTAGAACTTTGTAGAATAAATATTTATCGTATTTTCAGTGGTACTTTAAAGATTAATTTGTCCCATGAGTGGAAATATTAAAAAAAGCAAACAGTTGTGTAACATTATTTTAGGAGCAGATTTTGGAGTACGCATGTAAAATTAACACGATCTGCAAACAGGCAGCAGTTCAAGAACTATTAAAATAACCATTGATTTTCACAGAAAATGCATCTGACATATTGTCAGAATTGGACAGAATAAGCCAGGTTTTCTTTTCTTAACCTTGCAGAGCAGCATAATGTTTTAAACACATCACACCCTGCTAAAGGGAAGCAGTGACTTTTGGCTGTCACGGATGAGCTTTTTTGGGGATTTTTGAGTGCGGTCACAGCAACTCTTGTTTCAGTCAATAATTCTCTTCCGTGGATATCAAAATGAGAAAGGAATGGCATATTCTTTAAATTAGCTTTCTTTTGATATAAGTTGGAAAAGTGAAAAAAGTATTTTTTAAGATTTTTATTAGCTCTGAATGCCTCTTTCTTAATTTCTCTGTAACGTTGAATTAGTATTGCTATTTTCTGTATTAAAAATTGCACTGCTTCAGTAGTGGCACTTCAAAAGTTTTCATTACCATGTTCATGTAAGACTTTTTTCAAGGAACCCTTTGTCAATTTTGAAAATATCACAAAATGCTTTATAAGATGAAGTTTAACAGCATGTGTATTTCTTCCAAATATGTGTATCTAGGAACACGTTATGTACAAAAAGAGAAAATTCCAAATGAATTTAAAAACAGAGCACTTCTATCTTTAATGTCTTTAGTCATTAGAGTCCACTTTAGGTGACAAACTCCCTTTCTCTGACTTAGAAACTGAATTCATATTTGGTTTGTATGGGAAGTCTTTACGAAATAGGAAACAGTCTAACATTTTATCTCCGTAATAATCTGTGTGCAATTAACTGTTTTTGATGTGGTTTTGTTGTGTTCTGTGCTGTCTTTGCTTTCTTCTGGCTATTCTTAATTTTCAGTTATAATTAAAGAGTCAGATCAGTTTACTCTGGGTTTTATTTATGGATTTATGGGATTACAGCAGGCAAAGGTGAGATGCTGTTTTTTTGTTGTTTTTTTTTTTAATTGAAGCCCTTTTGACAGCAGAGTTGCCAGGGTTAGAGGCAGCATCTGCAGCACCCAGCTGTGACACCTGTGCCTCTGCCTGCACCTGCCAGATGAGAGTGCCCAGAGGTGGGCTGTGGGTGAAGATTTGGTGTCTGTAACAGAGAATCAGTATACAAATGAGCTCTGGAAATAAAATGGCTGTGGGGTCCCTGAGTGACTGTCGTGGTAGCAGCTGTGTGCCAAGGTGACGCTTTGGAGTTTGCAATTTGTCTGCCTCAAAGTGCTGATTTCCTTCATTTCATCAGGTGCTTTTAGATATCAAGGACTTGAAAACTATAATCTAATTAATCAGTGGAAGTGTAGATAATTATAGGAGGATTATTTCATATCTGGTTGCTCAGGCCAAATGAACCTGACTGGACACAAAAATGAAACACAGGTTGTGTCTCTCGGCTTGCAGTAGACTTCTTGCATGGTTTTATGCAAAAGCAAACATTGTCCTAAGTGCCTCTGTTCCTTAGAACTTGTAACATTTTGATTTGTATGTGCCATGCATGCCAATTTAGAAAAACCCAAGTCTAAAACAAACATATCAATTGCTCAGCAGCAGCTTATAGGTGACAGGAGAATTTGAAATTAAACTTAGACATTTCTTTACCTTAATTACTTTTTTCTTCCAAAATCCCTGAATGCTTCTGCCCAGCCTTGTATTATGTCTCCAAGACTTAAGTTATTATTGTCTGACTTTCCATAGATTTCTTAGTAAAAAATTCATTGTTTGACAACATTGTGAAAAGCCTTGTTTAATTTTACTGCAGTTCTTAGTCTTTTCTTTCTTCTACTTTCAACATAAAATTCAGTATTCTAAAATTAATAAATCTTTCACTCATCAGCTGATTTTCTAGCCTCTGTCCTACAGGTTTTTTTCCATTGCTGTAAATGTTGTACTTGCGTGATGAATGGTAGATGTACCTTCTGTTAATACATAATTCAGACACTATTCCATTTAGAATTAGACTGGAAAGAAGGCATTGATAATTTCCAAGTAAATGAGTGGGTGGAAATCAGACAGCTTATTTATTTTTAGGCGTTTAGCTTGTCAGCTTTTGTGAATGTTTGTGTTCACTCACATTCTTGCCGTCTAACGTTGAATTTCCAGGGACCATCATATGTCTAGAACCATTTAACTTTGCCCATGCATATGAAATGTAACCCTGTGGTGGTTTTGGTTGAATTTCAAAACACAAAATGTAGCACAATAAAAGTCTTATGAGCGATCTGAGATCACCTCAGGTAGACGGAGCAACTTTCAGTGCTTTATTTTTAACTGTCATTTACGTTAACTCTGTGTTTTGAAGTGCAAGAAAAACTGACAGTGTTTAGATCTAGTGCTGTATTTGTTTTTCCAGCTGTTGTAAATTTAAAAAAAATATTAGCAACAGTTATCCTGGTACCTTCTTATTAGTAAAGCCACTATCTAGTAATGAAAACTATTTTCCTTAAGTTTTCTCAAAATTTGTTGTTGTGTATCAAACAGCTATATGTACATAAATGTATATGTGTATATAAAATCACGTTCTTAGCAATAAAGCTCAGGCAAGGCAGCATGCTCTAGCTGACTTGGTGAGTATGCCTGCTCTCTTGGAGATGTTAAATGTACTCTTGAAACAAAAATCCTAATAATAAAATAAACTGTTGTTTCTATCTTGCCTAGGTAAACAGTGATAGTTTTTATACTTCGTGGTGCAGAAAGCCTTCACATCCATCTCTACCTTTGCTGAAGCTCCTGTCTCTAGGAGTGTGTAGATTCCTTTCAGAGTGGAAGTTCTAATGGTGGTTTTTTCTAAAATTTCAAGTGAAAATTTATCCACCTGTAGCAGAAATGCAATTTTAGTGTTGTTTGTAAATGTGTGAAACTACACGGGAGAAATCTCTTGTAGGCTATTTTACCTAACAATGGATACGTTTTATTATTTATTGGATAACTAGGTATACATTTTTTTACTGCATATGTTATTGTCCTGAGAGACTGCAAACTTAGAAGCTGAATTGATTATGTTAGAGCATGAGCGCAGTTTGGGTGATAAGGTTTCAGAGATCTGTTCTCTAGTAGTTTTTTAATATTAGTAGAAGTCACTTTCTTAGCTCTGTTGCTCTTTAATCCCATTCTTCAGATGTGTATCTTATCTATCATATGCACATTCAAATGCCATTACTGTCTGAAAATCTCAATTGTTTTCTCCCCTTTGCCCACAGATATGCGTGATAAAATGAGGAAATGGAGGGAAGAGAACTACCGAAACAGTGAACAGATAGTGGATGTTGGAGAAGAGTTAATTAATGAGTATGCATCCAAACTTGGAGATGACAGTAAGTAAATAATCATTATTTTAAAAATTTCCTTGTCTGATTTGATTTTCTTTTTTCAGTCTGTATTTTATTAAACAGCCTTTATATTGTCTTTTGGTACGTGCTGATGTTGATGAAATGTGTATTACTTTCTTAGTCTAATAGGCTTCCAGAATTCCAAGAGCTTATTTCTATCCAAAATGTGGGCTGCAGTGAAAACAGCCATAAAAATTACCTGATAGAACTGTTAGCTTGCTATAATAGTATTTAGACTGCAATGTGAAAACTTAATTTGAAACTGTTACTTAGATATTATTTGCCTGATTTCCTGTTCTTCAACACTGTTACAGAAATTGAAGCAAGTCCTCATGGGGATCTGTCTAGAGCATGGCAGTTATGATGTTGGAAAAAATAGAAAATTAGAGCTTTTTTGCCTTTCAAGATGTCAGAAAGTGCTTTGGCACTAAAAGCGCTAAATTGCTTAAATAAGTTTTTGATTAATTCCAGCAGTTTCTTAATTTGTTTGTGTTTCAGCAGTGATTCATGGGAGTAGAAGGGGAAAAATGTACAGATAGAATTAATTAATCCTGTTTACATGATAGGTGCTTCCTGTTATCTTAAACAAACCCCAAACTAATTATTTGCATTTATTGTCTCTTTGTGTCCAGTTTGGATCATTTATGAACAGGTGATGATTGCTGCCTTGGACTGCAGTCGAGATGATTTGGCATTGGTAAGTTTTCAAGCTGACTTTTCTTTCACACTGTATATATTCATCCTAGGTGTCTCTTCCAGATAGTTTTTTGGAAGTTACAGGATATTCTGAACTCCATAGCTTGGACTGGTAGAAAGAATACCTATCAAGAAATACACAGCTATGAAGAAACTGCCACCACCTACCTCCTCTGAGGCATAAATTTTGTTTAGACAGATCACATCTCTTCCAATAGCCATGAAAATATTTACAGCTACTCTGATGTGGGCTAAAGGTCAAGAATAATATTGAAGTTGCCATGTTGTACAGAGAGTGTTTGTTTATTGAAAACTTCTCAAATGGTATTGGTTTTCTGAATGTTAGGTAGAATGACCCATCTTACATATCATATGTCATGTTGGCTACCATCAAAGAAAGTCACTGACATATTGGCACAGGTCTTCAAGATGAATAAGGAGCTGGAACTGCATAATATATAAGGAAAGGCTGGGAGATGCGTGTTAAGTCTTAGGAAAGTCAAGAAGGGATTTTTGAATACGTACTGATGGGAAGCAAGGTATAAAGAAGGTGGGCAAATATTTTCATAGGTGTGCAACAAAAGATGAGTGTGGGACATAAGCTGCAACAAAGGAAATTCCACTTACATAATTGGGGAAAAACTTAGTGAATGCTTTATGACAAATGGCACATTGAAGCTGTGGAATCTCCTTTGGAAATGCTTAAAAATAGGTTGTGATACGGCCCTACACTCCCTTGGGAACTGACTCTGTTTTGAGTGGGGATTTGGAGCAGGTGACCTCCAAAAGTCCGTTGCAATCCAAGTTACATAGTGATTGTTGATAAAAATATTGTCAATAGGTATTTGTGTTTTGTCAATTGGTATGCAAATTTATTTGACTGATATAAATAACAATTGAGATAGAATATGCTTATTTGGAACTGTAACCTGTTTGTTAGATTAAAAACAAAAAAAAAGCGACTGAAACAAACAAAACAACCCAGTCAGCTTAGCTAATCAAAGGCAAAAACAGGAAAAGGCAGAAGCTTGTCTTACAGGAAAATTCTAATAAGCTTTTCACCCCTCCATGAAACAGTCAGAAGAAAACAGAGGCTTACCTTGTGCCCTGAAAGCCATTAAGCTTGAGCTTACTCCAAGTAAAAAGCCATTTTTGGGGCTCCAGGTCTCTCAAGGCAATTACTCCTCCAGTGCCTTGTTCTCTGTCAGGTGGCAAAATACCTCATAAAATCTTTGAGGTTCATGTGATGCCATTTGGGTAAAACTTAATGCAAGGGGTCAGACTAGAGGATGAAGTTGGGAGAAGGCAGTTTGAAAGTTGGCAGAACTAGACAGAGTTACCTGGCATCCCATATATATATTTTTGGTAAAATGGAATATACTGGAAAATATAGTACAAGACTTTGAGCTTGTGAACCCACTGAGCTTCCCTCTGTTTTGTCCCTCAGAAGAAAATACTGTTGTAGTATAGCTGTTTGTTTAAACAAAAACAAATACACTTACCGTTTAAATAAATACATTTCTGTGTCCTGATTTATATGTAAAACAGATTTGGTCTTTATTTTCAGGGTCTTTTAAAGAAGACTTTCACAAAATTGTTGACAGAGCCAGTGTTGAAAGATCAGTTGTGAAACACTCTTTGTTTTTACTAACCCTGGCAGGGAGTTTAAATTTCAGTGTCTGTGCCCTTTAAGGAATATTGCTTGAGATGAGGGAATGTAACATTTTATATGCAGCTCAGAAATGAGATTAAAAGCATAGGTGGAAATTTAGAGGGTTTTTAAATTTTTTAATTTGATTGATTTATAATAAATAAGTAGTTAATTCAAACAAGTCAACCTCATCTGTGGCATTTTACTGCAGCTGTAGCTCCAAAGTAGACAAAGAGCTTTGACACTTCCGTTTTTTTAGCAGTGAGCTTTTGACAGCTGGGATGCATTTTGCTTAAGGGGGATAGGTATCATCTACTCCAAATGAGAAGCTGAGGTAGTTTTCAGAGTAATTTCTCTGACTTTTGGGGTTTTTTGGTTTTGTTTTTTTTTTCTTTCCTCTATTTATTACTTTGTCCTTTCTGCCCTGCACAAATAACCTATGTAATGCCTGGTCCTGCTGCAGCCAGCCAGTTGGTTCACGCAGGTGGTTTATTGTGGGCAGCACTTTCATTACCAGTGTCTTACCTGCTGAAGTCCAGTTTTGTATTTCTCTGCCCTTGTCTGATGTTTAAAAAGCCAAAAAGCAAATTAAGTGCAAGTTGAAGTTTCACATGCAAATTATGTTTGCCATTGTAACTGAGGGAATTCTGAAAGAATCTCCTCACAAGTAGATTATTGACGTGATGCAAAACCAGTCCTCAATAAAATAAATTATTATGGGGGTTACAAGTCCCATTTAAAAAGAGGACATTCAGTGCTGCTAAGTCCAGAACATTTTAAAGGTATAGCTGGTGTAGTTTATTCATGTGTTTTTGGTTTTATCAGTGTTACAGTGAGTTGTTCATGACTTTCTTACAACTTCTCTTGTCACTTTATTGTGTCTGGTAGCTTAATCTACAGTTTATTCTGGCCCCTGAACTGCTGTGTTCAGTTGAGTAGTGGTTGTGTAATGAGATCTAACATGAACAATTCTGGTCTTGGATTACTCCTGCACTTGAGCACTACTTTCATATTGTCAGTGAGGATTTTTTTAAATGTAAAAGTCCATCTACAGATTGTGGACTTTAGTATTGTAAATGTTACAAATTTTGTTATTTGTACTTTTTTTTGACAAAAATAGGACACGTGTTTATAAAAATCACTATCCTTCAGGGTTCACTGATCACTGGACCACAGGATGGATTTATTGTATGCAAAAATTCTTTTTAGGTCTACAAGGTTGTCTGGGTTTTAAAAGCTGGAGTGAATCTGCTTTTTCGGAGTGTCAGGTAAATTTTCCTGCCTCTTAAGAATGGTCAGAGATTAGTTCAGACATCATGTAACATGCTGTTAGATGTAGTTTTTTATGACTAGAGCAACAGCAGTTCTCCTAGATATCACTCAAAGTGCCAGTAAACAATTTCTGTGCTAAACCTGAGCCTTTCTATGTGAAATTGCGTTTTAAAGATCTTGGTTCATTGCAAATTAGGTTGATTGTGATGAAAATAGCTTATTGGTGCTTGAGGCTAAGCATCACAACTTTGGTCACTGTTACTTTGCCATTTCCTAGCATCTGGGAGAGATGCAAATATTCCTTATAGATGTGCTGTACCAACCTGTTTATCTACAGAAACAAAGAGGGATCATACCAGTTGTTACTGATTTGTGCTTTTTCCTTTGACAAGTGGATTTGATGAGGTGGAATAGATTATGTAGATAGGCCTTTGCTAGAACCTTAGGTCTGAAGAACAAGTTTCTAAGCTGAGTTGCATAAATAAGTGCCTGGAAGAGGAGGATTCACTGTGAAGCTTTTAGCATGATGCACACCACTGGTCTGTTTTGAGAGCCTATGCACTGTCCTGCCTCCCACTGTCATGAGTCAGCCACAAACTTTACAATGCTATTCAGTCACATTCATGATATGGTTATGAGTTAGTTTGCTGTGGGGAAGTTGTGACTCAGTCCCTATACCAAACATCCTCTGCTAATCCAGAAAAATCTGCCTGTGATGAATTCTTTTTATCCTGCTCAGGTGTCTTGTTGATTTCAGGAGTTAAAAATTACGCCTCTTCTGCCAGCAGGCTGTACCCAAGCCAGTGGCAAACATTTTCTTTGGATTTCAAAGTTTTATTTTAAAAATAAACACAGAGCATTGTATTA
Source organism: Nicator chloris (assembly GCA_013400495.1). Lineage (NCBI taxonomy): Eukaryota > Metazoa > Chordata > Aves > Passeriformes > Pycnonotidae > Nicator > Nicator chloris. The sequence continues at coordinate 1,029 of WAAE01005512.1, read as the reverse complement.
GCATAGTTTGTTCCATTGTGAAATATCCATTTATTAAAGAAGTATCACTTAAGCTCTTACGGTCTTTGTTTTTTCTACTGTCTTGGGTCACTGTGGGGCAACTAAATAGGAGTCAAGTTTTAGTAGTGTCAGATCTGTTTTAGTAGGTGAGTGTAATTTTCTGGGCAAATAGCTATTTCCAAGGGGGCTTGACAATCTAATGCCCTGTATGGAAGATACTTCTTAAAATTAGTCATCTAACAGACAGAATTTCAGTTTTCGACCTTCTCTTTATCATTGAATTTTATTGCTTGTTTCAAAAATTGGTATTTACTTTTACTCAGAAGTGGCATGGCAGGTTGTTGAATTATGAGCCAAGGACTTTTCTTTCTATTTTTTCTTCTTCTAGCTTCTGTGAAGATAATTATATTCATAATAGTGTTTTTGGTTCTTTGTTTAGTTTTGTCTTCAGGAACTGAGGCGGCAGTTTCCTGGGAGCCACAGAGTTAAACGCTTAACTGGAATGCGATTTGAAGCTATGGAAAGGTAAAACCTGAATTTTCAAAAGCTTACTTTCTGTCTGAAAAAAATGTTTGCTCTTTCTTAAAAAAGCATTCTGCATTACAAAATGGCAAAATAACGCTGGGTAGTTTCTTTATAGGAAATAACAGTGTGCACGATCATATTAATACTTCTAGACATCTGTATTGCATTTTTGCAGGGACTATGCAGCGTTTCATTTTCGCAGTCTTCTCATCAGAGATCATAGATCAGAAGGATCTCTTACGTCACAGCGTAACTCATTATGCAGTAGAGCACTGCACAGTTTTTTGGCAAATTCTGTGAGGTACAAGTTCCATCTCAGAGAGCTAGGGCAGCATATGAAAATCAGTGCCAGCCTTTTTGTTGCCTTAATTGTTCTTCTATACTCCTGATTACTGCAGGGTGCAGCTCTTTACCCTTGCTTCCGGAGTGTGGGTATATGAACTTAAAAAGTATTAAATCTATAAAGTTTGTTGTAGAAACAAGAAAAAAAACGTATGGAATAGA
>WAAE01005510.1:128141-198718 GCA_013400495.1 Nicator chloris | reverse complement strand
TCTCTGGAGTGAGAATTACTTTTAATGGTTAATAAACAAAAATTTCCCTGTGTTTCATGCTATGAATGAAATGCAAGGTGCAGGGCAGGGGGAACGTGGAAATACCAGATATTTCTTCTGCTGCAACCTTTAGTTCTGTCCTATCGTGTACCTGTCTCAAGTGCTAATACTGCATATTTGCATGGTCCTTAAATTGTTTGGTTTGATTTTTTTTTTAATTAAAACAGGCAACAACAGAGAGACCTTTTATACAGAAACTGTTTCGACCAATTGCTTCAGGAGGACAGTTGCATACTTTGGGAGACCTGCTAAAAGATGTGTGTCCTAGTGCTATCATCCCTGAAGGTACTGCAGAAATAACTTTTTGTCCAATAAGAGAAATCTTTTTCTGTTGATTTATTGGGTTTTTGTTGTTTTGTTTTGTTTTTTTTTTAATATGAGCATTCTAAACGTCAGTACCAGAGTTTGATTTCATTCATTCCTAGCTCTTTAGTGTGCCCTGCAACACCTGCATCGTTTCAGGAGGGTAACATTTAGTCCTTAGTCACTTCTGAAAAAAATTAATCTCTAGAAGTTTTATTCTAAAACTACTGTACTCTTTTGGCATTATGATGATGATAGTGAAAATATTCACGTTATTTTCTGCACTTAAAAAAAATTCTGAAAGTGTCAGCAGATTTTATTACCTTTAATTTTGTATTCCAAAAACTTTCTATGTGTAAAACTACAAAACTGATACAAATTGAAGATGTTTTCAGAATACTTTTTTCTGTTCTTGAAGTCCAGCCTTTTAAAATGTACCAGTAAGAGATTTTTGCAAGTATATAACAGTTCATGTATGATTAATGATTAGTATTGTGTGAACAATTAATGTAGCATATTATTTCATACAATAGCACTTGTTGATCTGCTCTTATTCAGGAAACAGGCTTTTTTGGATGTAATTTTAGTCTCAAAGCTTGCACGTATTGGAACTGTGATACACGTTTCAGGGGGGATAAATGTAACAGTTATGTACTCTGCAAATTAAGATCAGAATTATTTAATGCAAAAGGTTTTTAATTTGTTCTTGATGCTGTCTTACCAGTACCTGTAAATGAGGAACTTATGAGAAATGTGTGATATTCTAGAGAAGATCTTGGCACAGAATTTACTGGTGTAGTATCAGCATCTTTTGACAGCAAAGCACTGAATTGGAAATGAATATAAAATTCTGTAAGATTTTGTTGTATACAGAAGTTGCTTGATTCAAAATTAAACAGTTGTCATGAATTTCTCCCAGTATTAGAATCTTAGAAATTCACTGAAATATTGAAGTACTTTTTTACCCTTGTTTAGTACTTGTTAACACATGAGAACAATCTCCAAAAGTAACAGAAGGTAAGAAAAATATGGAATATTGCTAACCATGTGTCCATTTTTCATAAAGCTATTTTTAATTTTGTAGCATTATTTTAAGTAATGTTTTCCACTAACTGTCCAAAAGATAGAGAGGTATCAATAGATACATGAATGTTTGCACCAGCGAGTTTCACCATCTTTAGGTACTTACCTGTCAGTATCATACAGACCCTACTGAAAAAGTACAGAGTGAATTTAAAAAAATCAGTGAGAAGGATGGATCCATTTTTACTTAAAAGGCAATTGAGCACAAATTAAATGGAAGAAACTCAAAAGCATTTATGCACAAGTTATTCCAGGATTTAAGGGATGACAATTTTTGTGTAGATTTGCCAAAGATGCAGATGGTAAATGTCCTAGTTAACTGCCCTTATTGGAAGTGTGTATGTAATACAATTCTATGTGAATACCAGTGATGATGCTTCCCATCAATAGGCCTTCTTTTCAGATGTTGACAAAAGCACCAACCTTTGAGAGCAGAACAGAAATATGCTCTGCTAATTGCTTGCTTCGTTTTTGTTAAAAGCTAAAAAAACTTAGAGTTACTTAACTTGGACAAAGAAAAAGTTGGAAGTAGAGCAACTAAAGCAGGTACCATACCTACTACACATACAAGGAGGGATGTGAAATGTGGTGGGTTTTGGAGTGTTGGAATATGCTTGTCTGTTCCTGTATACATCTGCTTAAATTTGGCCCAGTTTTTACTGAGAACTTGCAAACTTAATAGTTTAATAGCTCTGGTCCCTTATGTGGGTGTGAGCTATCCAGAACTCAACACATTTTCTCCTGTAACACAGCTTTGTATTGTAGTGTTGTTCAGTTCATCTGGTATTGTGACTGTTCTCCCCTTCTGGTATGCTGGAAAGCTAGGGAAGCTGTCTGAGCTAAATGCAGAAAATAATGTGGGCTCCTGAGGAGATGGGGGGGTAGACTGATACACAGAGCCAGTGGAGGGGGTGAGAGTCTGACTGAACAAGTAGTTTGGAAGAAAATGACAGATCTGGGAATCATTAAGTGTGATGGGGAGAGTGACTATCAACAATGTGGCAGAATGAAAGAGATTGGGGCAAAAGCCAAAACCTGACATAATAAATGCAAACACCTGGACAGAGTAAGTGGGGTTGGAGATGATAAAAGGATGAGGGAGAAAAAGCAGTGTATTGATTGTGGACATGCACAGAGGTTGTGCAAGGCATCTGTGAAAGAATGGGGAGTAGATACCCTGCTGGCCAAGTGATTCGGAGAAGGGATTTGGAGAAGAAATTGAATCAGAAGTTGAAAAGAAGGGTAGTTTGTGCTGGCAGAATGACAAGCTGCAGGTGAAGAGGTGATCAGGTGGAGCTAGGGATTGTCAGATAGAAGACTGAGGAAAACCTGTTCAGGGTTTGCTGTAGCACAGACAGGAATACAAAGCAGAAATTTAGGCATGCCAACATGGAAAGAAAAAAAAGGAAGAAGCAGAATTAGAACAAAACAGAGGGATGTTAGAGAAAGGTTCAGGCATAAAGGAAACTGAAAAGATGGATGCCTGTGACAGCAGGGATTCTTACTGCTAAGGATCATGGACAGGGAAGGACAGTGCTGGTTTAGGCTTGACTGCTAGAGGTCATCATACTCTGTTGATTGATTATTCAGTTTAGCCAATAAGTGAATTTAATTATTCTCTTGCTTGACTAAATCCACTCATTCATTATTCAAATGTAATGCTCACTGTATTAAATGTTCATGCTCTAATACAGCTTTGAGCTATTAAAAAACCAACTAACTCACCAGACTGCTTAGTTCCACTTTTGAGTTTTGCCTGTGGAAATGTTAGCAGCCATAATGAGGAAAAGCGTTACCCTTCTCCATCAAGTAGACTAAACTCCTGAGACTGCAGAACCACAGCACATCTGTGCTACTGAAGTCTCCATGAAGCCCATCCAGTAAAATAATTTTCCCTCTGATGCTGGATCACTGAGAATTTAACAAGCTTCCTCTGTCAACAGTTGTCATCAGTTCAAAATACAGAGGAGATATGGGTATAGGAGAGTTTAATTTGCAAGCGCGGTTTGGAAACCTGGGATACTACATCTAAAGGTTTTACTTCTAAAGCAGTTGTCTCCATTTGAAGTTGAATACTTGACGTTTAGAAGGTGTTCAGAGCTGTAGACTGGCTGTACAATCATAATTTTCTTACACAGTTAACATTCAGCTTATAATCACTCTCTGCCTCTCATCTCTCTTTGTGTTCTGTGAGATTGTCTGTGTGCCCAGGCTGGGCATGTTTTAGTGTCAGGTGTGTATAGTGAAAAATTACAGTCCTGATTCTTGAAAGGATAAATGAAGAATGAATGTACTTTAGGAAGTATTATAATTTGGACAGCTGAATACTGCCTTTGGGAACAGAATTTAATTCTTTTTCCCCTGCAGATTTCATTCTTATGTGATGGCAGGCAAGCTGAGTGTTATAAATCCACCCATTTTATAGAGAGGAGCATCAGAAAAATCCAGTGATTAGCATGAGTGTTCTGCTGAACAGTTTGCTTACTTGTACTTGGAATCAGTGAGAACTCTAGGCCTTTGAGTGTGCAAACCCCAGGCACTTTCTGCAATAAAGTTTAGGCTTCTCATAACTATTCTCCTGTCCCACCTCCAAAAAATTAATATTTCTGGCTATAATATTGCCGTGACTTCAATTTGTGATCTCTAAAATGATGACAATTCAGGAAACTCTTGTTAAAATGGTTTTTGAAGGAAAAATAGATTGTAGTCAGACATTAAAAATTGTCCTTTTTGAACCTTACTTAATATCTTATATTTTTCTTGTAACCTTATATGTTTTGTCTTAATCTACGCTTTATTCTGGCGGAGGCATTAAAATAATATTGTAACAAAACAGAATACATTATCAAGGGTTTATTAGAAAAGAATTAAAAACTTCTTCACATCTGGATTTTCAGACTATTCAGTTATCAAAGTTTAGATTTACTTAATTTTTCTGAACAAAGGAGATCAAAGTAGTATCTCATCAAAGATATGCTTAAAGGTATAATAGATACTGGAGAAGGAGGGGTTTTTTATCTTTTTACTCTTCTTTTCAAAGCCATTTATTTTTCCAAGCTGTATTTAACCTCACTCTATGGTGAATTGATTCACTGGTGCCATGAACTGCATCTTTTCTTCAGTGCAACACAGTCAATATGAGTTTCTTTCTCTCTGCTTTTTCTCCATCTGTTGACATTTTTTTCCCTTTTTCCCCTATGGTTTTCTCTTTTCCAATGACTTCTCATTCAACTGGAAGCTTCATGGTAATTGTGGTGGTTGCTTGTCCGTGGTGACACCCGTAACTGAGATCTGTGCCGTGGAAACACGGAGAATCTATGGTTTTCAGACTCAGCATTTGTAGCCGTATATTGAGCTGTTCCTGCTGCCAGATTCTCTGGGACCACCACAAGAAGAGGGAGGGAAGGGTTTCAAGAGCCACCCACAGTGTATATATGCCTTTGCTTTAGGAAGCATGGATATAATTAAGTCTTTCTTTTAACTGTGGTGAGAAATATGTTTCAATGAAAAAATGTATTTTTATATATGTATATATATGGATTGAATATATACATTGATTACCAGCTGTTGAAAACACGGTGTAAAGCGCACTGTCAAAAGAACAGGTTGAATAATGACAATAAAAGATTGATAGTGAAAATAGTCTTTGTAAAATGCTGTGTCAATATTATTTTGGACTGTTATAGACTGTGGGTAACTGTTTAGAATACTCCGTTTTATTGAAATTAGCTTATGAAACTATTTATTCAAGGCTTTTATTGTTTGTTGAAGTGCTGTAAAAAAGGAAAACTTGAACTGTTGTTATCCCAACCCATACTTTTCTGCCTCTCCTCAAACTGGTCTTTTATTCAATCACATATATAATATTTTTTTTAAAAAATAATAAAATATATGTATAAATCTTTTTTTCTGCTTAATGAATTCTGAACTGTGCTCACCTTTCTGGGTTACTGAATAGTTTCATCTGCTTAAGCTGTTAATCAGAGAAAAACTGGTGACAAAAGACTTTCTGTTACAGGCGTTGTTATACCAAAAGCAAAGAGTGGCTTCTGTTTAGAGTCCATCCTCTAACTCTTCAGATTGCAAGGAGTGTTGGCTTTATCTTCTCTTGTCCTCCATCACTGCAGTGGAGTTAGAGCAGTGTGCACAGTAGCTGGGAACCCATTTGTCAAAACATGTATCAAGCATTTCATACATTAGTAGTAGTGGTCAGAAAGTGTAAAGAAAAGCAGTGGAATTAGAACAAGCACTAAGAAGCCAGTGAAGTTCTTAAAACTATTGACAATTACCTTAATTATCTTGACTGTAAAGGACACCCTGTTTTTCTAAAGCAACAATGAAAATGGCTGTCTTTGTTAGTAGCAAACACAGAATCGTAGAATGGTTTGGGTTGGAAGGAATCTTAAAGTTCCTCTAGTTCCAACCCCCTTGCCATGGGCAGGGGCACCGTCCACTATCCCAGGTTGCTCAAGGCCCCATCCAACCTGGCTTTGAACACTTCCAGGGATGGGGCATCCGTGACTTCTCTGCACAACCTGTGCTGCTGTCTCACCACCTGCTGAATGAGGAATTTATTCCTAATATCAAATTTAAACCTGCCCTCTTTCAGTTTAAAGCTATTTCCCTTTTTCCTATCACTTCATGACCTGTAAAAAGTCCCTCTCCAGCTCTCTTGTAGGCCTGCTTTAGGTACTAGAAACAGCTTTAAGAATAATAAAAATGTTCAGAGAACTTTCAAGGAAGATACACTTATTTCACCTTGTATTACTCCTTCTGCAGTACTGTGCAGTACTTTCTTCCAGAAGGCTAGGTTAGAACTGATCTAATATAACCCTCTCTAACTTCATGTCTGAATAAGTGTTTAGACAGTGAATGTGTTAAGTCATGTTTTCTCATTAGCTGAATAGTTTTTCTTTTTACATGGTTCCTATTTAGCTGCTTCAGAGGCAGTGGTTGTGGTTATGTGGCAAGAGAAACAGTAAGACCAGGTCACCACCTTCCATTGAACATTGATACATTTCACTTGTTTCAGTTATTTTCTTTGTTCTGGTCTTCCTGTGTTGACATAAAGTTTGAGTAGCAGTGAAGTCCTTATTAGCATGTTTAATAAATGTTAAAATCAGTATTTTCAAATGAATCCAATAATCACTTCCTCTGTATAGTAGTCTGCTGTAGTCTTTCTTTAAGGTATATTTTTGTTTAGTTACTAAACTGTATTTTATCAGTTACACATCAGTTCATAAATTAAAGTCACCTCAGTCTGAAATTTTACTATGGATAAACCTATATTGTGTATCAGTATATTTTTTATTTAGTGTATTTCCATAATTATTGTTTAATTCAGTTCATCTAAAGGCTGCCTACAATTGAAATCAAATTTGGGAGTTATGTAGTTATACAGATATACTATTCATGGACTACTATTCCTGACAGTAGAGTTTTTGGAAATCCCTCCTGGAAGATGGGCAATTTCATTTCAGTTTTCAGTCTTTTAAGGTAAAGCATTGCAAGTTCTGTGCTTTGAACATAGTAAACTGTGTTTAGTTCTCAGTTGTGATCCTCCTCTGTTGGGAGGAGTGTGTGTATATTTGTTTTTTATCTTTGCTCCTCCCTAGTTGTTCATACTGAAATCTGAGGCAAGCTGGTCAGTTAGGTTTTTGGACAGTGTCTCATTATATTTGATCCTGTTGGCAGCATCAGGAAAGAGGGGTACTTATTTTCCAGTTCTCTTTTCAACTTGCGTTAACCTGTCTTATTTTCTGTCATGTTAATGTCTCTTCTTTTTCCTGCTCATGTTCCTTCATAATCTATTCTGGTAATAGCTCTTGCTGTCCTTTGTTACTCTTTTAGTATCTGCTTTTGCATCCTCTGAAGCTAACTTTCCTTTGACTAAGCTGAATGTAATTTATATAACCAATTTTGCAGATTTTCAGACCTTAGTTGATTTTCTAACAGGAATAGATCTAGTTCTCTTGGGTAGTAATTAGTCAGTAGTCACTTCTGTGTTTAGTTTTTTCTTTCTGCTTTCTATCTTTTTGTCCTGTGATATTCTATTATCTAGACTTGTACTTCAGTTTTCCTAGAGCTTACCAGCAAATTTTTGTATCACTGGATATGCAAATCTAAAATATTTTGACACCTAGGGATTGTGCCTCTCTATCAGCATTCTTCCATTTCCCAGTTTCTCTTGCTTTTCATTTGTCCTTCCAGATGACCAATGTCCTGGTTAGTTACTCAGGGAAGTCAGGATAAAGTTGTCCAGTGTCACCCTTCTCATTCACCATTTTACACTCTTGAAATTGTACATATATCCTTTCCAGCCAACAGTCCAAAATCCTACAGCTTTGCTTCTCATAGACTCTGTGTCATGTAGTTTTGACTCTAAGCTCATGACAGATGGCTTTTTTATTTTAATATGAAACACCCATTCATGAGTGTTTAGAATCAGGGTTAGAATCAGATTATTCTGATTATTCATGCTGCAGCCTGTAAACTCATTGTCTGATCTTTTTTCCTGTGCTTCTGGATGCCACTTGCACAGACAAAAGTTGATTCTTCAATTGGACAGTTCTTGTGTGGTAAAGTGCAATTGTCTGCAGTAGTTCCAGTTCCAGAAAATTAGGCAGTCATTTAAATAACTTCAGAGTCATTACTATTTATGGGAAGATTTAGTGGATTATACAGGAACAGGCTAAGATAAAACTTGATATTTCTTGGGCTCTCTTAGACTCTGTTGTTGTTACCTGCAACTCTAGCATAAGGTCACATCCCTGATATGATAGAACATGCTACTTAGGGGTATTCTTCCTCAAACTGATGAATAGCAAAATTATCCATCCCTGAAGGAGGTAATCCCATGGCTACTCTCCCCTACTGTCTAAAATTCTCTGGTTTACTCAGATTAGGTGGATTAGGCCACCTGCTAACAGCAACACTGTTGTTTATGACAGATAATAAAATTAAGTGTTATCTATCTGTTGCTTCAAGGAAGTCATGCTGTGTTTCCTCATGATTTTCTGTATCTGGTGATTCCTGTTGCCAATTAAGGGGCCTTTGTTTCCAGAAATAGTATCAGTTCTAAATGCCAGTGTTTATCAAATTGGGGAAAAAAAAAAGTCTTCATTCACAACTGTTGAAAAATATATTTTGTTTAGTACCCATTTATGAAGTTCCTATAAATGAACATCCTAATATTGTAAACAGTTTATTTAGAAATAGTGACTCATCTTATTAGGAGAAAGGGAGGAACACAGTATGATCTTACATAACTACAAAGCAACAACTGCAAGAGGAAACAGTGTTGAGTTCAACAGAATGCTTTGAAGAGGCAAAGGGTTAAAATGATAGAAAACAGAGTTCTGGGGAGGGAAGGACTTTTCCTCTTCCACACAAGAAATTTAAGACATTGAGCATAATGCAAAGATAAAAACTGTGTAATGCAGAAGAAAGCAGTTTTCTTGCACTGCTATCATGTCTAAACAATTCTGGATATAATTTTAATTCGCTAGTGTTGTTGAAGTCTTCATAAAACTTGTTTTGATTTTTGTCTCATGCTTCCTTGAAGGCTCAAATGGTAAACATTTGGACATAATGACGCAAACAGTAGGCTATCAATCATTCCCAGTTTTCACAGCATTGTTGTTCATTCAGAAAAGCTGCGTGAACTGACCTCTTTCTAAAGCAGTGTCATTAGTCCTTTCAGAAATAAAACAAGGATCAAAAAGACTTTCAGGATTTTTCTCTTAAGACTTGCTGTACTGAATGATTTTGTAAAATTAGGGATCAACTGTTTTCAATTAACTCTCAGCTTTTTTTAATGTATAATGTATGGGAGACTACATATTAATTGTTTTTGTTCTCCCTCAGTTTTTTAAGCATTGACTTCCAGTAAATTAGTTAAACAGAAAATTGAATTTAGATGAGATTTGCCGTGTAGACTCCTAAGTTTGTTACAAATGAGAAATTGTGCAACAGAAGGAGGTAAATTTATGCAGTGTGAATGTCTTTGGATAGACATGAAATATGACTGGGCTTGCTCTGCCTGAGGTCAGAATTAGCTTGACTTGGGGCTTACTGTGGGAATTGGAGTAGCACAGCACCATCCCATTTCTTGCTGCTGCTGTGGTGAGCAAACTGAGGAAGTCTTTGCCCCCCACGTCTAACTAGTAAGTCTGATTGCATGTGCTCTCTGCAGACTGGTCTCTGCTTTTCAGTGCTGTGGAGGTACAGTGTTAAAATACTTTCCCAGGCCACCTAAATTTAAAAATATAACAAGCCCTGGGCAGTTTTAGGCACTTTATTAGCCACACTTTGATCCCACATGGCTATGAAAGTATTGGGAAGGGTTAGAGATCTTGTAGAGTGTGGGTGTATTAAAAGATGGTTTAAAGCTCGCTGGTGATATGAATTCTAGTCCACTGTCTCTTTGCTGTGGGAGTCATCTTGCAGGCCACAACTGACCTTCAGACCACTGCTTAAGCTATTCCGCCCTCCTTGCGTCCTTGAGTCAGTGGTGCTTTCCATGTTGGAGGAGGTCATCCTGTACTTCTCCTTTCTGGTGTGAGTCATTATTTGTGCCTGTTATCTTTTCCTAACTAGGCCATCTGCTTGGATTATCCTTCTGCATCTGACTTTCATCTTACTGCTGACTTTTTGATTTTTTTTTCTTTTTTTTACACCCACAAACACCTACCTGCTCCACTTGCCTTTCTTTAAGTTAAAGTGGAAATGGTTTTTTTTCTGTGATAAAATTGCATATGTTTTGATTTAATAGTCCTTTTTGATCAAAAGGGATGGAAGTCCAGAGGCTGGCTTGAGTTTATAGAATTAATAGTCATGACTACAGAATTAACTAGTATAGAATTAATTTGTCATGATCACATGGAAAGGTGCAAATAATCTGAAAATAATGTGGCAGCTGTGCTTCTTGTTAGCCATCTTCATTTCTAAACAAACTCTTTACATAATCAGAACGGGCTTCTGTTGTGTGCAGAATGTTCTGACTCGCTGCTGAAAGGAAACGTAGTGGGTATGTGGGGCTGCTTGTGATCTTTCTGCATGCAATTTCTTGGGAAACACTGAACATAGCTTGGTTTTAAGGGTTTCTCCAACTTTACCTTAACTGACTCTACAAGGATTATCCATTTGATAGCTTATGAGTGCTTTGCTCCTTTCCTTTTGGCAAATGGGATGAAACTTAGTAAGTCCAAATGCCAAGATTCTGCACCTAGGACAGAGTAGTGCGGAGTGCAGATATAAACTGGGAGAGGAGTGGCTGGAGAGCAGGCCTGCAGAAAAGGGCCTGGGGGTGCTGGCCAATGGCAGACTCAGTATGAGGCAGCTGTGTGTCCTGGGAACCAAGAGAGCAAACCACATCCTGGGGTGCATCAAACACAGCACAGACAGAAGAGGTGATTATCCCACTGTATTCAGCATCGGTGCAGCCTCGCCTGGAGCGCTGTGTGCAGGTCTGGGTCCCACCCACAATGTAAGGGTGTTAAGGTACTCGTGCCTCCAGAGGAGAGCAGCAAAGCTGGTGGTGGGGCTGGAAGGCGTGTCCTGTGAGGAGCAGCTTCCTGAGGAAGGGGAGAGGGAGGTGTTAAGTGCTTCCCCTAATGTCCAGTGATAGGACGTGTGGGAATAGCTCAAAGCTGCACTGGGGAGGTTTAGACTGGACCTTATGAAGCATTTCTTTACCATGACTGTGGTCAAACACTAGAACAGTTTTCTAGAGAGGTGGTCGATGCTCCAAGCCTGTCAGTGTTTAAGAGGTGCTTGCACAATGCCCTTAATAACGTGTTCTAACTTTTGGCCAGCCCTAGATTTCTCAGGCAGTTGGATGAAATGATCATTGTAGGTCCCTTCCAACTGCAATAGTCTGTTCTAGTCTACTCTTTCCTCTTGCATCCAGCAACTTTGCTAACATCACAAGAGTAATGTGCTGTTTCTTTGTGACTTAGAAGTGGTTTCTGGGCATGCACAGGCACGCACATTCAGAATGGTAGACTGTAGGAAGAGGTACAGCAAATAGGGAAATAATCCTGTTTCTCGGACAAGCCTTTGGAAATTTGTTCAGCTTCAGCTAAATTTCTTCTGCCGGCCACCCAATAAGTTTTATTAGTATCAGACTCCAGACTATTCTCTTTAAATTAGTCAAAAGGCCAATGACTTTATTCAGGCACAACAAAGTTTTTTAAGTCTATCATTAACAGTAGTAGTATGAAATGGAGAAAGTAAAATCCTCCACAGAGCAAAAGAACTTCAAAATTTAGCTTTTTCTGTTTGAAAATCCCAAGCCAGCATTTCTAAAATTCTCTCCAGAAGAGAGGTGGGGTTTTTCATTCTAGAATAGTCTGCTCTTCCTGGGAACATCAGTGTCCCACCATCAATTTTGTGACTGAGTGCTATATAGATTTGAAAATCTAGCCAGTTAAGAAAAGATAGTGGAAAATTACTGATAGAAAACCTGCCTGATTTCTAGTCCTCTGCTATGTATGTGAGTTTTAGGAGAACTGTTGGGATCAAAGCATCTTGACAGAGTGTTTTGGTTGTGTTGAATTTTCAGTTTTAAAATGAGTATTTTTTATGTTTTAGGAGGAGACCTCAGGTTCCTTATGCACTGTACACGTTGCAGTGTGTTCCCACAGAATTTATCACTTATAAAAGATGAGTGAAGAGAGACAAAAAAGGAGAAATTAAGAGGCATGTAGGGGTGATGTGGCTTGTACTTGGTCACACTGAGGTCAGTAGCAGAGTTAAGAACTGGATTTTTTTGAGTTGTGATCTGAGTCAGTCTGTCTTACTACAGAGGCCACAGAGGTCACTCAGTATGAGTGAGCCATCAAAAACTTCACAGAAGGAAACCCAAACGAAGCCTTCCTTCTTGTTGCTCGTATATCCTTGCTCGCAGAAATAAGCATATCAGCAACAGCTGAAGTACATGAAGTACAGAGATTTACAGGATGTTTCTTATGCTTAGTTTCGCAGAAAATGTGACAATGCCTTCAGTGCTGTAATTGGTGCAAGAGTAACTGGAGATTTGGGTCCACCAAAGCTTTCAGGAGACAGTAATAACCCTCTGTGAAGATCCACAATGTGAAGGTCTCAATCAGGACCATGTAGCACGCAAACAGATTTAAATGATGTGGTCCCAGTGTTTTCATTTCAAAAGTGGGCTAGAACATGTGTTGTTTGTGCTGTATGACTATTAGCAGTTCTCGGGCATAATTTTGGCCAAGGCATATTAATACTCTCCCAGAAAATCTGAGCAGGGTTCATGGATTAACAGTCTGGGGTCTATTTTAATAGGCAGTAGAGAGGGGCAGATAATTTAGCTGAATAGGCATGAGCTGTTCTCTGGCATTTGCCCTGAAGTTCAAAGAGTGAGTTCTGGCCCATTTTTTGAATTATATCTATACCTTTAAATTAGGTATATGTACTGTGTCTTTGGGGGTTGGCTGAGTAAAATCATTCCCATCTTCGTTGCATCTCTCTTGCAGTCTGCTTCTATTATGCCTGGATGCATATAGGTATAACCTGATTTTTCCAGGAGATAAACTTCTTACAGGGCTGGAAAAAAATAGAACCTGCAAAACTAAAGAACCTACAAAAATAATTTGGAGAAAAATAGGTGTTTTACCAGTAATGTAAAGGAGAAGAATCCACTATGTGTCCTCTCTTCTCTAAGGATTCAGCAGCACTTGCTAACAGTAGTTGTCCCGTTTGAATACCCCATTTTAATCAGAGATTTTAATAACTTCACAATCAGTGGATAAACAGTGGTTAACTTTATATTTTACTTTGCACCTGTAGCCATTTGGAGAGTATCTGCTAAAAAACAGAGGTAAAACTTTTTTTTATGTTGAAGCCAAAGTCTTATGCAGTAGTTTGGCTTGTGCACAGAGGTGCTGCAGTCAAGGAAGAGTTGAATGCACTTGTGCTCCTTGTCCTTTTCCCAGCTGGTATCATCACCACGTTTACAATTGCAAAATGCAGCAGGTCTCTACACTTTGAGAAACTTCACTAGGTCCAGTATCTTTATGCAAGCTGTTACCAGCCATTTAAGCCAAGAAACCACATGTATTAACTAGATACAGAAGCAGATGCCTTTCTGACACTTGTGATGTTGGGCGTTAATATCTTCAGATGGAGAGATGGTTGCAAAGCCAGTTCTCTTTAGTACTGCAAGCTAATGCAGCCAAATTTGTGGTAATTCATTTCAGACCTGTATATGTTTGTCTACATAGCTAGTGATTCCTAATAATCTTGCTAACTAATTAATGATACTAACGTAGCAAATTTTGTTTGCAAATGCTGTGTGTTTGTGTTGTAAGCTTTATGGATCTATTTTTCTACTGTAAAGCGGAAAAATACTTTCTGACTTCTAAATTAAAAATATTTGGATTACGAGTGAAACTCTCATTAAAAATAAAGATTATATTATAGTCTATCAGCTTTGCAGCTAACTGTCTTAATATTTTGAAATGGAAAAGCTAAAAAGAACTTTTCATCAAAACTTCATTCCAATTTTCACTCTGACCAGGTAGCTGTTTTGAGAAGGGTTTGTTATTTTTTTTAGTGTTCAAAGTAAAGAGTCCTGCAGGTATTCCATTACTCCTTTCACCACTCTTTCCTGAATTTTTCAATGCTAGATTCTTTAATTTTACTGTGGTAGAGATCTCTAAATACTTTAGTCTACTAGCTGTTCAAAAGAACCTACAGTACATGTACAGAAAATGGTATTTCATGTGTGCAAACTCTACAGCCTGCTCATTACAGAATTTATTTTTCGACGAGTAAGGGCCCGGAAGAAGCTAATGTAAGTATTTTAGCAAGGGTTTGTATTTCTCTGATAAACAGCACTCCCCTTCTGTTTGTGATCACAGGATGAAAGCTCTCTAAGCTTGTATATGTACATTTTTACTGCTACATCATGTAGTGTGCTCTTAAGATTGAGATCTCATTCCCCAGGAAGCATTTCTGTCTAAGATTAATTGCCCTTTTAAAATCAGTGTTTGATGTATTCCTTTGGCTATATCCTGACTCACTTTAACCCTCTTTGACCTGACCCCACTGACTATTACCTCCATGGCTGGAGCAGAAATCCTTCAGCCTGATGTATGTAGTACAGACTTGAGCCTGTGGTTTTTCACATCAATGGATTCAATTAGCTGAGTTTTTACTGATCAGCTTCGCAGAGGTTGAAGAATTTGTCAGACACTGAACAAAACTGTCCATACTTTGGATATAATTGAATAGCTCATCTCAATTTTCACATGTAGTGTGCTTGTGAAATTGTTTACTTTTTAAAATAACAGAATAATATTCCTGGAAGTAGCATTTTTAAAAAGGAAAACCTGGTTTATTTTTCTCTAGTTAAATAGGGGAAGACACAAAACATGAAATAACAGCCATTAAGCCTTCAATCTGTATGTGTTGCTTATCACTCTTCAGCCAAATGGTTTTAAACGGTAATTATGTTCCCATGTCCACTTTTGAATTTGATGTATTAAACTGGGCAGATAAACTAGCAATTAGCATTATGGCTTGAAAACAAGTGAATGTGCTGCTCTCTTCTGTATTGAGAGTGATTTTCCAGAAACACTAATCCTTCTTTGCATTGCTAGGAATAGGTCATCATTTGATTAGCTGAAAAGTTCTTTATAAAAGATGGACGGCCATTAGGATCACAGAATATTTGCAGGCATGATGTGAATTATAGTAACTTGAAAATGAAGTAAACTTGAGGTTGAAAGTTCAAGAATGCCATTAAAAACCTTTAAAAGTGTATGAATGTGCATATGCTTAGGGGAGATATGATTGCACAGAGAATTTGTTATTTGTCTGGCATAATAGTATTTTGAAAACAATGACATTATAAAAGTTCTCACAAACTATTAGTAACAAGGTCTTTTACAGCAAATTGATTTGCTTTAGACCAAACTTTGTAGAGATAAATCTTTATAAAATGTGATTTTTTGTGGTTTGTTTTGTTTTTTCCAAAAACCACATTAATCATGTTTAGCTCCCCAGCTGTATAGAGAGAGAGCCCTAATTTCTGAAGGTCAGTTGTACACTGTTTGGAGGGAAGGGCAACCTCAAATCTAATTAAGGGTATAGTGCATAAAAGGGTTAACTTATTGTAAGTCAAGATGCCTGGTGTTCAAAAAAGCTACACAACTCTTAAAAGTGATTTAGCTCTCCAACAACGGCAAATGTATCAAGGATGAATTGGCCTCAATTTGTCACGCATTCAAGTGTTTATCTTTTTATGCACACCCTGCATGTTCCTCATGTGTCTAAATGTGTTGTGTTCTCACTTGTTACATGCAACAGCAACACAATTTACATTGAACTTTGTTCACATGTGAATGGCCAATCTTAATGCATTGAAGAAAATTGTTTTATAAGCCTCAGCTGCTAACCCCAATCTTTTATAAACTACCACAGGTTTATTGCTAGTTCAAAGATGAGGCTAAGACATTGATGCTAAGGAAGAAGAGTTATAAGAATATACTCTGGGAGTTTAGTCTTACCTTTTTTTTATTCTGCCTGAAGCTAGATGTTTGGTGGGAAGCATCTTTGGCCTTGTAAGGTCTTCCAAAGCCCTTTAAAGACTAAGATGTCAGATTTTTAAGAAAAGTATTTTAGAGTTCTGTCATAAATTAGTTTGGGATTTATTCCAAGAACCCCATTAAAAAAAAAACAACTTATATGAAATATACAAGAATAAAATAATAATTAAAAAGCAACAACAGCAAAGTTCAGTTAAGTAAAGCTTAACCCATTTCCACCCTCTAGCTGCTTTTCCATTGAGTTGCATGAACTCTTTTACAGAAGGAAAAGTTCCCTTGTCTTACATGGTGTTACTGTCAGTGTTAACTGTTTCGGGGAATTAGTAAAAATGTCTGCTCAGGCTTAGTCTGCTTAGTGGTGTTTCAGGCCAAATTCGCTTTCTCTAAAAACTTTTTGAGTGGACTAGAAAAAAGGTTTTCTAATTCATTTACATGCTTTCTGGCTCCTATGAGATTAGAAGTGTAAGCCAAGTTCTCATACGCTGCTCCAGAGCATCATAAACTTTTACTTGTGGTC
Organism: Nicator chloris; assembly: GCA_013400495.1. Lineage (NCBI taxonomy): Eukaryota > Metazoa > Chordata > Aves > Passeriformes > Pycnonotidae > Nicator > Nicator chloris. The sequence goes on along the minus strand of WAAE01005510.1, from coordinate 182,182 downwards.
ATTACTTTAATCTGCTTTTTTTGCTATGTTTTAGAAATGTGGCTATCTACCCTGAAGACAGACTTGAGGTAAAAGATGACAGGAAATAACAAGAGAGAAAAATTGCATGGAGAAAAAAAAAATCTATGAATGGCATGATGCTAAATATTTGATTTCATCTTAGTATTTAGTGATATTTAATGTAGATGATGGTAGTAATGCATATGATAATATTGCACTTCTCTTTTGGGGATAGAGAAGGCTAGACTGTGCCTGGGATAATCCAAGGAATGCAATCATATAAGAGCTGTGACAAAGTTTTGTCCTTTCCGTTAAGTCACAGATATCTAAATTCAAGTGGAGATGTTTATACCATGAGAAGACCACAAAGACGCCAGCCAACTGGCCTGTGTCAAAACCATGTGAAGAAGTAGAGCAATAATTAAAGCTAAATTAGTGGATATGGATTTAATATCAGTCCATATTTATATCTTGTCTAGAGCTGGGCTTTTGTAGTCAAGAACAGAGTTCACTGAAGCTGGTACAGGTCTAGCTCTATCATAGCATTTTGGACAAGTAGTTCTTATGAGGAGCTCTGGTAAGATGACATAAAGGCATTGTAAGGGTTAAATTGAGACATGTAATATGAGTGACAAAACACTCCAGGATCAAGAGACTGATATTTCTAACTCTTCATTTTGGAGAAGAATTTAAAAAATCAACTTAATGACTTAGAAAAAATAAGTTGAACACTCTTGTTCTGTTATCTGTAGGTTGTTCGTTTAAAGTATTAAAAATTAACGTTTTTTAAAAGAGACTTTAAACATACTTTTAAAAGAGATTTTAAAACAAAATATAGAGTTGTAGCTTTTATTTACCATACCCCAAACTGGAAACAGACATTTAGGAAATCCATGACCTTCAGTTTGAGCAATTGAACTCATGTTAACTACCGATGGTTAAAATGAGTGATATTGTCTTGTCGCTGACAGTTAACTAAATCTATGTCATGGTTTATTTTTATTTATGTCAGACAGTCAGAGTCTGTCCAGGAACTGTAGTTCTTATTCTCCAAGCCACATCTTGTGTTTGGAATAATTCTTATTTCAGACATGGAATCTTTTTGAGAAAGAAATTTGTACTGAGTAGTGCACTGACCTTGTATTTCTGTGTGTGAGTTCTTCACCTTAAGTCAGCTTCAGTGGCTTTCCCCAGTGCTGATGAGATATGTAGGCAGGAAGGAAAAGTCAGTCCTGTGCTTTCATGTCACATATCAGCATCTAAAATTTTTGAGGTCAGAGGAACCTTTTGTTGTGGCTAGGCTATAGTAGAGTTGGCTTTGCAGAACTCTTTGTGTGTTCTTGCTCTTGGTCAGAGGATACGGAACAGTGTATCGTATCATCTGTGTGTCTCATTAAACTGATCATCATTCCAACTTGGGGGTGAGGAAGAGAATAAGGATTTTGGTAGTTTGTGTGGTTGAAGTGAGGTTAAAAGCATGTTAAGATTGCTATGGAAAATCAGTCACTTCTAGCAGTAGAGCCTAGTGCTCTGACAAGCAGGGTCGTTTTTGCACAAGATGGAATTCAGAGACAAGTAAGGCCAGCCTGGGATATACTGGCTGAAATAGGCTAGTGTGAAGCTTCTGACAGCTCATAAGATTTTATTCCTAGTTAAAAAATTTAAATTCTAACGATAAAACCCCTGCTCCATTGAGCATGTTGTAAACTTAGACCTTGAAGCTATAGTTTCTTAAGTATGAAATAACTTGTTTTTAGTAAAGAGGACGTTCGGTGTCTGAAGTAATTGTGCTGGGTTCATTTAAAGAGCAGAATATCATTTGGCCATGGGATTTGACCAAAATCAACTTTTTTGCAGTTCCCATGAAATTACATAGGTATTGAGCTCTTGTTAGTACTCAGCGGATTAAGTAAAATTTGTCCAGTAAACAAATTTATTTTTCAATTTGATCCCTTCATAATGAGATTGTCATTACTGTGGAATCAGAACACCTCACCAGATTTCTGTACCTTGGTCATTATTACTCATACACATGCCAGAAACTAATTGCAGATGTTCCAGTTAGATTGGAGTTTATGAATACAACAGCCTGTAATATTATGTGTTAGTTTCTAATACTTTTTTTAAAGGTACTGAAGAAAAGTAGAGCATGAATATTTAATTTATACATGGGTTTAATCCATTCTGCAGCTATAGTTGCTTACTGAGCAAAGAAGTATTTTGCCATGAATTAAAAAATATATGGTATTTGCCTGTAGTAACTACTACAAAAGTGGTGAGAAAATGTTCATAAATACTCCTTAGCCTAGGTTTTTTTTTTCATTTTATGAACACGTGGGGTTTTTTGTAGCACACACAATGAAAATAATTGGGAAGCTTGTTTTGTTGTAAATGGTATCCTGTCTTTGTCAAATTTAATATTGGACATTGGAGCTGTTTGGACAGGTTACTGTTAAACGAGGTAGATGCTCTTTGTCAAGTTTGAGGGCTAACAAATTAAACCATTGCTGACTTCGTTGATGTTTGAGGGTTTTTAGAGATGCTACCTACCTAAAAGTGCAAAAAGTGGAGTATGTTCATGAAATATTTGTTTTCTGCTACCAGTGCCAAAGTCACTGGTGGAGAATATCTTTAGACTATGACACTTGTTTGGGGCTGTCTCATCTCTGTATGTCCTAGATATATCCAACCTCAGGTGCCTGGAGAGGGGAAGAATAACTTGAGCCACTGTCCAGTGCTTTCCTACCACATGTGGTTAAAAATTAGAACACAGTCTTTGAATTTGCTTGCTTATATAGAACAGTCTTTTGTAAATAAGTGCAGTTTCATGTGTGATCCTTGGTGTTAGACCAGAAGCCTAGCTTCCAAGAAGGAAATCTTCACTTTTGCTTACTGGAGATTTAGCCTTGCCCAGCTTTGGCTTTAGGCTTTCAGAATTGGGTCAGCAATATCTTTCAGTAACAAACTTGGTGCTTGCACACTACATTACTCACATGAAGCACATTACTGAAAGCTATGTTTCTGTAAGTAATTTCCTAAGAGATCCTACAGAGTTAGATGAAAGTCTTTCCAGTGAAGGTTGTTGGTGTGTCTCTTCAGATTTTGAGATGTCCTGAGGCACCAGGTGCTGAGCACACACTGTTCTGTTGGTATCTGAGGAGCAGAAAAAATGGGGAGGAAAACAGCGACACCACAGTCACAAAAAGAAAATTCTGCTCCTTATAATGCCGTCCCAAGATAAGTTTTCCTGAAATATGGTATAGCCTATTGTCAGGAATGCCTTTAGTATCATCTTCTTCAGAGCATATGATATATTCTGAAGCTAAGCAAGCAAATGTCTGTGGCCCACTTCACAGCTGGAAAAGCTGGCATCCAGTTATGTTACACTATTAAATGCTGCTACTGCATGAAACTTGGTTGTGTTTACTCCTTAGACATTTTAGTGTCCTTGTCTGTAGTCCTGTGGCCTTGTACCATACAGGAAATGCACTGTTTGCCCCTAATTTGAAGTACCAGGTTCTATTTGCCTTTTTAGGGTTGTAAAGCCAATTTTATAAGTGGTGCTGCCCCCGACTACAGGCAGATTCTAGGACTTGCTATGCTGAGAACTTGCATACTGAGGATTCTAATTGAGTACTCCAGGGGCACTTTTGCTAAAGCTTGAATATCTTGTATTGTCTGTCTGTTTAAGCCTGCTAAATCGCCCTGACAGGTGATTGCTTGAGGCCACAAATCAGAAGGGAGGTATTTCATCCCACTAAAGAATTTTAAGTGGTACATCACAGATATCTGGCTAGAGGAGCTGATCTTGTGTAGGTGAAAGAGAATATGATGTCACTGCAGCACTGCTGAGCATTGAGGTGCTAATCTGTGTGAAAACCGGCAGAAATAAGTACCTGTGACAGAGGCAGTGCCTTCTCACTATTCTGCTCTCAGGTACTTGAATGTCTCAAAACTAAACCAATCTTTTATCTCCATCTTCAGTTCTTCCTTTTAAATAATAATGTAACTCAGTAGGTGCATCAGTGGTTATGTGCAACAATCTCAATTGATGCTGAATAAGCTGATTTTCCTAATACTGGGTTGTTTCTTTTGCAAGCAACAACTTATATAGCTGAAGGAAAGAGAAAAAAGTTACTGTGTGATATCATTGCACATCTTCCCACCTTCTCTGAAATCTACAGATTTTCGTGTTTGTTCTTCTGCTTTGTCTTGCTGATTCCTGGATATTGAGTGGTTTTAAAGGAAGCTGGGGATTAGCAACAGTGAATATTGTAGTTAGGGCATTCCCCTTAAAGAAGAGAGAGTGGACTCAAGCTGCCTCAGGTTGGGGAGGGCTTTGAGCCACTCTCTCAAAGACTCACTTGAGATGCAACAGGCCACTCTCTCTTGCTTCCTTCCAGCAGATGCCTATCTGCAAAAGAGAGTCTTTTGCCAATATTTTCTTGTAGTGGTTTCGTCATCGGGAACACGGAGCTACCTTATAGGGGACAGAAAAGCAGATCCCTTCTTAAGCCCTTCGGTTCAGAGGTTCTTGTTTCTCTCCATTTTCTGCACAGAGCTGGAAAACTCTTCTGACTTTACATGATATGATTAATTAGCCTGGGTCTGGTCAACACTAAGTGTTGCTGCCTTGAGTTAGGGTCTAAGTTAAGTGAGCTGAATGTCTCAAAAATGTCTTAGTACATAACATATAAGGATAGTTATCTGCCTTCTGGGGATGGAATATTGTTAAGTTTTACTGAAAAGCTTTATCATCTGTGCTTAGAGCTTGCCTCTAGTAACTGGAGGGGACTATAGTACCTTCTTTATTGATGCAGCTCCACAAGGAAAGGCAGGAAAAAAACCATTTAATCTTGGGACAACCATTCTGATAGACGACTTAATTAGTTTCCAGGGGGTTTTTGGTTTTTTTGCAAATGCCAAAACAGTGTTTGTTACTTGTGCATGACTTCAGTAATATAGAAATACTCTAAGTAGCACTATGAAAACTTACAAAACATATGTTGCTACGCTTTTATTTTTCTTGTATTTCCACTTCATCTTAACTCCCAAGAGTAATTTGCAGCAAAGCAAAAAAAAAGAAATCTTAGTGCATGTGATAAGTGACATGTAACTGAGTTCTGACAGGATTTTAAGAAGACAAATAGTTGGTGACGTTACGGGAAAGTTTGAATTCAGTGGTTTTGAGGAAATCCTGGGGGTTTTTTCACTACATTACTGAGCATTGTAGAATGGGTATTGACAGTAATGATATCATCAGGTCTGGACCCTGTGCACTGCAGATGAGCGGAGTTATGTGCCCTAATTTTCACAGGCATTAACCAATGACATAGAGTGGCATTACTCTTTGTAATTAGGTAGCTTAAATTTTGTACCACTAATTAAAATATATGTTGTGTTTAGCAACTTGTACACTTTGTAGGTGCATTTTGTCAGTTTAAAAAGGCTTCTTGTGACCGTAGAATGTGGGATGGGGAAGAAGAGGACAGCAGTTGGTGTGTCAAGATGCAGCTAAAATCATGGAAAGAAAAGTATTTTGTAAATCTATTAATCTATTGTCTCTAAAACAGGTGGATGAAGTTTTCATGATACCTAGCAAATCATTCAGGACTCAGATCACAGTGGGAATGGATAAGAATTAGACAGCTGTTGACAAAACAAGAATACTCTTAATTTTTTTAGTGTATTTGCAGTTGACAACTTTTTGCTACAAAAAGTAAAATCTATTTGACAGAGAGACTCTGTGATTTATAATAGGATGTGTGATGGAAAACATGAAAGTTGAGGAAAGTTTGGGTAAATGTGCCTTAAGTGAGAGTTTATGATTCGTAGTAACAAAAGGAGAGAAGAATGTTGAAGTAAAAACAGTGGATTTTGTGAAAGAAGGCTGCAGTAAATACAGAATTGGGAGATAAGATCTCTTCAGTCAAGCCTCAAGGGGAAAAGGAATTAAGGAGAAGTGATGCTTTGTCAGAGATAATACTAAAGCACAAACAATGCTAATGCAGAGATTTAGATTTTAATTAAACTGTAAATTCTTCATTGACCTCCAAGGCTTTCTCAGTTTGCCAAGGAAGGGAATGAAAGACTTGTATGAGAAAGGGACAAAGCTGGGTAAGGAACAAGGAATGGAGACACCAAGATTACCTGCACTTCATTTTTAGGCAAGAGTAGGCACATGCATACACATACAAAAATATTATGTTGCACAGTAATAGAGGAGCCAAAAAAAAAGTTTGTCATTTATAAGCCTTTCCTCCAATGGCAAGAAAATTATACCGGGGTTCTAAATCTTTTAATCTTACTTTTTGCAAGTTTTGGCTAAAAAGAGTCAGATGCATTCTGTCATCTGGTTTTATGCAAATTAGTTGTCTCTGAAAATTAAATAATACTATGAAACATTAAAAAAAGGTCACTAACACCAGTTTAAGGAATACCATAGGTGGGTTTTCATTTTAAAGTGTTAAATAAATGTATTTGGAGGTTACTTAAAAATATTTAGATGTTCCATAACTTCTAAGAAGGAGGACAACTGGTGTTATAGAATGAATGCACCACCACAACTGGGTTTCTTGAGATCTTTTCTTTTGGAGTTTATTCTCTTGACAATCTGACTGGTAATGTTTCAGCCCAATAAATACCTGTTTTGGCTAGAAATACCAGAAGTTGGTTTTTAAATTATCTGCTTTGTTCTTCAAACTTGTCTGCAATAAAACCAGAAACCAGCAAGTGTTTGTGCTTGATTTAGTGTGCTAATGTGTGTATTACGCCATTTAGAGAATCAAGACTTTGTACAGAATATACCATATGTAGGTAACAAGTAACAAAAGTATAATGCTTTATTTTAGGCAGACATAACTGTCTGCTCTTGCAGGAAGAATTATTACTAGCGTAAAGTCAACTACATGTTTAAGGAAGATTTTTTTACCAGCATAATTTAGCTGTACGGGCATGGGTAGCTGGTTATACTACAAACTTCTTCAGGCTGTCAAATCATTTTGGCTACCAAACAAATGTGATTTTATCTGTGTTATAAAATAGCAATTACACTACAAGTGGGGCTGCTGAATGAAAGAACCAGTAATTGTACCTACACTTCTAGATTCTGTTCTCTTCCATGCAGCTCTTGGTGAGAATGGTGGTTTGTTCTATAATAAAGACACTGGAGGGGGACATAAAATGCCAAGTAGTGAATGCAGTAATACTTTTGAGTACTGAATGTGGATTTCACTGTGGTAGGTCCATGTGAGAATGCCATAGTTTAGAATAAAATGAGTGAAACGTCACTGCCTACTTTTCGTCCCCTAACCATTATTTGAAGCATATTTCATATGCTCTTCTCATCCCTTGTCTCTGAAATAAATTTTCATTTTTTTGTTGTTTTAGTTCATGTCATGACTGTAATGTCAGTTGCTTTAGCTGGTTCCCATCATTTGAATCAAAGGATGAAAGCACTTGCATCCTCTGGGACAAGTATAAATAAAAAGAATTGAAATATTCTTAGAAAATACTCTTGTTATACTGGGAATCATCTGCTAACTTAGCTTTTTCAAGAGATGAAACTAAGTGAGAAAAAGCTGGTGCCAACTCTGCCTTCGAAGTAACTCCCAAATATTGCTAGTGATTTATGTAAATTATTCTTAGCAAAACAAAATTACTTCAGGAATAATACACATATTATATTACACACAATCCAGCTCTTTCAGATCACAGTATTAAAAATACAACTTACCAGTATGTTTTAGGAAGCTCAACATTTTAAGCATGATCTGTTTAAAATTCATATGCCTTACAGCTGGGTGAGATGGATGTGCCTTAACTGCATTGACAGCAAGCTGGGATCACTGTAGGGTTAAAAAAACCCTCTTGCAACTAGTAAAGAAGAGTGACACTTTCATTAAGTTTCACTTAATTCCAGTTTTTTCTTGGAATTTATTTCAACTCAAAATTTCTGGTTTGGATGATACAAATCTCAGCTTTCTCCACACTGATATTTCCTACTTTTCGTTGTGTTAAATGGTAAATTCTATAACACCAATTAAATCTACCGTAAATTAAGTATGAGTAAACGTTTAATCTTTCTGTGAACTTTGAATGGTATACTAGTGGTTTCTCTTTTTCTTTGAATTAGATGGAGAGCAGAAGACTCAAGTGATGATTCATGGAATTGAGCCAATGCTGGAAACACCCATTCAGTGGCTAAGTGAACATATGAGCTATCCAGATAATTTTCTCCACATTAGTATCATTCCCCGACCTACTGATTGAAACTCGCCTATATTCGTATGAGGATCATTCTCAAGCTGGAATTCCAAGGGCATGTCAACTTCTTGCTTCTGTCAGTCTTGACAGAGGCAGCCTGACCAGAAAAAAAAGAAACCAACAAAACAAGAAGTCCTCGCTGCTGTAAGCCAAACAGGAAGAGAGATCCTATCATCAGATAAGGGCAATTGGGCTGATCTTATTTTGCATCACTGCTGCGTTTGTTCACTGCTGTAATTAAATCAGTTGCGATATGAAAGAATTTACAGGACTTCTGCAAGTCTGCTGTTTTCTTGTAAAATATAATGAAACTGAAACTGTCAGCCGAAGAGCAAATGGAAATATGCCACTTGATTGTATTTCTGATTAACAAATAAACAGGGCTGTTTCCTAAAGAGGTAGTGTTTCAGCTTTGAGGGTGGAAACATTGGTTTAATTTTCTAGAAAGTTAGACACTGAGAGATTTGGTTACCAATAGCTTTTTGTAAAAGATCAAATTACTGTAAATCCATCTTTCCTTAATGAGAAGTTCATGTTTACAGTATATGTATTGGTATGCAAATGATCTTTTAACTTTGATAACAAGCAGTGAGAGATTTTAAAGTAAGCCCGTGAGCATGTTTTGTCAGTTAAAAACATGCACAATTTAATAATTACAAATACTTTTGATTTGTATGCTGTCACTGAATACTCCAGTTTGTTTATTATTCAAACCAGTTTTCATAGACTAGCAACGATGTAGGATAATTTGTCTCAGGATTCATCATGGCATTTCTTTGTGCTCATCTATTTTTTTTTCTTTAAGAATATATTTTCTTAATTTACTTTAAAAAGTTTTTTTTTTTTAAAAAACTACATGGATGTTACAAACAGGATTGTATCCTGCTGTTTATTCCCATAGACTAGGAAACAGTTAAATCATAGAATGATGAACAGACTGCTTTTTAATCATTTTGAATTTTGGAAAGCTGAGGCTTCTCCAAGCTAGTACTTTCTTACATCTGTGGTCCCTGAGCAATCAGTCCACAATTTGGAAGCTTCTACTCTCATTGCACAGATTTTTTATTAGTGTAGCAGATGTATTTTTAGGTTATTGGATCATTTTAGTTTCTAAATGTTTGTTACCATTGCAGATGCTACTCGAACTCTACCAATTTTTTTTGTGTGTTACACTAAATTCATCAAACTCTATTGCATTGTCTGCAGTTTGTGGCTGTTTGTGGCACAAAACTATGTTTATAGTAGACATATTATCCAATCTGTCAAATATTATCCAATATAAAGAAAGCATGACATTTTTCTTTCAAAGATAGTGGCTGTTGAAGCTCCTACTCACAGTCTTGGCTTGTAAATGTCCTGGTAATTCCCAGTGCTGTTCCCATTCCTTTCCATGCTCCCTTTATGGTAGGATACTTACCTGTATCTGAAAAAGAAAAAAATCAATCAAATGAACAAAAACCTCTTTCTGAAGCAAGAGGGGAAGGATCTCCATGGGTGAGGATAGGGTTGAGGATAAGAAGAGCCCTGAGGGCAGAAAAAGTTGGTAGACAGATTAGATACTGTTTTAAATGTTAATGAGGAAATAGCATTAAGGAAATGGAAGGGTAAAGGTACTAATGAAACAAACCTATGCTGTATTCTGCAGGACATGAAGAATTTTTAAAACAAACCAAACCACGCTGGTCTGTGTTTATGCAGAATTGAAATATAATATTCTTATGGTGGGATGATTTGGTTGAGTTATTCTAATTTCCAGTTCTTTTTGGAAGTTTTGTTACAGTGTTGGATTGGCATTTATAAACTTCCTTAGGCACACATATCTAAATATTTTGGAAATTTTCAAAGTCCTGCCAATGGATAAAGCAAATATTTTGTAGAGTATTCATATTAAAAAAAAAAAATCTTTTGTAGGGATAATTTTCCCATTAGTCAGAATAAGAGGCAATACATTTCAAAAACTGTAGAGATTGTGTTTCCTTTGTTTTAAGGTAATCTGGAGTGAGTCACTGGCTATTTTAAGATATTCTACACCAGCATTTTAAGTATACAGTTCTTCTCATGGCCCATATCTGCCGGTAAATCTGAATTTAAGGCCTAGCATGGAACAAAGAAATAGCTTGGCTTTAAAACATACTCTCTCCTCTTACTTTAACTATTTAAACTTTATTAAAAAATAAAACCAAGTTTGAGTCTGTCTTTATTTCCAGCTAAAAAAGGATCTTTGTCATGGAATGACAGGAGTATTTAACTAATACTTAATAAGTAGGAACTTTTTAGAAGAGGTTCTTAGAATCACGTATAGAATGGGTTCTGAATTAAAGCAGGTGGATATCTATTTGGTATTAAAATATCTGGTTTTGAGATAGGCATGGTGACATTTCAAAATGTCACACTAAACCTGAGTAATATCTCTTGAGAGAGAGGTAAAAAGACATTCAGAACTAGATTTCAGATTTCTGTACTTTCAAGTTACACTATCAAATTAGCTTGTGGAAGATGAGTTTGAAATGGGAGAGATGTTTTCTCTCCTTCCCTTGCCTTTCATGTCTCTACAATTCAAGTAATTAAATTCTTTTAACTGTGAAATGAAACACCAGTTTCTCTGAACAATAGATTGAAGAACACAAGGGAATACAAACCAGCTATGCCAATGGCTACATGAAGAGTTTGCTGTATGTCAGGTTTTGCTAAGTATAAAATAACTAGCATTATATGGAATTTAAAGGTGTGGTTTTAGTAGCCTTTATATGTATAAAAAGCACTTAGGGTAGAAATAGAGGCAGTCAAACAACAGGTTAGGGTTGGAGGATCTTGACTGCAATTGAAACTGCCAAAATGTGTCTGATTTTAAAATAGTGCTATCCACTGAGGATGTTCAAAGCCTTAATCCTTGCAGCATTTCACTAATCTAGGTCAATAATAGAATGAATATGTTGTGTAAACAAACCTGTGATCTAGCTACCAATACTCGTACCCTGAGCTCTCACCATAACTGAGTATAACATGTTGGAAAGGGTAAAGCCAACTTGCGATGTAGTTTGCTTGCATCTGTTGGAATTTGGAGGATTACTTGCTAGACTTTTGTCAAGTGTGTTTTACAAGTTCACAAGCACTTCTTAGAAACTTCTAAGAAGCTTGGTTCTTTGTCAAAGAAAATCGGGCTGTAGTGAGGGAAAAAATAATCAATAGCGCTGTTCACTAAACCTGTCCCTTCAGTGGCTGCCTTGCAGTGAAAGATGTGGAGGGAGTGCACAAGTGAGAGCTGGTGATGCCTTATTTTGTACAGATATGTATTTAATTGCTCCTTGTGTATATTGTTACTTAGTGTCCCAGCTGACATAACAAACCAGACAACCTGTTATTCTTTCAGCTAGACAGAGGCACTCAAGTATTTTTATTACTACAAAATTAAAGATCAGAATGGAAACTATCTGGCCGAAACTTGCACCTTACATGCTTTTCTGACTATAATTAAAATAATCTGCACTTCAGAGGTTTGATTTCCATCAGTCATATGTACACACGCCCTCACTGTTTTTTTTCCGCAGCTCAAAATTAGCAAAATAGGCTGGTTTTCCTTCATTTTAAAGTTTATCTGAGTCTGTACAAGGCAAACAGGAGAAGGGGATCAGGCCATGGGGGTGAGCTTAAAGCCCTGAAATCGTGGCATGGCACAGGAAGTCATATGGTTTCTTCACCATTTCCACAGCGACCATTTTATCATATGAATCCTGGCCCTTGCAGAGTCTTCTTTAATTTGCAGCTTCTCTTTATTTAGCTGATGCTTGAGCTGAGCTGAGTAGCGATGAGGCTGTGCCTGCCCCTGGCTCCGCAGCTCCCGTCTCTCCCTTGCAGGATTACCAGCGGTGCCTTGTGTGTGCTGAAATGCACAGCTCCTCCTTCACCATCAGAGGATGAGTTCATCTCTGCTGGCTTTTACCATGAACTGGGTGGCCCTGTAGGAAAGCAGTGAGAGAAGGGTGCAGAGGAGGAGAGAGGGAAACGAGAAGAATTAAAAAACAGTGAAGGTGGGGCTTGAGAGAAAATACTTTGTGGGGAGTGAAATGACAGAGCCGGATTCTTGATCTCACCCAGGTTTCTCATTCACTCATCACCTTACAGCTCCCACCATGTGCTTTCCTTTCCATCCTTTCCATGAATGCAATGCAATGGCTTTCACCTGCAGGACGAAGTGTCTGGCACTTCTGGTGTTGCCTGGAACAAGCAGTGCACTGAGTGTGTATTTAACTTTGATGGTTTAGCACATTGCTGAAGGAGGCCTTTATTTACAGGAATTGTTTCAGAGCTTCCTCCTCTGCAGCAGATCCTGGGCTGGGGCTTCCTTCATGTGAGGAGTAAGAATGGGGAGGTCCTGGTGCAGAAAACATCCTGCAAGGCACCACAGGTCACTGTTCCAATACACTGGATGTTGGAAAACTGAGTCATGGGGATGGATGAATGGATGGATGGATGGATGAGTCACTAGAGGACCTTTCTTTCATGAAAATTACTATTTTATGTCTCTGAAGTTTTACTTTATGCTGTTCTGAATGTTTCATATAGAACAGCAGAATACATTTTCAATGTGGGTGATAAATACCAAACCCAGTTTTGGTCACAAGCCTTTTCTGTTTCATTTTCCAGTCAGAATAAAATTCCATTATATGGGGTTTAGTTGTAGAACAAGATGTCAGTGTTTGTAATGAGTCTGTATAGGCAGTAGAAAGAGGATGTGTCTGTTGTAATCATCAGCATTTCTGCACTGAACATCTCAACACCTTTCAGTATGAAGATACACGAGGACTTCTGCTGAGGCATGGTTTTGCTGAGCCACCCAGGCAGTTTCTCTGCCAGTTTGGGAGGTCTGTTCCCCTATGGAAACTCTCCAGTTTTGGTTTATTGTATTTAAATTTAAACTTGGTGGCTGTTGAGAAGATGACTGGAAGAATAGCCATAATGCCAATGGAAAAAAACAAGAAACAAAAAAAGCAAAGCTTAATTTATTGCTCCAATGGAATGTCCTCCAGTAAGAAATCATTCTGTCAGTTTTCAGTGAAATTAGTGATGTCCTACTTCTGGTTGTGCATTCAGTTATTTCAGTGGTAAGAGGGAACAATCCTAATGGGTCAGCTCACGATTGCCTTGAAATATATATAGTGTGTTTTTAATTAATATGCCAATAACAGGAACTACTTGGGTTTTATTCTTTCTTTTACTGAAACTTGAATGCATTCAAGGGTTCTGCTGCAATTGACTTCCTCAGGGAAGTGCAGCAGGAATTGTGTCCCTTCTGGCCTCCGTAGATCACACTGGGATCAGTGTCTTTTGGAGGTACAGGGGAAAATAGTTCTCTGCAGCTTACCTACTTGCACTCCTCCCTCCCTCCTTCCCCAAACTAGATGCCAAAATTTTTCGTCGTGCAACCCTCTTTTTTTGTTGTTGTTGTTGCATGCATTGGACAACAAACCAGGTGAACTATAGCTACTGAGCATAATGATAATGATCTTGAGCTGTCAATTTGGGGGTCTCTGAAATTTAGGTCTTTCAAGTTTCTGAGCCACACCTCTAACAGAGACTGTTCTGGGGTAGCCACACAAGCTTCCAACAAGATAATGCAAGGTGTAAATTAAAATATCTTTAAAAATTGGCACTCATGTAAATGGAAGTATCCCCAGCCTCCATTCAGGCTGTTTTTGCTGTTTCTGTGTAATCAGCTTTCTGGATACTTTCAAAAAGCAAACCTCACCGAGATCGTGTGGAGGGAATGGACGATGCCTGTTGCACAACTCCCTTCCCTGTGCCCAGCTCAGCCCTTGCTTGTGTCACTGCAGGCAATTAACAGTGCTCAAAACCACAGCAGCTCCTATTCCAAAATGCCATTTGATGGTATCTGGACATGAGCATTCCAGAAAAAAAATTGTTTATATTTTTAAAGGGAGTTTATTCTTCGGCTTTAGAAAATGCTGAAGTCATAGAAGGCATTGAGTGTGTAGCACCAACAAGAAGATCTTTGCTGCAAGTTATGATCTGGATGGGATAAAAATGCTTCTTCAGTGCAATATATGCTTGAAATGAACTGTAATATGTTTATGTGTTCTGCTTTGATCCTAAAGTGTGGTGGGGCACTATGCTGAAATAAATGTGGATACCATCAATAAAGGAGAAGATCCTTAACACCTTAATGTATGGGCATGTGCCGCAGTTGCCACATCATAAACAAGGGTGTAAGCTTTTCAGAGCTGCCCCAAGATAGGGAACTTTTAACCTCTTGTCCCAGGTAAGCAGGTCGCTAGTGTCTCTGAGAGCAGTGGAGTGCTTTGTCTGGCACTGGCCAGAGAGGGATGAATAATTACTGTGGATTTCCAGATGTGCTGTAGGCACGAGCGTGCATCTTGACCTGATAGGAATGAAGCTGAGTGTTCATCTTTACCTGCAGGATTTATGTTCAGTGATTTTGTTATTTACGTCAAAGAGGGCTTCAGGGATTTGAAGTAACCTTAGGCATGGAATCATTTTGTTGACTAGCCTTGATGCTAATTATTTGAAGCAAGTCAGACACTAACATTTTTATGATGTTTCACTGTGGAGTGAGATAAGATTAAGTGTAAATGGTGTGGCTGGAAACTTCTTGAGAAATATTTAGGTTGGTTTTGCAGTGTCACATAGGACCACAGGAAAAAGAGAACACTCTTGCCTGTGCTGTGTCTGCTGAGGGTTTTGGTGGGTCACTGTTTGCCTGAAGTGGTGAAGTATCCCTCTGCCATTCAGATCATGTAGTAAGGCTGTTGTTCTGGTGGAGAAATCTCTGTGCCCAATCTGGGTCTGGTTCTTCTGACCATAATTCTGACCATAATAATTTCACTGAGCACAAGCCACGTTGTTGCTGCTCAGCAAATTTGTAGTTTTTTTCTGGATTTATTGCCTTGCAGAGATAAAGCCTGCTGTTTGTTCTGAAAAACTCCTACCTTAACAACTGAAGAACACCTTAAAATTTTTTCAAGCTAGAGGGAGGAGCTAGAGGTAGGAGGAGCTAGAAGCAACCTCCCATGATGTACCAGAAAGAGAGAAAACTCAAATCCTCCATTTTCATCACTTCACAAGCTTCTTGATGCAGCGTAAATGAAAGGTTTCTCAATAAGTTGTGTGGGGTTCACATAAGGAAGAGAACTGGGGGTCTTACTGCTGCTTATGTTGATGTCAGTACTTTTGACTTTGCAAGCAGAGTTTACAGCCTCTGCCGTGAATCTGCTGTCCTTCCTCTGCATGGATGTGGAAATTCAGCTTCCAGGAGAGCTGCCATTTCAGTTTTACTGGGGGAATTAATTGATAGAAGCTTGGGAATAAAAGATGATGTGTAAAAGGTTACGTATGGCAGAGGATCCTTCTCAGAGCTGTGTTTAATCCTGCTGTGGATCAGGTGCTGGTCAGAACTGGGCCTGTGTTGAACCATCCACTGATGTGTAGAACAGGCCTCAGTAATACTTGTGTGATGACTTGGACCTCAGAAGGGACAGATGCTGTCATGCTTTGCAGTGCAAACTTTCAAGAGTGTGTGATCCTGAATTTGCAAGGCAGCAGGGTTTGGTAAATGATGCACAGCCCGTATGGTTTTCTTATGGAACGTCTCTTTCATGGCATGGTGCACCATTAACATGAGGAGCACTCTTTTATTTATCTCAGCTGATGTTCCTCTGAAACTGCTTGGTGGGTAATTTTAATGAATGTGTGTCATGGTTTAGGAATGGTATTCCACAATTTAGTGTTCCCACTGAAACCATTCCAAACCATGCTCTGCTTGCTCTCTTCCCCCTCCCCCTGCCATGGGATGGAGAGGAAAATGGAGGCACAAAAGGTAAAGGTCACGGGCTGAGGTGAGGACAGTTCACTGGAAGCAGCAATGAGATGAAAAAACGAGCAGTAAGAGCAGCAATGTTAACGACAGAGGGCACAAGAAAGGCGAATGCTTCACCCACAGAGACCCCCTGGCAACACCCGGCTGCTCCCTCCACCCCACCACACTGATCCAGAAGGGAGCCCTTCCTTCCCCTGTCCCTGAAAATGGTGCGGGGGTACAGAATAACCTCCAGGTCCTGGCCGTGGCAAAAATGAACCCTGTCCTGGCCGGAACCAGGCTGATGTGGAAGGGCAATCACTGCACTGGCAGGTACCAAAGCCGCTCACCTTTATTTGCTTACAAATGCCCCAAGCAATCACGTGTGACACCTTCCTGCAAATGAGGCAAATCCCGCTTGGCTCCCAAGCCGCTGAGGAAGAAAACTTTTATATTGTAACATTAAAGGCAGGCACTTTGTTTTAATCACTTGCCAAAACAGCTGAAAACAATTATTAATTAATAGGAAACATTAACTTTTAACTTTGCAAGCTCTCCAAAGAAGTGTCTGTGACAACTTGCATCTGGATTTATGGATAATTTGGATACCGTGAAAATGGGCATCGTACTGCAAAGGTCAACTGCTTTAAATTCATTTTAAGTGTACACATAGTGCTCTTAAAATTAATATGTTTATAAACCTAAATTGGTTCAGTTGGATGCCTTTTGTTCTCTTTGTGGCTTCATTTGAAGCAACAACAAAAAGCTGTGCTTGTTTGTGTGTTTAACCAAAATGTTAAATTAATCCACCAAAAGCATACAAATATTTTTTGAATAATAGAGGCACCCCTTTCACAGTGTCTTTGGTATTTAGCACTATGGTTTGGCGAGTAGAAGGCAACTTCTTCACATCCCATAAATAAAATTTTAAAAAACTTTTGCTTGGCTTGTTTAATTTGAACCAACACAGTGCAGCACCCTCAGTTTTTCTTGTCTGCCTTGATAATGCTGAGGTTAGTATGTATGGTTGGCAGGAGGTGGCATTCCTAGTATTTTAGATTCTGCATCCTACTTTCCCTTCTGCAAAATACTGTGCCTGACAAATACAGCTCCCAGGAAATAAGAAAGGGGGGATGAAAACTGCAGTCTGAGACAGAGGTCCTGTTCGAGCTGACTAGATGTGTGACTGTTTGGGGATTCGTCATGCAGATCTATTGCTTTTGTGTCTTTTGTCCAAAAAAAGAAAAAATTCCTTGAACTGGTAGAAACACAATATCCAAAATATTTCAGCGAGATCAGACCACAAGAGTTAGTTTGTAACCTTAACTGAGGATCTTGAGACATCCCAATTATTTTAACAGTGGGAGAGTGGCTCCTTAGCCTGTTTGCTTCTAGCCAGTCCACATCCCA
This sequence comes from Nicator chloris, assembly GCA_013400495.1. Classification (NCBI taxonomy): domain Eukaryota; kingdom Metazoa; phylum Chordata; class Aves; order Passeriformes; family Pycnonotidae; genus Nicator; species Nicator chloris. Next base: position 164,676 of record WAAE01005510.1, on the reverse strand, counting down.
TTTATTGAGCAATTCATGGAGAATCATAGGGTGACTTTAAGAACTGTAGATTCTTCACCAATTAAAATATTGTTTCTAGCAAATGTGAGAACTTTGCTTTTTACATTTGCTCCTAAGACTCTTCTCTTAAAAAAGGTGTGTTTTCATCCTTTATTTAAAATTCTGCCAGTCCTGCTAAACCAGCAAGTCACTCTTTGCCAGGTAATTCGAACTGAGCTCGTCTTCTGTGCATGGGACTGAGTCTTAACGCCGAGGGTTGTCTGGTCTCAGTTGTGGATAATGACTGGGAATCATCTTAGTTATCCTTGTTTTGATCAAGGCACAACACATGGCCACTCACCAACCTGTGGAAGGCAGATGGGCTTATGTAGTCCTATATTTATGGTTAAGAAGAAATCTGTTATGCAGTTCAAAGGTTAAATTCTGCCTTCAGATAATAATGCTTTGCTTTTCCTGGAATGTTTTGCACAAGTCTCATAAAGAAATAGAACCTGTCCTCATTTTATCAAATAGTTCAGACTTTAATGGCTGCTGAAATGATGCCTACAGCTCATTTCCCTTTCCCTTCTCTTCCCACCCAGCACAGTGCTCTTGTTAGAAAGGAGGGGTTGCAATGGTGCAGACATATGGGTGCAGCACCTTGAGTCAGATGTATAGCAAGGCAAGGCAGTGCTGCTGCATCGACAGAGTGACATCTCTGCTCTGGTTGATAGTGGCCAATAATCTCAAAAATAGTGATCATATAAATACCTGAGGATTTTATGGGCTGAGCTGTGGCAGCTGCTCTGCTTCAATTTATGTTTGTACCTGCTGAAGTCTTACACATTTGTCCTGAAATTACTTCTTATCACAAACAGTGGCTGTTTGCACAAAGAACTTCATCATCTCAAAGCAGTTATCTTTCTTCAAATAGATAACTGGGTTATTACCAGCTTTTTCTCAAAAGAAGGGGGGAAATTGACTAGTCTAATACTTCTCAAAGGCAGACTGAAAGGAAAAAAGTGTTTTCTGCAGTGGGTTGGGCATTTTCTATACTTCTGTTCTCTACCAGCAGTTGCTTGATACCCTCTCTGTCTGGAGACTTGCACTAAACATTCACCCTATCAAGCACAGGCTAACAGTGAACTGCACTAGTGGCATCTCCACAGCATTGTGACCAACCACAAATGAAAGCAGTAGGTTGCTTCTGGTTACTCCCTGGTGTATTACATTTCTGGTAGCAGTACCATTTTCAGGTTTGTAGGTTGTGTGTGGCAGATGGAAATAATTACTTTCAGTGTGCTCTGGGGTATTGCTAACTGAGCAAGAAAGACAGTGTGGCTTCCCTCTCCCACCACCCAGGGTTTAGGATATGCCTAGCTGGAGTGCTACAAAGGTCTGGATTGATTCCTGAGTTCCATTTTGGTGGTTTTTCATTATTTCCACAGAAGCAGTCGAGGGATAAATGTAAATTCCAAGTGTCAGTTTCCAGGGAAGGTGTGTATCTGATCTGCGATGGCTCTTACTGAGAACAAATTTACAGTAGTCTTGCTTTTAATGCTTGATTTTTGTATGGGCTGTGGTGATTTGGGGTTTGTTGGGACCTGTGAGATTCCTTTATGCCAGTATTGGTTTGTGCCTTTTAAGCAATATCCTTTCCAAAGCCCCCAGTGCTGAATCTCAGGTACAACTCCCACGTAGCAGAAACTTCCCCCAGCTCTTGAGTTTCCTAAACACGGTCTGGGACTGCAGCATCCTCTGATGCTTCTGCATGTAAGAAGTTGTTTGGATTTGGTCTGTTCCTCTCCAGCTCTTTGGATCTGCCAGCTCTGTGAAAATAATGGGATGTTAAAATTTTAAAATTAAAAAATAAAACATGATGTGATATGTCAGCTTCAGAGGACAACTGCTGATTCCAGTACACCTCTCCTTGCTGTCCTGGTTTTAACTGCTGTTTCCCGTTGCTGTGGTAGAATGACATTTGTGTTATCCTCAGTGTTATCCTGTGTTTACAGGACGTGGGAACCAGAAGGTTTCCATGTATAGAAATCCAGCATTAAACAAGCAATTTGGTAATCTTTTGCAGTTGTCCAGAAGGTGAAATGCATTGTGCTACCACAGAGCAGTCCTCAGAGCGCCCTTCATACGGATAAGTGGTTTCTTTTCGCTTGGCCATCCTGTGTAAGATACAAAAGTACCCCCCAAGCCTCTTTCATGGCTTTCATCTGTATCTATGGAGCATTTTGCAAATGGAAGTTGGGAGGTTTGCCATCCTTGTAAACAATATTGCAAACCCCAATTCCAGAACAGGGAAATGCCTCCCTGTCCACACAGATGAACTTCAACAGATGCTGAATTTTGCAGTTTTTTGATGTCTCACAGCATGAAAGCTGTAGTATGAACATTGAGGAAAAGCCTTTTTCCCTCTAAAACTCTCAAGCAATCTTACAAGTGAAGTGAAGCTGCTTCCTCTGTCCTGGAGAGAACACCAGGGAGAGGCAGGGACGTGCAGAAATGAATGAGATTTGGTTTAACTGGTCTTTTTTCTCCCATAAGATTAGCAGAATGCTATTTGTTGCAATCTGTTGTTGAAATACCAATATTTGTTCTGTTTTTAAAACAAAGAAATGTTGATTTGATGAAAATCAACAGAAAAGAATGCAGGAAGCTGCTGATGTGAAAAATTTTCATGTCATGCCAAGACAACATTTTTTATCAAGTTTTTTCTTTAAGGTGTCACTTTGCAATGTTGCATGCTGATGATAATGTTTTGCTGCTACAGCTGGAGGAAATGAGACTGATGAAAATTTTCTGAGTGAAAACCTGTAGAAATTGTCTTCAAAGAGAGAAATGTCCATGAAACATGAATGCAGCGGAGATGTTCCTCAGGGATATTTCAGCTACCAGGAATGTGAACTGTTGCGAGCATCTCCCCTCTCAGATTTGCATAGATGGAGATGCATTGATTCAAAACAGAATGATTTTGATGAGCAGATATTAGCTTCAGTCAGAGCTGAGTAAAGAGGAAAAAAAGGTAGTTCATATTCAAAACAACAGAAACTCACCAGCTTAATTATACCCTACAAATGGTCCTACTCTTCAGCCAGTGAAGATGGAAAAGTCCTTTATTAAATATTATTGGTACACTCAAAACTGCAGTCTTCAAGCCTATGCCAGCTGCTTCTGAAATCACAACAGAGGATACTGCAAGCTGCATGGCCATGTCATTTCCTGAAATAGTATGGTTTAGCCTACAAGTGAAACTTAATTGGGTCAAATGAAAAGGTCTGGATTTGATCAATGAGTTGGTATATGGTTTGTCAGCTTCTGTTGCTGTTCTGCCTTGTCAGTTGAGAAATACTAAAAACTTCGGGCAAGATGAATTAGTGAAAGTAATGCAACACCTTTGATAATGTAACTTTCATGATGGCTAAAGGATGGCTCAACACCAATTACACATGATAAGTAATAAGAGTAAGCTAAAATTATAGCCTGACAGTGCTTAGGAGGGGACTTGGAGGACGTGTGTAATACATTTGCTTCCTTCCAAAACTTGTTGGACTAGCAGCCTGACTACAGGAAAATCACTGTAATTTAGCTTTTGCTGGCAGTATCAGCAGTGGAATCTAGGGCATAAATACATTGCTTTATGTATATCTTAGCCCAGATCTAACACAGGAGCAAATGAATATGGGAATGCTTGCACGGTTGTTGCTTCTCCTTTTTTTAAGCAAGAACAGGGACAGCTTGGGCTGCAAAATAGACATACACTTTAAAACATTCCCTTTATTTCATCCCAAACATCTTATTGAAGGGAGATATGAGCCCAGGTTTTACCCAGTCCAAAACAGAGACGCTCAGGCAGACAGCAGGGCTGCTCTCAAGAAGCCACAGAGGAGGCAGATGAGGAAATTCATAGTTCAGGTCTTCAGGCTTGGCACAGGAAGGCAGCTCCCACTGCACCCAGCCCCTGTCCAGGATGAAAGCAGTGATCATAGCAAACTTGAACTGTCCACATGCCTCACATGTGACAGAAACATTTGGATTTCCTTCAGCCTGGTCCCTGGGAAGCATCTGACACAGCTCATGAACTTCGATTTGTGTGTCTGGGGCACATTTTTTTTCTTATGGTAGTCAGAGACTATAGACAAGAAGAACCGTGGGTCTTGGTTTTAAATTTTGGAAGAGTAGGGTAGCCAAGCTTTCTACTTGCATTGAAAGCATTCAGTTCCAGCTCCTGTGAGCTAAGGAAGCACTCGTGGTGACACGTTTTGCCAAATGAATTAGCAGAAGCAGACTCAGCCAGCCCCGAGTGTGTCGCTGGCCACTTTGGTGGCCCTTTTCGCCACACTTGTAAGAAACCCAGGAATTGCTGCAATCTGGAGAGATAAACTTTTGAGCTTGTGCCAGCATGCACCTGTGAACAGGGCTTTGTTGAGGTCTCTGACCTCCAAACACAGATAAGCTGCTCTTGTGGGTTAGGAGATTTGAAGCTGCCGGGCTGAAATCCAGCACCTTACAACCCAAGCTCTTTACCTTTTCGTTGGTTAAGAGGTGCTTGAACTATTTGGCAGGGAGCCAATGAGGTCTGCTGGGTCTGCCATGGGGCAAGGAGTTACGTTAAAAGACCCAGTTTCTAATTAATCCAGGCCTTGGTAACCCTCTAAGTAGCTTGCCCAAAGTCACATCAGTGCAGGGTCACCCTTGTCTTCCGAGTGTGAGACGGGGCAGATGAGGCCTCTGGTTCTGCTGAACACTCAACTTCAGTACAAATCATTAACGTTTTGACCTAACTGGGAGAAAAGTTCTAGAAATTTTCCGTGTCATTATATCTTGAGGGGCAGAAGACACAACTGAGCTAACTGACTGATGTTTCTCTCTTGGGCTGGAGTTCAGCATTGCCCCATGATCTCTGCTGAGGCTGTTTTTTGAATAAAATAGAACTTTGAGTGGGCCTGTTCTTGGTGTGGCTCCTGTTTACAGGAGATGAGAACGAGAGAGAATTCATAACCAAAAATTAGCCTAATTTTCTTCTTCTTGCTGCATTTCTGATGGTAGGTACAAGATGTGGGGAAATTGCTTTGCTGCACCAGTCTGGAAGTGTTACTGTAGCTTTGACCGAGGTTGCAGGAGATGGTCCTTGCTGCCAGATGTGCCTTGGCTTTACTAACCTGTGTGGTTATTGCTGATATGCTTTTGGTTCATGGCAAGTATCTCTCCGAGGTAATCTGTACTCTCCTGCACTGAAGTACGTCACGTGTGAAAAAGTGATGATGTGGTAGCTCTAGGACAGAGCTTTGTGGTGTAGCAGGGCCATGGTGAACACCCCTTTTCAGTAGCTGGGATGGGGTTTGCTAGGAAAAGGCCTGACTGACATGATACTTCCATGGTCAACTGATCAAAGCTGTGAGGAGCAGCACAGCACTGGCAGTGCCGACCCCTCTGCTGCTGGCTGTGACCGAAATGGTGATTATCTGCAATAAATGGTGAATCAGTGCAAACCCTGGAGATGCCTGCCCGTTGCTTTAACAATTCACCCTCACAGGGGCTTTCAGATGCCTCAAATTTTACTTGCTCAAAGAAAAATCATTTAAGAAAACAGGCTGATAACGGGAAGTTTATCCTTTTCGTTAATGTAGTCTCTGTAAATACAGTGTGTTTGTTAATATGGTATAAATTGAGCTGACATAAAAGATCTAAGAAACAAAACTCCTGCCTGAGTCCTGTGTGGTGTATATTTAATGAATTTTCACTTGATTACCCATTAATATGTATTAATAAAATAAACATGGCAATTGAACAGTACAGTACTAAAATACTGTTCTGAAAGAAAACCACATTGAGTAAACTAAAACAACTGCATTTCTTACTAATCTACACAGTGCATTTAATTTAAAAGGAGAATTTATAGTATTTGAAATATCCTACAACATACTGAAACTTTTAGTGTAAACTGCCACTTTCTGACTATCACATATTGAAATACTTGTGGTGCGTAGTGAAATTTATGTTACATTGTGTAAAATATATAGTGAAACCGAACTGATGTATAATGAGACACACATGTGCCTGCAATGACTTATCAGTTCCATTATTTTCTAACTAACATTATTTTCATGATCAAGTTTTTCTGGGTCAGAGGAGGAGAATGGTGAAGACTGGGACTGATACAGTGGAGAGTGTAGACCCAAACTTGTACAAAAACCTAATCAAGCTGAGTTATCCTTTGTCCTTTCCTCAGATAAATTCTAAATGTAATGTCTGCTAATGGTTACAACATGTCTCTCTTTCTCTGCCAAAGCTTCATTACGAACATCAACATCACCCCAGCAAGGGAAATACCACCAGCCACAAGTAGAGAGGCCGGGTGCCCAATTCTCAGCAGCTTTTACCAGAACAGGGCTGCTGCACAAGAGACCCTGGTGAGGTGTGTGGGGCCTTGCAGGAGCACCCTAGCACAGGTTGGGTCATTCAGACCCATTCAGGTTTTGTGGGAGGGGGTAGGTAGATATCCCAGACCTGACCTCCTTCATCCACCAATGCTCCAGACCTCCTGTGAAGGCTCAGGATGGATGGGCAGCATCGCTGTGACCTGCAAAACACCTCTCCATGCTGCTTGTATTTGTTTTTTCTTTCTTAAGTTAGGTCCTGACTATGCGGCCAAGCATCCCTGCTGGGCAGGGCAGGCAGGCTGGCCGCTGGGTGTGCCCAGCTGCTGGCAGAGGAGGGCTGTGGCAGCCGGTCCAGCAGCTGCTGGCCTCCTGCTGACCCGGGGTGCTCCTCTGCAGCGCTGTTGTTTGCAATCCGCGGTTGCTCTCCAGCTTCAGCAGTGGCTCGGGCTGAGGATGGCGGCTGCTGGGCTGGCTGCCTGGCTTGGGAGGTGCTTTTATCCTGGTTGACTGCAGTCTCTGCAGGTCCCAGCTGGTGCAAAGCTGCAGGATCTCTATGGCTCTGCCCACTCTTGCCCAGAACGTGCTGCTTGGACCACAAACAGACCGCTGTTTCTGAGAACTCGCCAAAAAAGAAACTGAGGTCCTAATGCTGCTCAACCAAAAGAGTGGGAAATAAACCACAAGTCGTACACCTCCTTGACAGTCCTATTCCAAGCTCCACAGGAGAGTTTCCTTTTATGGGTTATCTTTTACCTGGTTTTGCAACCGTGCCAGGATGACCAAAGGATTTAACACCCAGAAAGCGATAACTGCCGTGAAGTTCCCTCTTTCTGATCTGCCTCGATAACGCTCAAGTCAAAGCAAGTTGAGCCAATCCTTGCATTGCACTATTGGCCTTTTGCTAAACCAAAACAAGGTAGGCCATACTGAAATGGAAAGACCTTCCTACTGCACGGCTGTTGTGCAATCGATGCTCATCAGGGATGGTTAAAGGCACAAGACAAAACACACCCTACATTTGAGGGTAAGGTGTATTAACCTTTCCACTTGGAATGCCTAATTGCTCAAATATTGCCAACATTGTTCAAACTGCCAGATATGTTAGGGAACAGGCAGAACTGGAGGGACAACTCTATATGAGGGGTATGACAAATTTATTGGGTAAATTGTATGGGAGTGCTTAACCCTTCTCTCTGTTCTGTTTTTTGTAAGGACAGTTGCCAAGTAGAGTTGGTCATGACTAATTCATGTGAAGAAATAGCATGAAGAAGTTAAACAGCAATAACCAGTTTAATTTCACTCGTTACCAAGAAGGCCTAACTTAAGTTTCAAAAGGAGATGAAAGGTAAATTTGCCATTTGCTCTCTATGTTTTAAAAGGTGCAAGAGAACTTGAAGGGTGACATGCTCTGGATTACCAATGTTACCTCTGTCCTTAGAGCAGAGGGACAAGACAAACATAATTTAATTTCTGTGTATCCTAGGACAAAAATTCTCCAAAGCATAGATCTTGTGTTTTGTTCTGCTTCATTCCTAGCTTTTAAAAATCATTCTAGAGGTACATTAATTATCCCTGAAGCAGGACAGAGCACACATATGTGTCAGTGCCAAAACTGACCAAGATGAGACAGGAACATTTTCATGAGGGAGAAGAAGGAAACATCCTAAGTATCTGAGCATCAACTCCAGCAAACACTGCATCAGGTATGAATGTTTCACAGGTGGTACAAGCAATCACCAGCTAGCTCTCTTTTGGTTTATCTTCTTATCTCCCCTGAATCAAAGAGTACAACAATGATGACAGTGAATGGATGAAGTGCTATGTATTTGGACAACATTGTAGAAGATGATTTGTCAAGAGGGAGACAGAAATCTTTCATAATGCTTGGAGGTAAATTCATAGGGTAATCCCAGGATAATAGATTTTTAATCCTTGGTTGTTTCCTTGTATGATACAATCTAATGAATGTCACCCACCCCTTTGAACCTTTCTGTAACTTCCTTGAGATAGGCCATTTCCTTTTGGAAGACGTTCAGTCTAAGCTGAAACATTTACCAATTCCTTCATCCCTGTGGCTAGATTGTTATTTTGCTGAAATAGAATAGAGCAAAACAAGAATCTTTTCAAAGGCAGTGTATGAAATTGTTATCCCTTTGAGCTAACTACGGGAAGGCAAGCACATGGGTGAGCTTTTGTAAAATCAGGTTGAAACACAATTCTCTTGATTTAAAATGCTTCTGAAGAAGCCAGTCTTGATTTAAATGTCCACCACATGGGTTGTAGTTGGAGACCATCTGAAATGAGGCTGCGAGTGGGCAGATCTGCCCTCTGCTGAGCTGGGTGAATCTCTGTGAAGAGGGCGAATGGCTCTTGCATACTTTAGCAACTTAACAATTTTCTCAGCATCCACAAAAAAGCTGAGAGTGATCACTTGCCAGTAAAGGGGACACTTTGCTCACATGGACCCAGTTATTTTCTTCCCTGGCTGCCTGTATCCAGTCATGGGATAGTGTCCTAACAAGAGCGCCAGCTCCATAGCACTGGATTTTCAGCTGCAGGGAAAAGTATTGGCAAAGGGAGATGTGTCAAAGTAAGGAAAACCCTAAAAAAGAGAGTAATTTGATAATATCAACGCAGCAAAATACTGAAGGGGAGCTTTGGCAGAGTGGCAACAGGCTTCTAAGGAGCCAGAAAGCATTGTGGATGTTACAGTTTGTCAAGTCATGAGTGAAATTTCATGCCTCAGAGTAAAGTCAGAGATGAGAAACTCTGAACCTTTCAATATGGGAGAGCTGAATCTATCAAAATAGTTTCACTTTGCATCTACAGACTGTGAAGAGATGTTCTTCCTTTTTTTTTTTTCTTTTTTCTCTCTCTTAGTGTTTTATCTCACCCTTGCCCTTTGTTGTGTGTGTCTTATTAGGCACTATGTTTTCCAAAGAAATGTGGTGTTTCCCTGCTTCCCTTCACCAGAAATTCTCCTTCTGGGAAGACTGAAGAAGCTGGTGGCCACCAACTTGCAGTGCTGGCAGGGATCCAGGAGCCCCAGGGATGCTCACCTAGAAGGCAAGAGGACAGTGATGGGCACAGGGAAGGGGAGAATGAGAAAAGTAACAGAGATGGAGAGTGGAAGGTTCACCACCCTCTTGTGCCAGTCTGCATCATGGGTGACAAACTTCTCCTGGCAGCAGTGCCATGGCTAGCAGAGCTGGTGAATTGATACGTGGAAAGTGCCAGTCCTGCTGTGTTGTGCAGCCATACCATGGAACAGCCACAGAAATCTTGCCAGTGCATGTTCTTTCCAAAACCTCAGAGTTTGCCCAGGCAGCCAGTGAGAACAGCACTGAGGCAGCAATCTCAGGCACTCAGATGATGAGAAAAGCTGGAGTTAAGGTTCAGTCAGTTTTATGGCTTGATGGACATGCATAATGATGTGGTCTTTACAGGATGTGTATTACCTTTGCCCTTGGCCTTTGGAATTGGGAACCAAAGGAGGCTTTAATGTGTAAACCCCACACTTTGGAGGTGGTCTCTTGAAAGAAGAGGGATAAATGGAGGGGCTGTCGTGGCCAGAGACTGGAGTGCTGCCTAGGGGTAATGTTTTCCACTGGCTGTTACCCAAGGAGTTGTGGATTGTGTGGAGCAAGTCACTCAACCTGAGTTTTCACAGGTCATGTAGTATGGTTATCCCTGGTTTGTGCTTGGTTTGAAGGTATTCTTGACCCCTGCAAAGGGGTTAAGATAAGCTAAAGTCATTATAACATGTGGGATAAACTGCCCTGAAATTCTGGGCACCCAAAGAGAGTTTTTGACTTTAAACTCCTGTATTTTGTTTCTTTTTCAGTCCTGCCTAGGGATACCACCTCCCTCTCCCACATGGATGCTGACTGACACAGGTGAAGCCTTCAGCCACCTTTCCAATGGGTCTGCTGAAAGCACTCAGGAGCAAATGGCCCCAGCTGGAGAGTGGGGCAGGGGCACAAAGGCCAGAGCCATATAGCTGGAAAGGAAGATGGAGGGAGAAGGATGGCATCCCTCCATGCGGGACAAGCATTTCCCACCTTGTGCACTGAGCAAGGCACAAGTCCTGTGGGAAGACCAGTGTGTGATCCTGCAAGCAAGGGCTGCTCCTGAAGCTATGTGTGGACAAGCTTAATTAAGTCTGTCTTTTCATAGCTTTTTTTTGGTGCTTGGCATTTGAACCTTGCTTTCAGTGCAGTAATGCAGGGAGGGAGGTGAGTGTATGTGAGTGAGTGAAAGTGGTGTCAGCATTTTGATCAGAACAAGGTTTCCATGAGGTGCAGACACATGTCCAACGTGGTACCTGTTTGTTTCCAAGCCATGCGAAGGCCCACTCAGTTCAGCACACTTCTGGGGGCCCAGGCTTTTAAGAGCATGTAATATTAATTTCTGGCAACAGATGAGAGTTAATATATTGTGTTTAAATCTGGGATGAGTTGTTGACCAGCTGTGGTCTGTGTGCAGAGATACCAAAAGCTTTTCTTTGGATAATGTCAGTTCCAGCCTGCAAACCACATGTGGGTCAGAGGCAGGACTGAAGACCAGCAAAATTAACCCATTTAATCTTATGGAACCATGTCTCCCCTGCAGAGCATTTGGTGCAGTTGTCCTGTAACGATTTAAGCATTTCAGAAAGTTCTGGGTGAGATGGCTCTTTTTTCAGTGCAGCATGTCAGTCAGTGCTGCAGGGGGGTTTCTGCCCTTCTGTCTGTACCAGAGAGGTAAATTAGGTAAGCAGAGGCATGAATTATTTGCATGAAGCTGAGGTGGCGAATGTGTTATCTCAACAGAGGAAAAGGAAATGGTTCTCTATAGATTATTAGTTACTGAAAAAGCAAAGGCATGTCTTCTGTTGCCACCACACCACTGGTCTGACTGTTGAGTAGATATGGATCAATATATCCCCTTCCTCCTCAACCCCCTTGCTCTTCACATTTTCACTTAGGCCGAGGTGAAGAGGTTTCACTTTAATTTATGTCATTCTTGTATTGCCAAATGGCATGCCAGTGCAACCGACCCGGGTGTGATCTGACTCTCTTTTGTGTGCTCTCACTTGCAATCCCCTCGTGGGAAAATGCTGAGAGAAAATGGAAATTTAAGCTGTGCACCTAGCCACTGTGGTTTTTTGGGTTTTTAATAGTGCTTCATTTGTAAGGTCCTTCGGGCAGAGAGAGTTTGTGTTGAGTTCAGGGTAGTCATAGCCCATAAGTGAGGATTTCTAAATATTATGATATTGCAGATAGTAGTGTAAGCAACTTGTTCTCTCTATGAACAACAAACTACATGCAGTCACAGATCAGAGGATGTCAAAACAAGGTACAAATATTAGTCCTACACCACAGCCTGAACAAGTCTTGTACCTATTCTACAAATGAGTTGGGGGCTGTATGGGAAGGTCAGCTGACTTGTTCCAGACCTCACTACTAGTTAGTGGAGGTACCAAAACCAGGACACAGCCATCTTGGCTCCAGGGTCCTTGTCTTTATTGCTTAGCTCTGGCCTTGAGCTACTGAAGTTTTTAGATTAAAAATAAAAAGTTTGTCTTTAAACCTCCATTGTTAGATAAGCCTGATCTTGGATATATTCTCCTGTGTAGATACTCATCACTGCCTTAGTGTTTAGATTGATTTAAATAATTACACTGAAAACTATTTCCTAAAAAATGTAGTAAGAATGGCATCAACTGATATTTCCACACTTAAACACCTCAAATCGGTGGTAAATGAGAACCTGCAACTGAACTCTGTGTCTGGGTCCATCGCTTGATATATTTTTGAAGTCAGACTCACATGGGACTGAGACATTTCCTTGCGGCTAATGCAAGGATGCAGAGGGAGATAACGGGCAAGAGACCAGTGGCAAAGAACAGAGATTTAGTGTGCTCAAGTCCAACAAGGCACTTGGAGTGTTTTGCAGGGTTGTGTGCTGCTTCAGGAAATGGGTTTAATGGTCAGGGACGGCCCTTGTTTTCCAGCCTCCTCATTTTGGATGAGTAGCTAAAATTTTGAAGAACACTGAAGAGCACTCCACCTCCATTAAGGTTTGTCCCCTCCACTCCTCAGCCTCCCTCTCTGCTGGGTGCTCACTAGCAGGATAAGGATAATCCTGCCCTACACAGCAGAAGGGCCTGAGCCAAATCTTGAACCACTTGCACCTGCAGCCACTGTTCCACCTCATCTCCTGGGCTGCTTTTTGAGGTCAAGCAAGACCAAGGACAGTGGAGCAAACAGCACAGTCATTCCTGAATATTGTATCTGGAAGGGATACAAACTCAAGCAGATCTGAGGGAGGAAGGCAATCTGCACATAGTTGCTACGTAGGTCGTAACTTCATCTTAGAAATACTCAGGTATTTTATGAACAAGTTTCCTAGTGATTTGGGGCATGTGGCTCCCAAGGAGGGCAGTAGGAACTGGGGTATCCCCTGGGAGCTATGCTGAACTCCTCCTGAATGGCTCCTCTCAGTCACAGCCCATGTAGGGACAGTGGGACAGCCAGTATGGACATTGGAGTGTAGTCTAAAAGCTGGGTGTTTATAGCAAACCCATGTAAAGATAACAATGCTCATCTGGAAATCGACTGCACAGCTGGGCACAGGGGTTACTGCTGGGACCACAAGCCTTTGGAGCCAAACTGGAACTGCTTCCCAAGGGCCATGGACATACCTGCCCTGCCCTTCCCTTGCTGCCATCTCTAATCATGGGCTTGTGGCCAGCCCAGGGAAGAATGGGAATGGGCAAGCACCTCCTACAGCTGCCCAGTTTGTAGCTGCCAGGCTGGGCCCCTAGTACTGGGACATCAGTGCAAGGCAGCAGGGCTGAAGCAGGATTTTAGGGCAAAAGGGATGTAGGAAAAGAGCCCCAGCCCTGGGATCCTGGCTCTGCTAGCTGGGGTCCTGGCTAGGGCCTCTCAGGGTGGCACCGAGGTTGCGGCTCTCGAGATAGCTTGTTGCCCCACCGATTGGGTTGTGAGGGTTTTGGCAGATTGGGATGCTCAGCTGAGAAAAAGCCCTCTGGTTGTCACCTCTCTCGTTTCTCTGTGCTTAAAGTGTATTTTCTCAGTTTGCAGTGTCAGGGGGCTGGGTGCAATGTGAAGCAATTTGGATTCTGGGTTGATAAGGCGAGTGCAAACTGTCCCCACAGCTCTCGAGAGCAGAATCAAACTGAAACTTACCACTCAGAGTAGAAAGCACATAACACCCACAGCTACAGACATGCACAAATTGGTGCAATATAGGTTAGAAAAGGAGCCCTGTTCTGCACCCTCTGGTCTCATTAAAAACATGCACACAACACCAAATCTTCACTGAATGACTACAAGCACCAGCGCATGTTCCCTCCTAAACACCCAACTTACTTGTAACGGCTTATTAAAAAAGGCAAATTTTCACTTTTCATGTATTCTTTCTCCCCTTAGCACCTGGTTGCAGTTTCTAAAACATTTTTGACTTCTGTTTTTTTCATGACTGGTTGTGAGTAAAGTGAGACCTCTCTGGGACACCACCCAGCCTGGTTAACTGGGTCTCCACCTAGGGACATGGCTCCAGTGTGGCTGGAAGAAACCAAACTTCCCCTTCTGAGCAAAGCAAGGGGGATTTGAGGCTGACAAGAAGAGCAGATCGGGGCTGTAAAGATGTACAGAACCTGTGCCTTAAAAACAAAAGGTCATCTGAATACACAAGGTAGACTAAGAAGGTGAAGGTGGGGGAAAAAATGTTTCCTGGGGTTCACACAAGGCCAGATCTCACATAGAAAATTTTGCCACAGGGAAGCTGTAGGGAGACTGGGAACTATAATATCCAAGAAATCACATACGAAATGCTGCCTGCCACACTCCTCTTCCTGCCCAAAAACTGACCACTGCTTTTCCCATTTAAATTAGGATTTAGTTTGTAAAACTTAACTGGTAAAGGCAGGAGCATTGGATCTCCCTAACCCTAAGACTGGTATCACATTGTGACAGCTGTCCTCAGCACAGGTGAACTGGGAAAGAGGTTTTCAGCCTCTGATTTTGCTGTGTGTGGTTTCAGTATTGCAGGAATAGCTTCTCTTCCAGCGCAGTGTGGCCACTTTGGGGCAGGAATGCTGTAAGGAATCTCACTCAGTCCTTGGATAAGGAAATGATCAAGCACTTGCTTATTCACAATTAATGGAGAAAAAGAGCTGAAAGCCTTTATTAATCATTGCACAATAAGGAAGTCATACTGGTTTTACTCCCTTCAATAGGGCTATTTGGTCACACCTACCTAAGTGGTTTGGCATCCCAACCATCTCTCCACGTGCAGCTGGGGAGGAGGAAGGAAGGGCCACTGCACCCAAATGTCACCGAGGTGCCTGGCTGACAGCTCACAGGGAAGAGAGAGCTCTGAGTGTCCATCTCCCTTTCCTGAAGGGCCAGGCATCTCTTTTTAGAGATCTCTGCCCAGAGCACACACCAGTGCTGCCTGTCCCCATGCTTTGGGCACAGGTTTCTGCCCCAAGCCCTAGTGTCAAAAAGGAGCAGAAATTAATGCATGCCCTGTGCCAGAGTCCCCCCCTGCCAGCTGCAGGGGTCCCTGCCAGGGAGGGTCAGCTCTTGGTGGTGTGTGCCACCCAGCCAGTCACTGCAGATCCTTGCCCCACCACTGGGCTTCTGCTCCCTTGTTTACCTATCGTGGCAGCCAGTCTGTGTAACACCCAGCTCCAGAAAATAGTTTGTGGCTAGCCAGATGTGATGGCTGGCAGGTGTCTCTGAAGGGCCAGCAGACAGATGTTCAGGCTCCAGGCTTTGGCTGGCCCTGAAAAAAGGTGCTGAGGTGATGTCTCAGGGGCCTTTCCTAGGTGAGCTTGTGCAGGCTGAAGTTTGTAGAGCTGAGCAGCTTGAGCCAGCAGAGCCTGTGCTGCCTGGAGGTGGAAAGCATCATCCCAGGCAAACCTGGGCTGGGCTTTCCTGTGCAGAGCACCACTGAACCAATGCCAAGCTGCAAGCTCGCATGGTGGAGCTAAGGATACTTTGGCTTTTAAGCAGAAGGCAATGCCTGCTTGCACACACCTCCAAGCAGACACTTGACCCCTCTGTCATGGGACAAGAATAACAACTTTGCATCAGGAGTCAGCACTTGGGCAGCAGGGTCTCGGTGAGGCTTAGTGCCCCCTCTCCCATTTGGCGGCCACAGTGAATTGCTGGGAAATGTTCCCCAATCTCTTAAAAATGACTGAAAGCAGAGTCATGCAGCATGTTGGAAACTCTGTCATTGATGGCAGTTGGTACAAAGGTTGCCTCAACTGGTGTGCAAATGTGCTCTTTGCCAGCCCTTCCATGTGCTTCTCGTGAGAATGGGAAGGGCAGCAGCCATGTTGGTTGCAGCATGGGTCTGTTTCAACATCTCATGAAAAATTAAACACTTAAGATTTTGTGAAGTGCCACATCTTTGACAAAAGCTCATTTTTCTGCTGTTCAGGTGAGACTGTGCCAAAGTTGCCAAAATGTCAACCTGTGCCCCCCACATCCCAGGCCAAGCAGCTGCCTTTTCCCTGCCAGCCTGCCCCAACCCTGTTCAGAGGAGGGAAAACTCCTTCCCAATGCCAGGGCGGCTGCTTTGATGCTGTCAGTGAGTTTTTCTTTAGCCACCATGACAGCCTGTGTTTTGCAGATACCTGCCCCATGACGGGCACATTCCTCAGCCACACCGCATCCACTCAGCTCCGCCTCACGCAGTAATTAGCCAAGTGTTTCCTGGCTGCCTCTAATTACAGCCACAACTATTTCCCTCACTCTAATGTAACACCTCTGAATGACAGCAAAGGTTTTGGGCCGCATCCCACACGGTCCCAGCACGTGTTGAGACGCGGCTGTGCACTGGCAGACACCAATTTGAACCCAAAGGGCTCATACCCCCTCAGTGAGTCACATTTTTCATTTTCGACCTCAAGGCCATAATTGCCCACACTGGGAATTAGCGGTGTCTCCCCAGTACCCGGCTGAGAAGCACTGGGCTTTATAAACGAGCCACAAGGGCAGGATCCTCCCTAAATCTGTGCTTGACTCTATCTCAGCTGTAATTCACTCCGTCCTGCGGCAAAGCAGCTCAGGTGGCAAGGCCGCATTGCCCAACACGTTCGGCCCCTCAACGTTTTCACGCTGATGGCAGCAAGAAGGGCATCAGGCCTGCCCGCCCACAGGCAGCCAGCGGCTCTGTGCTGGGGCACGCGGTCTCGCAGGGCTGCGTCTTGTGGCAGCTCCCAAATTGACGAGCTTTTCCCCCCTGCCCCTTGCTCACACTGTTGTGGTTACCTGACCTGGTGGTGGTGGTGTTGCCGTGGCTGGATCCCGCTGCATTGCTGCTCGGAGCACAGGCCATCGGCGGCTCCCAGCCGGCTCGGGGGCTGCCAGGAACCAAGGCAGCAGCTGCCGCGCTCGGCCTCGCGAGGCCGTGATCTATAACGTGCATTGTCTTTCTATGTAATGTGTTTTATTAAACATCTTCTAAAGCTTACAAGTGTCCCCAGGACATAACTCTCCAGCACAACGTAACGCTTTGCCAAGTAATGAAGTATGATTTATGGCGGTAATGGTTATCCTGTGTTTTTTTTAAAAAATTATTACCGCAATAGCTCTGTCGAATATAGGAATATAACATGCTGCATTTGGCACGTTTATGACAACAGTGCTCTGGTTTTCTTAACTCCACAGTTTGGTGTTGGCAGTATTTCAAATTCTTGAGACAGATGTTTAAATGAATTTTTTTAAGAGGACAGTGAAGCACTTTTAAAACATCATACGGCGCTGAGTGTCTCAATATGCGCAGGAACATTATTTCTTTAACATTCAGGTAGGGCAGGGCAGCACATGGCCTCTCTGGTTTAGATCTCACGGTAAATGATGGAAGTAGCAAATGTTGAATTAGGTTTCTGGGGCATCCTGGCCTGCTGTTATTCTTGGGCTGAGGTGGGGAGGGAGGGGCGGACACTTGACCTTCCCCTAGATTTAGTGCAGTGTTCACATCTCCTTTGTGAGCACTTACAACAGATCCACGTTTGTTTTGAATGCAGTTCCCACCATGCTGAGACAGGACTAAGTGGTCTCACACCAACATTTTGAGTGTGTCATTGTGGTCCCGGTGGTTAGGGTTTCAGGCCAGAAATGACAATCATCTGGAAAAATGTAAATGAGAACCCTGGTCACGTATCTCTGAGGCAGACAGCATTCAAGTATTTCCATTGAAACACTGAAAATTCTTGGCTTTAAAAAAAAAAGAAAGGTACTGGCTGAAACTGAGGAAACCTCTGTACAAAACAATGCCAGGATATTCAGCTCTAGCATTGCTGTTTGCAGCTTTCAATGAGGGAAAATCAGAACCTACGAAGGCAGGCGTCAGCATTGCTGAAGACACCGTTGCCTTTGGTGTACCAGTGCCGGGGCCACACCCAGGCTGTGCACCCAGTTGGTGCAGAGAGATTGAAGACAAGGGAAGCATCAGTAAAGCAATGAACACTTATATTTAATTTACATTTGACAATTTGCACATAAATAATGATGTAAACCAATACGTAAACATATGATAGTTTGTTGTTCTAGCAAAGTAAAAAGCCTGTTAACTTTGGTCAGAGTCTTTCTTAAGAGAGACAAAAAAACCCCCAAAACACTGTTGATTGTTGCTACATTCACATGTAAAACGTCTATGGGGAGGGGGAAACAGTAAAGAGAAGTAACAATTCTTAAAGCTGATGCATATAAATTCTTGGAAATTTTGTATCAAATACAAGAAAGCACTACAGGCAATAATAGGAAAAGTGTGTGTCCAGTGACAGAGTAGTGATACTTTGGTTTATCCTACAATTAAGTACTATATTTATGAACTATTGCTACATTTAAAAGATGTCAGCCTCACAATTTGCAGGAGTGGAAATGTAATGAACTGGAGTCCTTCAAAAGCTGTGTTGAGAGACGTGTATTACAGGATTGTTTGGTTTTTTAACAGAAGGCATTAAGATGAAGTTTGCTGAAAAAAAGAGACCACCGAATCCTGAATTGTGGAGGTGGACTTTTAAATTTTTTTTAAGAACATAACCGGACAAAAAGGGATACATGGAGGGGAGGTGTGTAATAATGCTACTTATGTTCGTGTGAGTTGACTGTGCAACTCGTCAGTGGCAGGGCACAATGAGACAAGGGCCTTGTCACACCTGCCTTCCACCCTGCCCTTACTGTGATTTGTGACCACATCGCGCACAGGTCATATTTGGCTTCTTTTCAAGTTCTTTCAGTTACATCTTCTGGCTCTCTGTTGACTGACCACCAGCCTCCTTCCCCCCAAGTGCAGACTGCCAGGAGGGCAGGGGACTGAAGGAGTCCTGGCCTGCAAACAGGGTCATTTCCACCACATTCACTGAGATGCCACATGTGGATGCATGATGATGTCATTCACGTGTTTGCAAGTTCCGGCTTCGCCTTCAGCTGTGCGTGTGTATTTGCAAGTGATAAATGCCTTGGTACAACCTGGTTTTGAGGTCATTGGTTATTTGCAAAACTGGGATAACACTTGATTTTCACACTTAGATGAAAAATAGGTTTTATTACATGGTTTGGCTCACAACTTAAGTGGTATAAATATATATACATATACATATATCGTATAGTGGTATAAATATATCTATAAATATACATGTATTCTTTGCTACACCTCAAACGTCACCATATCATCTTTGGGCTTAGCAAAACAAAAAGATAAAAGGACGTGCATTCTATCTTTCCCTGTGCACATTTTGGTTTCTTCTCTAAAGTAGCAAAGCATTTAGGTAAAACAGCATTGTCTGCACCACTGGACACAAGCACTGAGGTAATTGTTGTTCAACAACTTTGCAATGCCCTTTTCTTCTTTAATTAAATTAACCACAAAATGTACAAACACGAATACTGAGAAAAATCTGAGTCGTACAGGAAGGAAGAAAAAAAATTTATGTGCCAGGAAAGGACTTTGTTCCCCACTTCTACCCAGGCAAAGTGGGGGAGAAAAATACAAGTAAAACTGAACCCCTTCTTTCCTCAGGGAATCTGACCATCTTTTTTTTTTTTTTTTTTATCCCTGGAAGGCTCTGGCCAAGAAAACCCCAAAATAAAACAAAAATCAGAAGAAAGAAATCTGCCCAAATCCCCCTTTCAGGCAGAATATTATTTGTGTCTTTGCTTTTAAACTGCTTTTGGAAACAAAAGAATGTGAGATTTTATTTTGGAAAAGCCACATTAAGCTCATGTGTTCCTTTGGTCTTAAAAGTTACATGACAATGTGTGGAGCTGGAGCTGTGTTCTAAAAACCTGCCATTGTCCATGACAGGTTGGTGTTTGCTGTGCCACATCTGTTCCAGGGAGAGCTGCAGGTAGAAGAATCTTTCTCCTCTCCTCAGAAAGGCAGGAGAAAAAGTTTCTTCCCTGCTTGCTGCTACTATGGGTTGTTGGTTTGTTGTTTTTTTTTTTTTTCCTTTTCAATTCCCAGTGGGGTGATTTGCTCATGAAAGTACACAGCTTTTTTTTTTCAAACCAACATATCTAGGATTCTGTATGTCACATGTCCAACTTTGGCAATATGAAAAACCACATTTGTTTAAAAGACATTGGTACATAAAACACATTTACTGAAACCCTAATCTTAGGTTCTTAAAACAGATGTGCAGAAAAAAATATCTACAAAGAATGGCCATAAAACAAAAAATAAAAACATTTAAAGTAAAAATTACAATGAATTTTTCCAGTCATTGTAAACATTTTCCTAATTATTGCTTTTAGAATGATTAATTGCATAATAAATTATGAAGTACTATCATTGAAAAAATAATTATGGATAGATGATTGTCTCTTAGTAACTGGCGAGGCAATGCACAGTCCTTTGCCCCTTTTCATGCCCTGAGAAAACAGTAACTTTGGAGTTCCTTCTTTCAGCTGGAGAGCGTAGGGAGACTACTGTAAGCCAAGATTGCTTTGCAGCATCGAAACTATGTACAAGCAACTGCTACAGGCACCCTGACTTGCCAAGTCATAAATAAAAAAAAAAATCACTTTGCCAAAAAGTCTTAAGGGTCCATTGGTTCAATTGTTTCTTGCTTGACCTTTACAGGTAACAGAGGTAGTGGGTGACCGTGAGGCAACTTCATAACTGACATATCTGACGACTCGTAAAGGTTGCATCCTGAGGAGATAAGCCCATTTCCCAGGTTCCTCTGAAGAGAGACTTTCAGATTGGCTCCTTCCATTTCCCTCCTGAGCATGGTCAGTATATCCTTCTCCACGATCGATGTCAAGTCGATATTGTCCTCCACTTCTTCCAGCTTGTCAGCATTGTCACTGATGTCGAACTTCTCGATCTCCTCGTTGATTCGGTTCAGGTCCTCCATGGAGAGGCCGGAGGCTGGGGCCACGGGGCAGTTGCCCTTCAGGTGGACCTGGAGGCTGCAGAGGTGAATGTAGCTCTTGTGGCAGTGGATGCATTTATGGGGGCGCTCCCGGGTGTGGAGACGCTTGTGCAGCTTCAGGTGCACAAACTGGGTGAATTTGGCTGGGCAGAGCTTGCACTGGTAAGGCTTCTCTCCAGAGTGGAGCCGCAGGTGGGTTTTGAGATTGCTGGTGCTGCTGAACCGCTTGTGACAAACCTAATGTGGGGGGTGGCAGAGAAACAGTGAATGAGTGGGAGGTGAGTTTATGGTTTAAATCACAGACACCTAGGAGGAGATGGCAAGATGAAGCAGCAGCTTTCTATATCTTCACACTTTCTCACAAAGGGAAAAAAATCCCCACCTTTTTTATTTAAATATTGCTGAATGTCATTCTGAGTGTGGCTGATGGCAAAACTGTATCAGGCGGATGTTGCTCTAGCAGGCTGCAGGCAATCGTGCTGTGTCACAGACGCTGCTGCACCAGGGCTGGGCCAGGCTGTGGTGCAGATTCTGGCCCTGAGCAGCCAAGGGTTTGTCCCTCAGCCCTCCCTGCACACTGCACGTGGTGTGCAAAGCCCTGCCGTCCCTTCGGCCTCAGAAGGAATCATCTCTCTCTCTCTGTGTTACATACCTGACACTCGTGGGGTTTTTCTCCCGTGTGCACCAGATAGTGCTTCTGGAGGTGAGCCAGCTGCGTGAAGCCCTTATTGCAAGTCTGGCATTTAAATGGTCTCTCTCCGCTGTGTACTCGGAGGTGCACCTAGGGAGAGACAAAGCAATTAACAATTTGCAGTTTCCAGTACTACAACAAAAGTGCTTTCAGATGTTTCCTAAAGTCAGCGGAAGAGTCCCACTGCCAAAATACAATGTTATCTAGTTAATTAGGTGGCGTCAGTATTAAAACACACAACCAGGCTTTCTTGCTGGGGGATGCTGTATTAAGCCCAGAGGAACAAACAGCCTAACAAGCAAGGGAGGCCTGACCCTGCTTTTCCTTGAAAACCCACAGGGAGAAATCTGAGCCTTCAAAGAAGGCTCCTGTCTTATTCTCCACTGCCTACCTTCAGATTGGAGAGCTGGCCAAAGGTCTTGGAGCAAACATTGCATTCGTACTTGATCTTCCCATTCTGCTTTTTCAGTGGGTATGGGAGGGTTTTGTAACCGGTCACATTCCTCTTACTTTTAATGAGATTCATGGCTTCTTCACCGCCGGTGGCAGCCAACACCACTGAGGTAGGTTTAGGTTGCATTATGTGTTCCGAACTGGCTGCTGTACCAGCGGTGGGGGACCCACTGGTAGGGCTGCATGGCTTGTCCTTCATGCTGGCAGCAGCGCCCGTGATAGAGAAGGCACTGTTGGGTGCTGGTATGAGGAAGTCTCTCGGATGATCAGGCTGCAGCAGTCGACGGCCTCCTTCACTGGGCAATGAGCTGGGGAGCGTGGTGGGGTTGAGCATGTGGTGGGAAAGGCTACCTCCGCTGAGCAGGTTGCCATAAAGAGGGTACATCCTTGGGAAGAGATTGAAATTGTTGATGCCATTGATATTGTTCAAAGCGCTCAGGTTATTACAGCTCATATTGAATGGAGGTAACAGGAATTTGGGGTAATGGGGGTTATAGGACGGTAGAAAGGCAGGTGAGAGGTGGCCAGGGGGTGCATATCCAGGATAAGACCCCAATCCTTCTGAGCCATATGATCCGTTCAAGTAAGAGTATGGCTCTCTGTGCTCTTGGGAAGTAGGTGCCAGAGGCGAAACTGTGACCCCTGGACTACTGTGAGGGCTTGAACTTTTTAAACTTTGGTCTGGGCTGCTCCTCCCGGAAGGACTTGGTGTAGTAGATGCCTGGATGGGCGAGTGAGTAATGTAGCTGGGTCTGTCCATGCCGTATGCTAAGGAAGCTTTCAGATAGTCTTCTGGAATGTGAGGTCGGATTGGGTAGACAACTCGAGGGAAGAAACACCTCTCTGGGCTATAGTTCTTACGTAAATCATCCAAGTCTTTTTCTGGAGTAACTGGTGAAATGTTGGTCTGAAAGAAGTCTTTTCCTTTAGGAGGATTGGATTCCATTTTCAGGATTTCTTTCACACTGTGCTCCTTCTTTGGGACGCTTTTCTGATAAAGTTCATCTTTATCAGTGCTGTGCTGCTTTGGATTAACGTGGGTTTGTGCTGAAATGCAAAGACAAGATAATGATTATTTAGATATGTCACTGGCATTATCTCCTTTCAAAACAGAATCTAACCCGTACAAGTTTAGTGGGAAGGAAGGGCTACTCTCAGAGATGTGGAATCATTCAACTTGCCAGAAAACTAATTGTTGTGTGAAGAAATGCCTGCTGGTAGTAAGTGTTAAGAAAAAGCATTGTTAATTTAAGGGATACCGACCAGTACATAGAGATCTGGATGATGATGCATTTGCAGAGTGCCAGCCTCCACTCTGCAAACTGATTTCACCTTTCTTCCCCCTTAAATTTGCCTAGCTTCGCTGTTGAATGTCTCTTTAAGCAGTATTTCTAATAAATGTGGTAACGAGCATTTGTTCGCAATACAGGTTTAACTGAAGGACTTTGCAGAACACAAGCTCCCAGAAATGTTCCTCAGTAAAATAACAAGGCATGACAAATCGGGTTTCGCCAAACCGCAGCAGTCACTTCACCAGCCAGTTCAATTACTTACAGTACCAAAAAAACCATGGCTGGCTAGGATGAAAGCCTTCTTCAAAGAAAAGGTATTCTCCATCAGTAAACAGATCATTACTCATTAAATATACTGCTTAGGAACATCTACAACAAAGCAGACTATTTACTGCAGATTTCTGTGGCATTCAGTCTATGCAAAACTCCTCTGCTTACAGCTGTATTTTATAAAAAAATGCTGAAGCAAAGCAAAAGAAAGCAAGACTGGTTGGCTCCAGCTTAAGTTGAAATGTGCTTTAAAAAAAAAAAAAGGGAAAAGAAATATGTATTTAGAAGGAAATAGAAGCTAGCACACATTCATCTCAGTTCAGCACATACTCTATCTGTATTCAAAGACCTTGCTGTCTGGACATAATACAATCGTAATAGCACACTGAAAGATGACTTCAGTGCAAAAACACATCTGCCTTTATCTTTGTTACATAATCTTGATTACCTGTAAGATATTTTATTATGGGGGAAAAACTACAAGTAGGTTTCATAATCATAGTTAGTTAGTGCAAGGCTTTCCATCAGGAGGTACAAGCCAACACCAGTAGGTACGTGACTCAAAAACACTGCAGTTCTTTAGAAATTTAACTGCTTCCATGACTGACTGTTCTTACTTCACTATCTGAGGTGAGAAACAGTTATTTCTGATTTTTGGAGCATCATCTGAACCAAGTGAGGAATGTGAGAACAGGCAATGACCACGCTGCTTTCAACACAAATTCTTTGCTTCACTATTCGCTACTGCTTTAGTAAATGATGAAATCTATCATTTGGCAACATTACCCTATAAGGCAAAGAAACAGACATTTATTAAACGTATCCAAGAAAACAGCTGCTTTCAAAGCATGCTCCTACTTACAGCAACCCACTTTACAGTAGCATCCTTTTTGAAATGGCATTAGACTAGTAACAAGCAAATTTAGTTTGAGATTTTTGAGTAGTTTGTATATTTTCAAGCTCCAATGTAATGCAATTGAACACAGTTAAGTTCAATTAGAATATCTGTTATTATGATAAAACTTAAAAGTGTCGTACAGCAAGCATGTGCATACATAAACACACAGATTAGCTTCCCAATTACTTCTCTTGGTGCCCAAAGTTTAATGCAGAACTGTATCAAAAATAAAGTAATAACATGTTGTGTTTTCTGGCTGTAAAAAACATCTACTTTCTTTGGTAATTTTGTCTGTACTCCTGGACTGGTAACTCATTTTCTAAATGTCAACCAGATTTTTGGGCATAGCACAGAGGTCCTACTAGGTTCAAGAAGCTCCACAATGGCACTGTGGATATTATCTCTATCTTCTTATCAGCTGCCTTTCACCACAGCAGTGTCTCAGAGCAAACATTCCTGGTGACACTATCAGCATCGGGAAGTATCAAGACCAGGCAGTATTGAAAAGTGGACAGAGGGGTGGGAGGCAGGACTTGTGAAGCCTTGCAGCAGGAAAAATAAATAAATACCACCTTATCAGGCCCATATCAGTTTCTCAGTGGGGTCTGTCAAGCAGGAAGTTCAAATTGACACTTTTCTCTTTTAAAGAAAAAAACCCAGGGGGAGGGGAAGAGGAAGGAGAAATGCTGGTGGTGCTGGAAAAGTGATAGAGAAACTGGGGCCACTTCAGCTGAAGAAACAGCTCCCATTGTCACAAGGTTAAACACGAGGGTGGGGATGTACGTGCCTTATGTGCAGGAGCAAGCCCAGAAATGACAGAAAGGAAGCTCATGCAGAGATCGTACTTTCTTTGAGCAACAACCCCATGCTCTCTCTCGACTGACTAAAGATAATTGCTCTCTTCTTCCCTTCTGAATTTTCCCAGTAAAGCTGTCCCTCCCACTAATTTCCATTTGTAGACAGAAGTTGTGATATTTAAAGATTATTTTTCAAGTCTAACTCTGACAGCTCTCTTTAGTTTGCAAGCTATCTTTGGTCCATAAATCCCCTCTTGGCTTTTTCCCTTATTACCTGAGCACAAGGGACACTTGGGAACTCCAGAAATATCAAAACATAAACAAGCATGTCAGCACTATGTAAAATAAGGAAGGTAATGTCCGGGGCCAAGGAGAGGTTCTTAAGTTTTATACTGAAGGTGGATTTAAACCAGGGCTGAAACTGATTGAGAGGTTTACAACCTTTCTTGTTGCTCTTAAAGGAGCCATACTTCAAAATTAAAGAGATAGATTTCTTATAAATGGATTTTTTTTTGAACTTGTGATCTTAGATTTAAGTTTTTACCCATCAGAATGTTTCCTTCTCACTCTTGAAATGCATTCCTCCCCCTCACTCCCATACACACACACACATATATACAGTAAATACAGGCACATACTCTTCCAAGATCTGTCTAGTTTCTGTGGTCAGAGAGATGCACAGAAAAAAGATTAGATTCCTGACAAAACAAGAATGGTCCAGCTGCATTTTTAAGTTACTGATCTGGAGGGGGGTGGGAAGAAAGAAAAAAAACCTCAGACGTGCCTCTTGAGGAGCCTGATCCACTTCTAACTGAGATCAACAGATTATTTGCTCAGATCTGAGATTAGCGAGTGCATGCAAGAGGAAAAGGGACAAAACTCCTGTTACTTTTAAGTATTAATAAAACTTGAGTGAAGGAGCTTCCTGAAGTCACTCCAATGTGGGTGTTCTAGCTACAGATTGCTGCAGAACTATAGACTTTGGCTCTCAGTTCTTGTGCTCTGAGCTGTAGCCTGAGAAACATTTCATAAAAACAATGATCTGTTCTTTTCTAAAAACTTGAAAAACGGTTGTAGGCAGACAGTAATTTCATTAGCAATTTCAGGAGTGAGATGGTACCGAACACTTCGAGTGGTGAAGCTTAATTATGCCAATTCACATTTTCGATCTAAATTAAGCACCTCTTCTGCTAGTAGAAAGAGAACCTCGAAGTTGTGAAGCAGGCAAAACAAAGACTGTTTCCACTCAAAATGAGAACAGAGACCAGCATTTAGAAGTACATAATTTGATCATCTGTTTTCTAAATGTGTCCGTGGCAGTGTGACATGCCTTTGAAAACTTTTTGCTCAGAGAAGGTCTTTCTGGGAGCCTTCAAATAATTCTCAATATTAAGACAACTTCAGCCCCCAAATTCTGATTTTGTGAAGACAACCTCTCATATCATTTAAAAATCATTTTCCTGAGCCCTTTTGAACATTCCAGGAGGCATTTTTTTAAGCAAGTGCAGATGTTTCCTCTCAACCCAAACAGAAAAGCTTCAAAACCAGAAAGTGAAACTGCCCATAAACAAAAGGGAAAATGAGCAACAGGGCTGAGCTAATGGCCAGCATGTCAGGGCCAGCAGGAAGAAGAGAAGGAAAAAATTGTATTTAAGAAAAAAGCATTAAAAAGTTAATCTTCATAGAACCAGAAATATTTTAAATAATGTCATGTTAAACTTGTTCATGAAAAAGAAAAAGATTGCCAAATATTTTGTAAATATGCAAATTATCTTTCCCCAACTTGAACTTTTTTTCTGAAGCTTAACCAAAAGACGTCACCTGCCTGTACTCGACTGAGGAGACAAACACGACATGAGCAGCAGGAAGTTGCATCATGATTGCAATAGATGAACATTATTATCAAATAGTCATGTCCTGAGTCAATGCAATTGTTTGGATTTTGTTGGGTTTTTGTTGTTTGGTTTTGTGTTTTTTCTTTTTAACTGTTACCCTCTCCACTCCTCCACCCCAAAATAATCTTCCCATGTTGAGGTAAGAATGAAATTCTAAACCATTTGGAACCACTAAAGCAAATTTCCTCAGTGTTTGCTAAATAAAATTTCACAGACTAAAAGACAATCTGAAGGAGCAGTTGAATGTGGTTAAGCACATTTAACAAATCACTGAAAAATTATTTTTAGCAGAATACAGAAATCTTGTGCCACCATACTTAAAACTATTTACTGGACGATGGCACCATCTGAAGCTGACATCTAAAATCTTGACAGAAAACATCAAGGGCCTCAAAACAGGCAGGCAGAGAGTGACACTTGAGTTTCCAGCACTGGGATAATGTGGAGTCTTGCCTCTACCACTATTGTGCAACTCCTTGCAGGCACTCCAACATCCATTTGAAGCTATGTAGCTCCACTTGGAGCTAATCACGGCCGTGAAGGTAGGTGTGTGCTCCAGCGTCTGAAGGACTGGGTCAAAGGCCCCAATTCAGGAAAACACAGAGGACAGGGTTAAACCCACAACTAAGGACATGCCTAATTGCTGTCTTGCATCTGGATGCTTTCCTTCTGCGGCACAAATGAACTAATGCTGGGGAAGTTACCTTTAATTTGAAAGTTTGCTGTTACAGAGGCAAGTAGATGTTACATGTGGGTGTGTAAATATATTTATGCTCTAAAGTGGTAGTTCTCTCATTTTTGAGGCCACTAATTACAGGAAATAAAGCCAGAGAAATTCCCTGATACATTTTTCCCCAGAGGCCCATCCTGCTCTGGTGCTTAAAGAGGAACTAAGGTGCTGAACTCTAAGGTTGTGATCCCCAAACCCTTGAGGCACTTAAACAGCTGCCTACATTTTAAGTTGGCAAGACTGGAAGGTCTCTGGAGGTGTGTGTCCCAGGTGCCCTCTCCTGTGCTGGGCAGCCAGCCAAGGTACGACTCTTCCAAAGCCTCCCACGGGCACCAGTGTGCACTGCACACCCAACACACAGTGAAGGGAGAGATCTCGGTGCAACATGCCGTGGCCACTGGCTGCCTCCCGCCCACACCAGCGTGCATCCCATGGGAGGAGGCCCTGACTTCAGCTTGCCTCTTGGGACCCGGACCCCAACTTTCCCTCCCTCCTCCTCAGCGGGTGCCAAAACCAGCAGCCACGAGCTGGGAGAGGCGATGATGCACCCCTGCTCTTCTGAGGGAAGCCATACCACTTTAAACACCAAATTATTAGCAATCCTTTTGGCTAGAGAGGACTTTCCTGACTTCCTAGCAGGTTGGGGGTGGGGGGGTGTCCCTCAAGCAAGGCTGTGTTCAGATGTTTTGCTGGGCCAAAGCCCCATGTCTGTAGCAGGTGCAAGGTACCAGCGAACTGAGGACAAACCCTCTGCACTTTACTCACAGATGAATGCAGTGCCAGGGTACCCTGGGCAGCCTTTGTGACAGACAGAGAGGCTGGAGAGGCAGCACGATGCTCCCTAGTTTTAGATTTAACTAGTGGCCTGGGAGAAAGGAGCAGAAAAAAGCTAAACAGTGCTGGCATTCAGGGTAAACTCATCTGGTTTCAGTACTAATGCTGGAAAAACCACCCCTGCTTGCACCATTGCTACAGGGACTTTGGCAAATAAGGATCTCTGGGATACTTTCAGATTTTTCTTCCACACTTTTCAAAAGGCTAACTTTAGAAAACTTCAATCCTTATGGTACCTGTAGGATTTTTGGCCCATCTGCAGGCTTTAGGCCTGAATGTGTTGCTCACAAGAATGAGGGGAAAAGAAAAAAAGTGATTTTTTTTCTCATTTTCTGAACTGCTATTTTCTTTAGGTGGAAGGAGCTAACATAAAATTTCTAAATGGTTTAAATGCAATTATCTTAAAAAAGAGAAGAACATCTATTTCAAACTCAGCATCTGGAAATACTGCAAATATTAAGGCCAAACTACAAAACTGTGGCTCAAGTTCCCATTTCTTTGAATCCTTGTATTCAGCCTACTACTTTTACTAAAATCAGTCATTCTGCCATGTCCAGACACCCCTAGTTTTGACCTGATTAAGAGTAACCGGCCCGAGTAAGAAACACTTTACAAATACATTAACTTGCTACTTCTGCAAGGAAGCCTAAGGTGCCAGCAGATGCAGGAAACCGATCCTGTGTTTGTGTAGCCTCCTAACTAGTGGCCAAATGTGCCTGACTACATTTCAGCAAACTCATCTGCCAGAGACCTACATGCTGTTGTCTCATCTCACCTGCAGGTACCACTGAAAAGCCAACAGTTCATTATATCAGGAAATAAAACTGCACAGAGAGTGGTGAAATGACGTGTGCAAAGATGACAGAATCAGTGAGATAGTTTTTGAATAGAGAATACAGCTGCATAAGACATTCTCTCCCTCTCTTCCCTCTGTCATTAGGAGACAACAAGTTTTCTTCTATTAATTTGTAGGGAAAGACAAAAAGCTAGTGAAAGGGTGACACCCACAGAGTATAGATGTACTTCTGATTAATCTGAACATGTGCTATAATTTTTATAATATGAGATGACAGTTGTCATGATCCTCAAAGTAACACTGATATTTTATAACCCATTCCTTGTTGCCAAATAACCGTAAATAGTTCTTTTTATTTAAAAAAACCCCTGCTTGCAGTTTTTCCTTCAAGTTTCAGTGTAGTTGCTGGCAGAAGGACAAAAGAATACTCTGCTCTATCTTAGAGCAGCAGCAGGGGAGGCAGCCAAAGAGTCCACTGAGAAATCAGCAAGAATCTTTCCTTCTCTACAAGGGGCTCTGGGTGAGGCGTCAGGCAGTGATTAAGTGAGAAGTAAAGCACCAAGGATGGAAATAATCAGAAACCACAGAGGAACACAAAACTCCTGGAAACACCTCTTCCCTCTGCTACCAGTGCTTTTATTTTTGAACAGAAAATGAAAGCTGCAATATAAAGTAAAGAAACCGGGACAAAGTACACTGAGCTTAAAACACACGTAACCAAATGAGAAGACCACAGGAGGTTTGCTCCCATAAGACAAGTAAGTGTAGATGCAAGGCTCAAAGTGCATTATGCAGTAAACATGTATTTTGTCAGACACCTAGACAGTCATGGCACATTGCCACTTCCTGGTACAGTGAGGGCAGCCCTTTGGGAGCATGACTGGACAGCCTTTAGTGTATGCTGCCAAAGCAGACTTTTGCTCAACACACTGTGAGATCTGAAATTGGAAAGTCTGAGAGTGAACCAACAGCTATGGTTAGGAAGACAGAGGTCTGTCCAGAATTTCATCAGATAAGACTCAGACTGTAAACAAGCAACTGCTCAGATTTTAGAATCTCTTTCCATTTGAATGGGCACTGGGAACCCATTCTCTTGTGTTGGGTTTTTTAATTCCCCTTTTCCACTCCAAGCTACCTCCTGTGACACAACAGATGATGCAGCTGTGTAATTATACAACTTATTATTATATTGTATAGGCAGAAGAGACATTACTAGCATTCCTTGTTTATACTGTAATCCACTTACTGAGGTTCATCATTGTCAGCTCTCTGGAGGGGGGATAGTGCAGCCTCTCTGCGAAGTCTCGGCAATACCACACAAGCAGCTCTTGGTTGGCAGGGATGGGCTTGATGGTATAGAAGTAGATGTTCATTCCATTCTGACAAGCAGCCAAGTTCTGCTCCTGAACAGAGTAGCCAGGGTTTACATAACGCATCCAGTTGCTCTTGTCCTCATTAAATCCATCAATGAAGTGGTGAAGTTCACCACTTGAATAGATCTGGAACAGAGAGGAAGTGCTTATGAATATATATGCACATATATATAGGCACAATACGCAACATGTACGCACAGAGTCCAGCAGGGAAAAGCGATAAGCTCCCCCCATTTTTTTTTTTTTAGATGAGCATGTATTACTGAAGTAAGAGTTCAAGCTGTGTTCCTGCCTTTCCAACAATGACATCCTCTGAGTTAAGGTATTTAAAGGCAAGTCCACAGTCACCTTTTCCATTTAATCTTAGCCTGTGTCTCTGCTAGCTTGGGAAAACAAGACCAAAAATCTGAAATGCAGAGTACTCTCTCTGTGTGAACAGTCTACCTTAGAGTCCTTTTCCTGGTGCTCTGATCAACAAGTGGGTGATGCTGATGACTGCAGGTCTGAGTGCATGCTTGCATTAATGCTTTGAGTCACCTGGGTATAAGACTGGCTGGCTGTGCTACGTCAGAGTTCTTCTCTACTGGCCTCTTTCTATGGCCTCTGTACTTGCAGTTTCCTACCACCTCCACCCAAAGGTTTAAACTATGCAAACATTCTCCACCCCCAGTCCTAAAGCAACACTTGCTCATAGTTGAACTGTAACCCTTTTGTAGGAAGGTTGGGTGAGGCAAAGATGAAATTCACCTGCCATAACTGAAGGGAAGACCTGGAGAGGGATTAGCCCACGAGATGTCCCTTTTCCTACCAAGGGACATGTTCTGACTTGTCCACAGAGGGGCAAGAAAACATGAATCTGAAAATTGCTCACTGGTTTCAGGGGAAAGAAGTTCCCATCACTGACAGAAGCTACTGTTTCTTGAAATTGTAAGAATAAGAGAATTATTTAAAAAATAATAAATTACATATATATATATATGAAATCCAGGAAACACACTTGCAAAAACACACTGCTTACTCTCAAGGGGAACTATCTCTGTGCTGGATGAAATGGGGTTCCTGGTTTTCTGAAAACAGATGACCAGGCAAAATCCAGACCTTGAAGTGGGAGCAGCTTGCACCAGCAACGCACCTCGCTGAGCAGGAAATGCTTTTCCAAAGGGGAGACAGACCTTATCGCAGGAAGAAAACACTCCACAGGATGTTCCTGCCCGTGTGCCCTCACCACTGTCCCTCGCACCTCCCTGGCCGGGCAGCGCCCTCCGGCCGGCCGGGAGACCCTCCCGTGCTCCCCGGAGCCCGGCGGGCAGGGAGGGGAGGCGCACTGGCCCTTTAACGCGGGCCGTAAACACCAGAATCACTTTCTTTAAGAGTAACTTCCTGTAAACTGAGAAGGGGGAAATACATGTGGCCTCATCAAAGCAGCTTGCGAGAGATTTTGCGGTGTGTTTGTTATGAGAAAATGGAAGAGAGCCGGGCGAGTTGCGCTGCATCAAGAGGAGCCTTCGGGTTTCTCTGCTCACCCGAAGCAAACTTCCAGGAACGCGGGGCTCTGGCGCTTGACGCCTGCCACCACTTCCCAAACCAGCCCTCCGCCGCTCCCACGTCAGGGCCACAGCTCCGACTCCCCGGCAGAGGCACCCACCAGCTCCCACCGATTCTGGGGAAGGCGCGCCCAGATGTGCTGAGTCACGGCGGTTCCCAGAAATGACGCGGGCCCGGCCGGCCCCGCTCCCCTGGCGCGGGCACCGTCCCCGGGCGCCCTGCAGATGTTCCCGCTCCTGCCAGCGAGCCCAGGATGCCTTTAATAACATGTGGGAAGTTATCTCCCACAATTTCCTTTGCATATGCAAGCCTGTGTCAGACCCCTCGGAAGGAATTAATTTTCAGTGCAGCAGTCTGTCTTGAACGAATCAGGAGATTATAACAGGGAATTTAATGATGGCTCCCAGGATATTATTTCTGAGGATCCCTTCACATTAAGGCTTAAAATCACACCATAAGAATGATGTCATCTTTCTCGCTGCAAAGTAGGAATGAAGTCCTGCAAGATGGTTATCAGCCCCTCTTCCCTTTGTCTTCTGTCTCACAACTAACCAGTGGGGCTGGGGTCAGGCTACTGGTCTCTTCTAGTCTGGACACAAGCTCCCAAAATGTTCAGCAAAAAGAAACATTTTGTGGCCTTATTAATGTGAAAACAGGTTGCCTGCTCTGTAAAAACACTCATGCAAATAACTGCCTGTGCAATGCCGTATTACATCGTACAAAGACGATCTGAGAAAACCAAAATGATTCAATTAGGTAGGAAGAAAGGGGTGTGGGGAATGCTGGTGCATGCCCTGGGTTTCACCTGGATATGAGGTTGGAATATTACTAAGGCAAGAAGGCACCTGAGTGCAGAGGCTTGGACACAGTCCCAAATCCACGGATTTAGACACAACCTACATGGCTAGAAGGCAGCAAAACAGATCCGTGGAATGAGATGGGGCTGAAGGAATGTTCTCTAACAATTAATAATGTGTCTGTATGGAAAATGAGGATTATGTCAACGGATAAACTGAAAGCATATTCCCCAGCACAGACTGCCCAAGCCCAAACATATTGGCTGCCACTCTCTTCCAGCTTATACTATGGAGTACAAATTAGGCACCACCTCTGGTTTGTCCCTTTTCCCTTTGCTAAGATCCATGAGCTGCTCTTTTAACAATTCTGAGGAAGCCTAGAAAAGTTTATGAATTGAATGATATATGCTGAAGACTACCACCACTGTGTTATAGCAGGTCTATACAAGACACAGGAAAAAATGTCAGAAAATGTATTATAATTCCAGAGTGAAAGTTTATGCAGTACTTTAACAGCTTCTTCATGGTGGGAAAAATCAAGGACATGATACTTGCGTAAATCAGAATGTCTTTCCGCTGTGAAGAATTGCAAAATAACCTGTCCTTACAGCAAGTAGCAGAACTATTTCTTTACAGAACCAGCACTGATACATTTTGGAAGACAGAGCCAGGAAGGGCTCTGCATCTCCACTGCTCTCTCCACCCACACAGTCCCTACATCCAAGACAGCCAGGTTTTTACTCGGCTTAATTCACCCACTGGCCCTGTTTGTGCCTGGCCGCATACAGAGGCTGTCCCCTCCATCACCCAGCAGGAAGTGACCCAGCTTCTCAGCCCTACTCATTTAGTGATCTGCTTACTGCAACAACGTGGCGCTGTTTTTTCCTACTTACCCGCCAAAAGTATTTTCTGTTCGCATTCTTGGGAACCGTATCACTGGTATAGATCTCTCCCACCAGGGGTCCAAAGCGTGTTCCTTTTGGGATGTACTCTTTGCTTATAACTCCAGTGACCTACAAGAAGAGCAGCACAGGATCAGTCCATTGCCAGTAGAAAATGAGAAGTCTCCCTCTTCTCCCCCGTCCCCCAAATGTAACAAGGTAAAGCAAACAATGCAAGAAATTTTTTGTGACAGGTCAGCAAAACAGAAATAAATAAATGAACAATCGTGTTGGTTATAATACGAACAATTTTATTAGGTACTAGCATTTTCCAAAGACATATGGAAGCTAATGATGAATACCACCTTAAAAATGTGCTTTTGGAAATACAAGAAGAAACAGTAAGCAAAATGTACAGAGACTCAAATATCTTCAGAAGTTATTTTTCCTATCAAAGGCAACCCCCAAAAGTCTAGTTCCAGCAAACAAAAATATGCACTATCTATCAATCACTTCACTGCTACAGAGCTTGCTTTTCTAAAAAGTTAGGAACTGGAATGATTGCTCTTCCAGATCAAAATGAAACCACCCTCCACCCCCCTCCATTCTTCGGTCTATACCCACCCTGATAGCTAAAAGAAGNCTTTGGGGAGAGGGCACTGAAGTAAAACAACGGCTCCTGCTAATTCTGCAAGGGGAGCATATTTTGCAAAGAGACCACTAAACTGCTTTAAAAAACCCAAGCGCCGAACAAATTCTTATTGGCTTCATTAAAAACACAGTATTCTCCACAGGCAAATAGGGCAGGCTGTCACATGTCCTGACTGAACACTGATTTTAAATTTTTTTAGCTACTAGTTCTATAATTGTGTATTTTTTATCCCTTTGTTCAGTGACCGGTTTTCTGAAAGTGATGCCACAAAACAGAATGCTTTCAGACGGCTTCCTCAGCAACCACATAATAAATAAATAAAAGCAATAGGGGAGAGCAAGTGTCCGAGGTCAGTGAGGCACAGTTCGTAACAGCTCAAAATCACTGCTTTCACCAAAATCACTGATTCAGGGTCTGTCTCTAAGAAATGGCCTTATCAGAGATATGCAACAGTAATGGGTGGTTTGCTGAGATATGTTTTCCTCTGTCAAAGCTCACACACCAGGATGAGATACTAGTAATATTCGAGACAGCAGAGTAACTGTAATTTTATATCAAGAAGGGCTGTTTGGGCTTTAACCACTGAGACCAAAGGGAAGATTATTGGAAAAAAAAATTTAGAAACGTCTGCATGAAAAGATCATTCACATATGGCCTTCTAGAGCATGAGCCTGACAACACATTTCATCATTTTTTGACAATTGCCTAAACTGGGGGAAAGGATAAATAATTCATGCATAGAAATAAATAAATGACTTCATGTAGATCTAACAGCCTAAAATGTTATGAGCAGTAGTAATTCATTTTTTAAAATGCTGACACATTCTGTGAACTCACAGAAAAAAATGTGTTCTTGAGAAAAGTCCCTGATCAAGATCCAAGAATAAACAAGAGTATGATGACGTGTCATGGGCTCCCTTGCAAATTGCATAAACCTTTAAAGAGGAGCTCCACAAAGCATGCAAGGAGAAGATATAGAAAAAGCAACCCTCCCCAAATAGCAGTGGCTGTACTTCCTCCCTCCTAAGCAGGCACGCAGTAGTTTTCCTGCTCCAGCCAGAGATACAATACTAATCGTGACAGCACTAGGATTTCATGATCTAATCATGACAGTATCAGCATTTCACAAGCAATATATTATATATGGTTTTTTGACAATAAACTGACTCAGCATTTAAAACTCTCAAACAGATGAAGCCACAGCTCTCCCCCAAAGTTAACAATGAAGACAGCTCACATCTGAAACACGCACGATGCATCCCCTAAGTCTTACCTCATCCTTTTGCAAGTGAAAAAACCCCACGCTACCGAGCTGTCAGGACTCCAGGTTTTCCATGAGGTCAAAACCAGAATCAGGCTCCCTCAGTGACCCACAAACACCAACATGCAAAAGTAACACAGGTACCCAGTCCTGACCCCACTAAACAACATCGAACTTGGAAGGCAGATAGAAAAAAATTACAGTGTTTCATGTCAGAATTCACTAGCACACAAGAAGATTATGCCATTTACAACTACTTCACCCTGCAGATGAGTAGCAAATGAGACCTGTCTGTACATTCACCAGAGTGCAGCCTTCACAGGAGATTGGCAAAAGAGCACATCATATTGGCCCTTCCTTTCAGAGCTGCCTTGAAGATAGTCAGGGTTTAAAAGCCCCTATTGCTCCTTAGGGTAGGTGCAATTCAGCACAAATGAAAGACCGGGGGAGCTTTGGAGAACAAAAGGAGGATGTCCTATATTCAGACTCCCACTAGCAGGGAGCTGCATGGGTCACGTTTTACAAGAAAGAACCAGCAACCTTCCAACAACTTCTCTCTCCCCCTACCTCTTATACAGAGATGGCAGGAATCCTC
>WAAE01005510.1:103155-127503 GCA_013400495.1 Nicator chloris | reverse complement strand
TTTGGGGAGAGGGCACTGAAGTAAAACAACGGCTCCTGCTAGTTCTGCAAGGGGAGCATATTTTGCAATGAGACCACTAAACTGCTTTAAAAAACGCAAGCGCCGAACAAGTTCTTATTGGCTTCATTAAAAACACAGTATTCTCCACAGGCAAATAGGGCAGGCTGTCACATGTCCTGACTGAACACTGATTTTAAATTTTTTTAGCTACTAGTTCTATAATTGTGTACTTTCTATCCCTTTGTTCAGTGACCGGTTTTCTAAAAGTGATGCCACAAAACAGAATGCTTTCAGACGGCTTCCTCAGCAACCACATAATAAATAAATAAAAGCAATAGGGGAGAGCAAGTGTCCGAGGTCAGTGAGGCACAGTTCGTAACAGCTCAAAATCACTGCTTTCACCAAAATCACTGATTCAGGGTCTGTCTCTAAGAAATGGCCTTATCAGAGATATGCAACAGTAATGGGTGGTTTGCTGAGATATGTTTTCCTCTGTCAAAGCTCACACACCAGGATGAGATACTAGTAATATTCAAGACAGCAGAGTAACTGTAATTTTATATCAAGAAGGGCTGTTTGGGCTTTAACCACTGAGACCAAAGGGAAGATTATTGGAAAAAAAAATTTAGAAACGTCTGCATGAAAAGATCATTCACATATGGCCTTCTAGAGCATGAGCCTGACAACACATTTCATCATTTTTTGACAATTGCCTAAACTGGGGGAAAGGATAAATAATTCATGCATAGAAATAAATAAATGACTTCATGTAGATCTAACAGCCTAAAATGTTATGAGCAGTAGTAATTCATTTTTTAAAATGCTGACACATTCTGTGAACTCACAGAAAAAAATGTGTTCTTGAGAAAAGTCCCTGATCAAGATCCAAGAATAAACAAGAGTATGATGACGTGTCATGGGCTCCCTTGCAAATTGCATAAACCTTTAAAGAGGAGCTCCACAAAGCATGCAAGGAGAAGATATAGAAAAAGCAACCCTCCCCAAATAGCAGTGGCTGTACTTCCTCCCTCCTAAGCAGGCACGCAGTAGTTTTCCTGCTCCAGCCAGAGATACAATACTAATCGTGACAGCACTAGGATTTCATGATCTAATCATGACAGTATCAGCATTTCACAAGCAATATATTATATATGGTTTTTTGACAATAAACTGACTCAGCATTTAAAACTCTCAAACAGATGAAGCCACAGCTCTCCCCCAAAGTTAACAATGAAGACAGCTCACATCTGAAACACGCACGATGCATCCCCTAAGTCTTACCTCATCCTTTTGCAAGTGAAAAAACCCCACGCTACCGAGCTGTCAGGACTCCAGGTTTTCCATGAGGTCAAAACCAGAATCAGGCTCCCTCAGTGACCCACAAACACCAACATGCAAAAGTAACACAGGTACCCAGTCCTGACCCCACTAAACAACATCGAACTTGGAAGGCAGATAGAAAAAAATTACAGTGTTTCATGTCAGAATTCACTAGCACACAAGAAGATTATGCCATTTACAACTACTTCACCCTGCAGATGAGTAGCAAATGAGACCTGTCTGTACATTCACCAGAGTGCAGCCTTCACAGGAGATTGGCAAAAGAGCACATCATATTGGCCCTTCCTTTCAGAGCTGCCTTGAAGATAGTCAGGGTTTAAAAGCCCCTATTGCTCCTTAGGGTAGGTGCAATTCAGCACAAATGAAAGACCGGGGGAGATTTGGAGAACAAAAGGAGGATGTCCTATATTCAGACTCCCACTAGCAGGGAGCTGCATGGGTCACGTTTTACAAGAAAGAACCAGCAACCTTCCAACAACTTCTCTCTCCCCCTACCTCTTATACAGAGATGGCAGGAATCCTCCCGATTCACTGACCTGACCCAGGGAATAAGGAAATTACACCTTGGTGTTTCCAAACACAGTGTTGGGAATTTTGAAAGCTCTCTGGATGTCTCCAGCCACAGCAGCAGGACTCCACAGGGCCAGAGAGAGCAAGCAGCCTCAGCAGCCAATCAGTCATCAGCCAGCGGCCAAGGACCGACCCGAGCTGTCACACTGCACGCTCATCCTTCAATCAAGAAATCCTCCTGTATCCCATGGCAGAGTCTCAGCTTTATTTCCCTCTTCACGCCAAACTAAGACCTATCTAACAACACGATAACACAAAACCAGGTTTCACACTTTGTTTCTGGAACATGACCTTTCTCTGCCAAAGTTCTGCAGGGCAGGGCAGGGCAGATGGAAGAGGGATTTTAAGGAGAATTCAGCTTTAACCTGTTACCAAACGTACTTGGCACTCTATTAGGCACTGCCAAGCTAAATTCCACGGAGTCAACACCCTTCAGCTGGGGGTCCGGCCCCATTTCTGTACACAGGATTAAACAAGAACCTGCTCTGGAAGGAAATATTTGATAGGCACAGATGAGTGTACCTCTTCTTTTCAGCTCTGTGGTCAGTATGTTTAGCCAAAGCAGAAGCACAGGTAATAGTTGCTATACCACAAGTCTCAGCAGCGGGAGAAATGAAGGGTTGTCCCCTGGGTTGTTACGCTACCGAACATCACACCTAGCTATAATAGCTACTCTATACGAAGGAGTAAACACAAAACCAAATTGCTCATCCAGGCTTGTTTCTTTCCAGCCCTTCTGAAACAACAACAAAGAATGTACCCACTCCAGGGACAAGGATAGGACAGACTCGCAAGGCCAGCTACCGGTGAAGATACTGTCCCAGATAAACAAAAGTTAATTTAAGCTACGGCCACCCTTCTGTCAAGCTTGCTACAGTTCTACCACTACTTCCTTAACTGACATGCCGGAGTTTTTAAGAATTTAGGAAGCTGGGAATACAACGAGCTCACAAAAAGGATAAAGTAATTTCATAACCAAAGGGAAAACAAAAAGAAATAATTAAACACATTTCCAGGAATTTGTTGTTTTTTGTGGTTTTTTTTTCCCTTTACTTTTTAAAAGCTATTTATTGGACAACCGAGGCACTTTAATCTCTGAGCCAGAGGCAATGAATGGTCCTGGCAAAGAGCAGCCTAGAAATTGGCACAAAGAACTACCCCACAGTTTAAATATGCTTATTCAGATGCTGTTCAAATTGTGTGAAAATTTAACTGTTTGTGAATTGGTACAGAACCAGTTTCAGGGATAGGTTGTCTGAAATTTTCAGTGAAAATATTACACAACAGATGACCAGCACACAGTTTCTTGAAAGAGTTATTAGGGTCACATATTAAAAGCCAGCGGGCAGCATTTGTTGTTGTTGGTAGGGTGTGTGTGTGTGTATGCTAAAGAATCAAAGACAGGGTGAGCACACGCTTTCCAAAGTGCTGCGATTTGGCTTGTCTGACTCCAACCTTCCCCAGAGCACTGCCGCTTACCTCTTTGCAGTTAGATGCGTATTTGAAAGTCAAGTTCCTTGGCAAGGAAGCCTCTGCCTGAGTTAGGGTGCCTCCATCAGCACTGGGATCCAGCGGGTGATCATTTACAATATATGTGCACTTCTCTTCAAAATCAGCCTCTGTCCACAGAGTCATGTCAGCATCCTCCATGTCCATTTTCATTGTCCACTCTCTCCCTTTCACCAGATTCTTGAAACTCACAGCGTCCGAGCTACACTGTGTAGCAGCCTGGAAAAAAAGAAAACAGCCTTTAATCCTCATTGTCCTTCAGTGTTGTGGTTTCCGTTGATACAGTGTGACTAATTCAGTAGTCTGTGACACTTTAAAAGCGTATGCAGGATAGTTGGTAGAGTTGAGTAATAGCCAAAAAGCAGTGTAAACGAAGCTGCTCTGACTGAAGCAGCACTTTGAAATGCCAGCCTCGGTAGTAATGAGGGAACAAAAACAAAGAAGAGAAAATCCCTAGGCTGTGACAACCACTTCACCTTTTTCAGACCCTTTCCTTAATGCTTCAGAGAGAAAAGAATATTCCGTGCTGAAGAAAACGTGGGGTCATGGCCGTGAGACCACTTAGTCGCCTGTGGAAAAGCTGCCTCAGAAAAGTGTCACACAAACAAGGAGAGGAAGAGGAAAGGAACTGCTGTCTGCGTCTGAATGAAGCTAAAAATGGAAAGCGCATGTTGGAAGAGCGGAACCCAGCCTTGCCTCTTCCAAATGGGGAAGCCTGAACTTTCCCACCGGCTTTCAACACACAAACAACTTTCAAAACAACCTGCCCCCCCCCCCTCCTGACGTCCCCTTATCCTTTGGCATGGAAGGCTGAGAAAGCCGACATCCTGCCAGCATCCCTGTAGCAGCAGCAGCCCTGCACAAAGCACTGCAACGTTTTCTGGGGGTCAAACCAGAAAAGGAGAAGGGGAAATACATAAAAGAAATACTCTTTTAAAAAGTTATTCTATCCCTTTCGATGTTGCTGGTACCTCCTAGAATTAGTATCCCAAAGTAGTGGATATGAGCCTAGCAAGACAGTTCCAGCAAGTCCTTCAGCCCCCCTCTGTCTGTTCAGGACAGAAGCGCTGTTATCAAACCTATCCTCGAACACGTATTAAGGTCGGGCTTTTTCCATAAGGTTCATGAGGAACCAAAATCGCTATGCCGGTAGCTGAGAATGACGCTCAATACGGCGTAAAATCCCTTCATTTTTCCTTTTTGGATACGCAGCTACTATGAAATTTACACCCCTCCTCCGGGAAAAACGAAACACG
This sequence comes from Nicator chloris, assembly GCA_013400495.1. Classification (NCBI taxonomy): domain Eukaryota; kingdom Metazoa; phylum Chordata; class Aves; order Passeriformes; family Pycnonotidae; genus Nicator; species Nicator chloris. The sequence continues at coordinate 122,827 of WAAE01005510.1, read as the reverse complement.
AAGACTGAAAGCGCACGATCTTCCGAGAAAGAGATTAGGGGCTGACTGACTGTGGGTTCGGGGGAGACCCCCGGCGCCCCCCGGGACCGGCCCTCCCGGGCGGCACAGCCCGGCCGCCCGAAGAGGCTGAGGCGGGGGTCGCGGCAATACACAGCCCCCCCGGGGCCGCCGCCGCCGCCTCCGGACCAGCCCCGTGCCCCGTCCTGACCGCGGTCGAGGCGAGCAGCGCGACAGTGCCGGACCCTCGGCGTTGAAGGGAGAGAGGGGATGAACAGCGAAACCCGGGCCGAGGGTGTGACAGCTGCGCGGCAGAGCGAAAGGGTTAAATGCCGATCAGAGGAGCGCTCCCGATCCGGGACAGGCGACGAGGAAACTTTTGCTCCGTCCCGCGGGCGCCGGGACGGGCGAGAAGCAAGAGCCGGAGAGGTGGAGACGAGGGTGAAAGAGGGGACGGCATCGCGCTCCTTACCGGGGCAGAGTCCGCGCGCGTTTCCACACCGAATCCCACCGGCGGCGGCAAACCTGGCTCATTTCTACAGAGTAAACATTTCTCCTTCCTTCCAGCGGCCGGGTCCCCGGGAGACTGACTCACACCTCCAGCCGCCGCTCCCCTCCCGCTCCTCCCTCCCCCGGCTGTCACAGGTGCTGCTGCTCTTGCCGCTGGGGAACGCTGGGGGGCCGCCTGCCACAGCCGCGCGCTCCGCTCGCCCCGGCCCGCCCGCCGCTCGCCCGCGCTCACGCTCCGGCCCCTCCCTCCCTCCGCCGGCCCCTCTCACAGCGCGGGAGGTGGGGCCCTACCTGCCGACCCTGCCCCGCCCAGCCCACCCGCGTTGGGTTTTTTACATCACTGTTATTATTTTATTTTTTTTTCCCCTTCCTTTCGGCCCCGTGCGTCAGCTGGGAGAGCCGCGGCGCTGCCCCACCGCCTGGATCTGCCGGGTGGGCGGGCACCGCGGCGCTTCGCGGAGAGCGCACCTGAGGCAGCTTTTACTAGAAATCTGTTTTCCGTGCTATTTTTAAGCTCCGGAGTTTAGCACGTGCCCGGTTTCGTTCTTGCGCAGTTTGGCTTGATAGAACTTTATAAAAAATACCAACTAAAATTAATTTACTAGTTTACTGATTAAAACTCGATTCAAAGTGCTTGCTCCCAAACCTCAACAACCATAGCACTTCGCTTGAGACGACAAATTTTGGAGTTTGGGAGTTTTGATTTTATCCCTTTCCAGAGTCTCTAATCAATGCCTGTAAGAGGAACTGGGAAAAACATTTCTGTTTCTTCCCTTAAACAAAACCTTCCCCCTTTCCCTTGGTAACAGCAGGGAAGCTCACAGCAGCAGGACACGGCACAGCGTTTCCGAACCCGATGCCCCTGTCACAGCGCGGTAAGAAAACGAGCACGGATCTTGCACGGGGCGGTGTGCGAGCGGCCATCCAGGAACACACTGCTGATGGAAAGAGGCTTGGTAGAACAATCAGCAGATCCCGGCACCCAATTTTTTTTCCTCCGATCCAAGTCAGCATGCTGGCTGAAGGAAGGACATCCTGTGATGATGGCATACAATGTCCTGTTTGTTTATTATTAAGAGCATTCCTGCTTCTCATTACAAAACAACCAGATGCCTTACTTCCTTCAGTGGTCCTGTCTCTTCAGCAAGGCGTCCTCAGGCTCAGAGGAACGGTGATGCACAATTCCATTTATAGCCATCCACAGCTCAGTGCAAACGCTATCTGCTTTACTGTGAGGCAACTCTACTGCTTTTCTTGCTTCTCACACGTCTGCAAGCATAATTCTAATCACTTGCCTGGCACTTTACGTGGCAGCTAGTTTCACATTCTTCTTCTAAACATACATGCACTTATATTCTAGGGTGATCTCGGTGTTACTTATTTCTTCACAGGAAAAAGGGAGAAGGGGGGGCGGCGGGAAGCAGGTTTATGCAATCGGGTGCCTGTCTGTCTCTCTGACAGGCGTACACAAACCCCTTTCCCTTAACCTGCTCCTCCTCCCACTGATAAAAAGACGTGTGGAAAGGATTACATGCCGTTTTGGGCCCGCGATGCTGAGAATAGCATATCTGTGTAAAGACCTTCCGTGTGCGCTAACGCGGCAGGGCTCGCGGCAGCCGACCTAAGTAGGGCAACTGCTCGCCAGTGAGTGTCCTGGCTTAACTGCCACCACAGCGTAATTCCACAAGAGAGGTGGCCGAGCACTGGGGCTGAAGGATATAAATGTAATTGGATATACCCTGTAAAACCGAGGCACATCCAAAATGAGGTCTAGGAAGTCTCTGAAGTAGGAAGAACCATTCATTAAAGGAGAGAAATCCGGCCTACTTGATTGGGTTAATTAACTGATGCTGAGTCACACTGCATAGAACAGAAAAACAATGTAGTCATACTGAAGGTGATTATTTTACCGAAAAATAGTCTCACTCCGAGAGGCAGCTGTTTCAGAGCTTTTCACTTCCCTGTTAGCTTGCAAGAAAAACAAAAAAAAAAAAGGGGCGGGGGGGGGGGAAGACAAGAAGAAAGGGTTGATGTGTTTCCTTCAGGGACTGATCTTAATGTGAAGGAGAGTAGGGGAAAAAAGCAAATCTGCTTTTCAAGGAACTGAGAATGCTTTTCGGCTGGAAAACAAGAGGAAGCAGAGATTAGATTAGATTAGATCACATCAGATGAAGTGAAATATTCATCAGGAGGATGCCAATATCCCAGGTCAGTGCGGCTCTATCCCTGGAGCCTGGGGAGGTGAGTACAGCCTATGGAGCCTACGGACTTCAAATAACTCTCTGGCACGCTCTGAGGCCATCCCGAAATTAGCTCCAGGTGCCTCAGTTGAAGCTGAGCCCAGAACTACCTTAGTGCAGAAGAAGAGGTTTTGCTGATGTGTAGATCTAGCCTAAGAGTGCCTGATCTGGAATAAAACTGAGTTTATCAAGAAAAAGAGACAGAAACAAATTGTTAAGAATGTGTACTAAAGTAAGAATCACAGAGGAAACTCTGCCATTAAAGAAATATATAGACTGACCTTCTGACCTTCCTCCTTAAGAGAGAAACATAAAAAGACGCCGTGTTCAACCAGAAGTTTTCTGCTCTTTTATAGAAATCGTTTGTACCAGTAGCTGCTATTGTCTGGAATGTGCAATCTCAAAACGTTGCTCATTTCAAAAAGAACATTTTTAGTCATATTTTAATTTTTTCCTTCTCTCTCATAGAAAACCTCAATTACTGTATTAATCAGCATTTCTCAGGCAGCTCTCTCTGCAGCAGCTTTCAGCCTAGCAACAAATCATGAATGGCCCTAACAGCTCTGATCTCAGAAATCCCCATCCATTTCCTTTGATGCTATCACCACTTCAGCTCAACAACAAGCCTGTGCAACTCAGCCTCAGCTGCCACTGCTGCTGTTCTCCCTGTGCCTGCTGTAATTGTAAGGGGAAGAAGGAGGGAAGGGAGCTGGCTCTAATAGATGAAATTTCTTTAAAAAGTTGGAGGCGAGATAAAATGCACACAAGAGATTAAAGGAGAGTCTCATTTTCACATCCTCCCCTTCCCCAAACAAGGTCAGTGGCAGATTGACCACATCAAGAGTAACTACCAGACCCACCCCCATTTCCCACTTCCTGCATGTAGGCATCCTTGTGCTGGTAAACATTTGGGGACCAGTTGTGGTCATTACTGGAGAAGGTACATGATGTAGTTGCACGGCTGCACATCTTTTAAAAGCCAACTGAGAAATCAAACTCTAAGAAGAACTTGCTTTCAAGTTCTGATATGCACTCATGTTTTGGGGCCACATTTTCAAAAACATGGTTACTGTCAGATTCAAGGGAGAGACCCTTTAGTGACTGTGTAACAGGAAAAGTTACACTTTATTGTAAAAGAGAAGCAGTCTCCTCTTCAGACTGGCCTGACCTTTGCAAAACCTGCCTATGGGCTTCAGATATGATCTCAGAGGCTTTGCATGCCCTAGACAACTTCAGCTGGCATTGCCTACAAGGGGAGAAATTAAAATTGCACTTGAATCTCCAAGAAGCTTTTTGCAAGGGCATTTGGGGTGGTGTGTGCTATAGCCAGGAGGCTTTTGAATTAACACATACAGCTTTCAGGGACTGCCTTTAATTACAGAGCACCCTGGTCATTGCCTCGTAGCACTTCCAAATGCCAAACGTTTATTTTTGTCTCGGCTGTGCAATACCAAGAGCAGATCTTTTGGCTGCACTCTCAGCTACTGCCTAGTGCAAGCTTTAACATCACTTTTGTTTTCTGTTGTTTTATCCTCTCAACAAATTTTCCTTAAAAAGAGAAAAAAGGACTCAAACTAAAATACCATATCCCTTTTTGTTTCCCACTAGGCCTTATTAAAATACTGCTTGGATGACGTATGAATAAGCCAAAACAATTCTCCTCCAATGGAATAAAAACATTCTCATAGCACACAGAAGCGAGAACAGAACTTCAGTCTTTTCCTCTAGTTGAGGCTTGAGTTTGAGAAGAAGGAGCCAAAGCTGTCTGGGCCTGCTATCAGGAGGGCTAGAAGGCTTTGTGAGAAGGGGGACCACAGATGTTCTCTTCTTGGCCACCATCACACTTCTGACTAATGGTGGTCTTGGGAGAGGTAGAGACAGTCGAGACCTCATACAAGAACACTTTTATTGTCTTTCCATGTTCCTACCAACACAGGTTTATACTGGACAAGAAAATCTGAGTACAAATTCAGCCTTTCACGTCCCAGCCCTAGAGTTTTGAATATTCTGTGCATTTTAACTGAATCTGAGGAAAAATTAATGACAACTGGCCAACCCATTCCAACCTTACTGGTGACAAGAGCACTGAAAAAAACAGTGTGTTTTGGAAAATTTTCATTTAAAATAGGCTGATTTCCAGATTGTCATGGAGGAGGGATGAGACGGTACACATATATTAGAAGGCTCACTCCTGTGAATACTTGAGACATCAGCCCCAAAACAAGCTCACAAGCAGCTGAAATAATGAAGTCACCTCCGAATTAATTTTACTATTTCAGCTTTCATGTCTCTTCCCAACTTGGCAGTCATGACACTTTCCAGGGTATGCTCTCCTCAACCTGCCCGGTAGGACACAGTGATATGAACAACAGTGAGACTTCAGTCTGTGCTCCTGCACAACTCAGTTTTCATGTCAGACACTCTGCGGGCTGCCCAATCTCCTGGAGCTGATGAACACAGCAGAAGGAGGGCAAGATTCATGGATGGAACTATGCCACTTTTCTCAGACAAAGAGCTGGCCACAGAGCGCATTTCAGAACAGATTAACAAAAACAACAGCTACACACCATGACAAAGTGCATGTGGTGGAAATGAAAATATTTACCCACAGATTATCACAGATCCAGCAATGTGACTACCGTGCATTGAGGACCAAAGGCTTCCAAATAGTGACTGTATGTTTAGAGCTGACTGGGGAATCTGGAAGTGTTGGTCTGTAGGACCACTTTTTAAGTTTCTGAGAGTACAGTTGTCATTTCTCCACCTCTCCTACCCGAGGGTGGTGAAATAACAGTCTTTTCATACCTGTGTGTTAGCTGGGGGAGGGAAGAATTCCTCTGCTATTAAACACAACTTCTCATTAAATAGTTGACACCTTATCCTTCTTTAAATGTTGTAATGTTTACTCTGCAAAACCCAGGAAAGCTTTTAAAATAAAGATAGCAGAGAGATTCTTAAGCCGGGTGTCCTTGCTTATCTGCTCTTTATCAACCAGCTATTGTTTCTGGAGGAGCTCGTTGGGGAAGGTGGAGCAAAGGGGGTTAATGTTCAATAGGTATCTATCAGTTCCCCTGAAGGAATAGTGCTGCTGACAGAAGAGCAACACAGGGCTCTCAGCTACTTCCTGCAAATGTGACAAACCAGAAAGGGAAAAAAAAAAAACCCAAAACCCCAAAACAACTGAGAGCTGCAGCTACTTCTTCTCTTTTTTCTTTTATTTTTTTTTCCCCTCCCTCTCCCAAAACAACTAGTTTTAAGAAATACATTGTCCTTAGGAGAGATAATCCCACAATAGAGAGTCCATTAGAGGTATTAAAGCATTGGCAGCGCCTGATGTACAAGAAGGGCTCTGTCCTGACAATAGACAATTAAAGCTGATAAATCTGCACTACTTGTTGCCGTTCTAATTCCTCGTAATTGTATGCTACTTGTCCCTGCCTCCTGCGTCCAGGGATGAAGCATGCTTCTTTAATCTCCAGAGTACCTGACCTAGTTCCTATGTGGTCTTTTCAGGACCTGTTTTCTTCCCATCTGGACTTCTTCCCTCCTACTCTCCTTTCCTGCTTTTCTACCCTAAGCATTATGAAGAGGTTACGATAGAGGGCACAGAAAACACCAGAGCACAGCACCCGGATCAATAATTCTGGAGCCCCAGACAATGCACTAATCTGCAATAACAGCTAATCATGGTCAATTTGGCACACCAGTGATTAAACTGTACTTTTCATTAGGCTCAACAAGTAGAGCAGACGCACACTGACAATCCAAATTGCCCTATCAGTAAGAGCTGCCAAACTCATGTGCACGTCTGCATTTGTAGCTACTGCATCACTAGACTTGCCAGACTAGGTGCTTTGTGGGGGCTTACCTGTTTTCTTTTGATATTTTATGAACTGGGACTCTTAGATGTGTTTTCTATAAAAAGCAAGCCCCTGCTTCATTCCACTGCTGCAAGTTCTCTTACTTAAAGGGCTCAGTGGGTGAAATTGTGATATGCAGGATGCTGAAAAAATGATCATCTCAATTACATGTTCCCTCCTGCTCCTAACAAAATTCTTGGGTTTATTTTATGTCTCAAAGATATTTGGTGGTTTTGTCAATTTTCTTTTTCTTTTTTTTTTCCTATTGAATAAATCTTGGAAGAATGCTGGCGACACGAATATGTGCATCACAGGATTTAGAAGATTGAAAGCAAGTAAAAATTACTTTGGATCTATTTATTTTTCAAACTGAACTGTTCAGCCAACCTCATAGAGCATTTAGAGACTCAGGAAGGGTTTGGATTTTTTTTTTTTGCCACCCCTGAACTTATGAACAAGCCACTGCTGTGCCCACCTTAGAAATCTACACAGTTATTACCCTTTACATTTTGAAAGTGACCTTCCTGTCACCCTCATAGAACAATTTCTGGTGACAACAGTTTATTCTGGTTGCAGTCACACCTAACGGACCCATTTTGCAAAACGTCTTGAAAGTCTCACCCCAGAGTTTACCACAATCTTTCTCTAAAGCACAGCACCAAATTCCAGGACTCCTAGAGACCAACCCCACACACTCAGAGGTCTCCTTCTGTTTAACTTTAGCTTATCATCCTTGTAGTAACTTGAATAAGTGTTAAAACTGCACTTCAGTTTGCTCTTAAAAAAAAAAAAGAAGAGCTTGGAAGATGTCAAACGAAAGCAGGAAATGTCTATTCTACTATTAATATTAATGAATCCCTAATGCATTTGCAATCCACTTGAGGTTAAGTCAGTAGAGTTCTTCTTCTGACAGCTATTCCTCATCAAACTACCACTGCTGAAGATGTTGATGCTTTCCCTTTTGCTCTGTAATCTTTAAACCAAGTTTAAATCACACCAGAGCCTACCACAAAATAATGTATTTTATCCTAAGTGAACACAAAGCCCTGGAGACAGCAGTTTAAAACAGCACACATGTCCGCTCAATTTATCATTTTAAGATAGGAAGCTGCTGCAACAAACAAAACACCTCCTTGAAAGTGGGACAGCAGCAGATTGCGGTGCAGAATGCTCCGGGATCTTTTGTTTTCCTGGAGAGAGCAACAACACGGCTTTGCAGAGAAAGACAACAGCCTCCCCTTGCTGAAATCTAAATCAGTTCATATAGAAAAGCCTGCCAACTGCTAGTTAGATGGTAGCAAAATATTGCAGATAATTCACTTTTCACGATAAAGCAGAAACAAGCAGGCATGCAGCACCCAGCAGGGGCTCAACTGATAAAACGGTGTCAAACTCAAACCATTTGTCAATTGGGAGGGAAGAGAGCAAGCTGAAAGATGGGCTCAGGAAGTAGATTTATCTGGTGCGACACATTAACTAGTATAAATACTACGGAAAAAGTAAACACATTTACCCAGCAGTATCTCTAGCCAGCAAAGAAAAGGCTTCTGAGCCTCAGACTCACGCTGGCCATCTAACCACTCAGCTGTCAGCTACAACAGCAGTAGCATTTTTCTTCTTGTGCAGGATTGCAATGACATTTAATTCACGGCACTAAAAGGTTTTATTAAAAGCGTACATTATAATTAAGCAAAACAAAAGCGTGACTCGTGTGCTGTTCTAGTCTCCTCCCTCCACCCAGTAGCCAAACCAATAAAACCACCGTGGCAGCAAACAAGTCAGGTAACATACCCCGGAGAAGAGCACAGATTTGTTATAGAATCATTCACTTGGCGTCTGGCTTGTTCAAAACTGCCTTATCAGAAACTTCTGTGCCGGAGGCTCCCGAGGCAATGCAGGGGGCTGACAATGCAGGTCAGGCACAGCAACTCGCCAACAGCGTAATGTGGGGCACATAAACAAACGGGAATAATGCAGGGCAGAAGGGCTCTTTGGATGTACGCTTTCCATTGGAAAGTATAAACAAGTAACACAGTCTGTGCACGGCACATCTCTGCTACAATCACTGGGACGAAGGAAAACATTTCAAAGGGCTTTAGGATACCAACCCACAGCTACGTGGCAACCTGTAATATCAAAGAACAGTGCAGCATATCGGCAAACCATTTTAACCCTCAATCTAACGCAAACCTCTAACAGCAAAGTAAGTAATCTGCACCTCCCGCCCCCTCCCATCCCCCTCCAAAAAAAAGAGGAGTTAGTTCATAAAGAGAACTACAGCACAGTTCTTTGTTCAGCTGTACCTTCATGTGTCCACACAGCACAGGTTCCCCACCTCCAGCTTATGCATCTCAAGATTTTAGTCCATATGGGAAGTCTGTCATTCGCTCTCACACTCTCACACACAGGCACGCATGCTCACGCACTCCACACCACACCCGCACTCTTGCTCCCCAACACACACTGCCTGGAACTGCTCCGAGGATTTTAGAATTTCCTCTTGCTAGCAGATTCCTCCCTCCCCTCACATCCACTCCACCCCGTTCTGTAATTAGGCTTAACAAGAGCAATTAACAAAACAAACTCCTCTCCGCCTGGTGGCCTGATAATTCTGATTGTCATAATGTATTAAGATGTGTAAGCCAGTTTAAAATAAAGGTAAATTACAGCATTGCACAAGGGCCATTTTGCACCTATTTCTACTGCTTTTATCGCAGGGATAATGAACATTCAGCCACGCCTTTAATTTAAAACATAAACCACCAAAACTCACATCTGAACAGCAGAACTCAAAATTAATGCTTTTGAACCAACAAGACTATTTTGATTTTTTCCTAGAGGGCAGCTCCCTTCTCCTATGCACAGCAAACTCCTTAGAAAGATTTTTCTTTATGGAGCTATTTTGTGATCCTAAACATCCAAGGTGTATAATCAAGTTTTAATGCATCTTCTGGCTTTACAGTTGTCCATGAATAAACGGATTGCAATTGTTCCTTTTGCCCTGCCTGGTGTCTAATGGCATGATACAGGAGACCAAAGCCTCAACGTTTTTCTGGTGGTTTTTCTGTCCACTTTTAAATCACTTTCCTTCAGCAAGCAAATGACATAACTTTAGTGTCAGAATCATAAAAAGAACCAATTGAGGACTAACTGATTTCAGGTGGTCAGTGGAGAAACTTGGATGTTCTTTGATTTCAGTGAGCTATGGGTACAACACTCAGAGAAAATTTACAGACAGCCTGAATTCAGTTGGAAAACATATCTAGTTCATATTCTGCTTATGAACTATGTGGGTTTGTAATTAAAACTATCAACATGAAATGAGTAAACATATAAAAATCTTAAGCACACAGAAGACCCAAAAATAAAACTGGTTTGATATGTGACAGGGATTTGGGTTCATGTGAACTGAAAAAACCATTCTGTTCCCTCAGTTACGTACAGCCTGATTCACAGTACCATCTGCCAACTAACCACAAACAATTAAAAAAAAAAAAGTCAAAAAAAGAAAGAAAAAAGAAAGGTGGTGTTGCTAGTGTATTGTTAGAATCCTGCAGTTTCTGATATGCTAGTTATGTTTTTCCAAGTCAATGATTTCATCTCTGCTGGGTGTCAACATTTACACAAGAATAATTTGTGGGGTCAGAAAGACATCAGCAAATGAGATTTCAAAAGGTTTCATAAGAGCACAGATTGCTCAAACCCAGGGAAAGGAGGGTTTCAGCTTCCAGAAGTTCACTCTTCTGCTTCTTCATTCCTCCTTCCCTGAAGCTGAGTCAAAGTTCTGTAAAAACCTACAGCCAAACATCAGATTTGCAAGACAACAGACTCACATAAAAAACCCCAAGCTTTGCAGTGAGACAAACACTCCAAAATGACAGTAAATGGAGACCTATTATGGTGCAAACTCAGGCATTCTTTCAATTGGTGGGAGATGCCAGCAGATCTAAGACTGTGTACAGAAACTCTGTTCTGCAGTCTTGGCATAGGATGCACCATCTTTTTCTCCACCTCATTCGCTGTTTAGAAAGAAGAGTGCTGACTAGAAGAGCCGTTTTTCCAGATTTTTTTCTCTCCTTTCTCCTTGAAAGGCCCAGTGCCTTACTTTAACCACAGACTGTTCAAATGAAGACAACCAATTTTGTCTTGTATTTTTCTGCTTTGCTCATCAGAACAGCAGCACTTGAGCGCTTCACAAACATCAAATAATGACTAATCTGATTTTCACAATACCTCCCCCATATGTTGATGAAGGTATTATTGCTATTCTCGCTCTGCAGAAGAGGTATGGAGACACAATGACATTAACATCAAAAGCATACATTACTTTTGGGATGCAGAGCAGCTGATTTACTCAGCACAGTGCATTATTTTATATGTTCAAAGCATTTCTCTTCCTGGCATCTGTGATGGCTCTGTATTCTGCAGGGCTTCACATCAGGCACCCAAGAAGATGTCAAAATTATTGCCCACCACCCAACTGCTTTGCTGAGGTGAATTAGCCTGAATCTTATTCTGAGTCACAGGTAGGAATAACACATAGTTTTTTCAGTGCAGAGCTCACCTGCTCTGAGGAGAGCAGGACTTCTTCCTACCATGGCCATCTTACTTCCTTATGCAGCAGCAAACGAGATGGCGGGAAGAGGTGTCTTAAAGATAACATTTTATTACACCATCCCAATTCATCTCCCCTAGCAAGCTTGTCTTATGCTTGAATGAGGCAAGTAGCCAGTTAACAGTAATTAAATGAGTAATTAAAGACTGTATCACAATGGATAAGAGGATCAAATTGGAGTTAGGCAAACAACTTTAAACTATGGAGAACTTGAATTTGCAATTTTAGTAACGTTTTTCTACAGTTTTAATGCTGATTTTTGAAACTGCAAATAGAAAAAGCAGAGATCTCGTGACCTGGTAGGCATTATTACTCTGATGCCTACACAGATCAAGAACAGAGCTGAGGTATTCTGATCTGCCACAGGCAGACCTCTGCAGGGACACTGGCAGACCTGGCTCAGAGCAACCATACGGTTGTTTTTGGCAAGGTCGGCACAAGCATTGTAAGGGATAGGACACTTCTGTTGATGAGTTTCATCAGGTGATAGGCTGGCAGCAGAGGAATGACTGCTTTCAGGCATCTTGATTTCATGCCAGGTGTGGTGTGGAGTTTGTTCTTCCTCTTCCAGTGCTCAACTCAGACTTCTGATTGGTTTCCTTGCCTAGCAAGTCCTCAGCTTGTTCCTCCTGACCTCTCTTGTAGTTTCTCTTTCCAGTCACTCACATCTATCGCTCCTACACCCAGGCTCCTGTGTGCCAAGTCTTCTCATCAAGCCAATTTCAGACCCTCCTGGTTCCTCATCTGCACTGCACTTCTTTCCTGTCCTACTTTAGACAAACATGACACGCTCTCCATCCCCACGTGCCCCTTCCTGCTGTCCAGCAGGCCTGGCCTCCACAGCCTCCTCATCAGTGTGGTGCAGTCAAGTCCACGGGCATCTCCTGGTGCTCCTGTGCCGGCACGTAGCCCTGAGCTCAGTTCACACATTAAGCAGACGTGGTGTCAGGCCAACTGGAACTCCTGTGACTATGTTAGTATGGCACTGAGCCCGAGCTAATAAGCCCTGGTGAGAAGCCGGATATATTAGCTTGGGCTTAGCACTGTGCTAATGCAGCCAGGCAGCTTTTGGATCAGAGCTGGCTTACATCCCGCCCGCTTTTAACACCGAGCTTGCTCGTCTTCGTCTACAATAACCCATAAAGATAAATCCCTTGGTCTTGTACTAACCTTACTCTCAATTTCCCTCTTCCCTGACACTGCTGATCTCCAGGCATAGTCTCTCCCCCTTCATAATCCCCTCCACGTTCAGCTCTTGTCCACAGGCTTTTAAAAACAGTTCCTTCTGATGACTCTCTGGCCTCAGGGTGGTTTGCAATGAGCACATGCTGAACATGCACTCCTCTGCCCTCAGTTCTGGTGTTCCATGCTAGACCCAAGAGTGTTTGCCCATTGAAGGGATGCCCTCCTGCAGCTCCTGGGAGGGCTGCTCTGCCAATCCTCTAGGCTGGCTTCTAGCTCAAAAGCAATTCTCCTGGGTGTGGGAGTCAGAGATAGAGGTGGCAACAATACCAGAGTGTGTTCTGGTCTTGCTCTGACAGAGACCCAATGCAAATTAAGCACACGTGGAGATCCATGAACTGGGAAGTGCTCCTGGCAGAGGGGATGGCACTTGAACACCCCAACCACCACCCTCCCCTGCCACATACGCTGCCCTTCCCCAAGCCACTGAAGCTGTCATTCAAACTTTGCTCCAAAAAATTGGGGCTGTCCTGGTGGAGATTACTTTTTAACAGAAAAGTCATCACACTCCTAATGTTAGCAATACAATTTTTGTCATAGCCAAATTCTTGGAAATGACAGAATAGATTTTGGGGGAAATGCATCCATAGGGAAAGAAAATGCAAGAAACATCTAGGGCACATGTTAAGAATTTGGTAGATTTATGACAACCTTTAAGTGAGATCTCCTAATGCAATTTGTCTGTCTGTCTTAGCAATAGGTGATGCTAGCAAGGTACTAGATATAGTTCCCTGAGATTTATTTTAGGGGCATGTTATTGAAAACTCTCCTTTGTATGAGAATGAGAATACTGCCATCAGACACAAGCAACATACAAAGCACCTGCATAGATTTAAACCCTTTTTCCTTGGTCTGCTCTTCCTCTTTCAGTGACCCAGGCCAATGCACTAGAATTTTATTACTTATACAACATGGCAAGGTTTGATAGAGACAGAGAGGATGCTCCTATTCCAGTGTATTTATACAATTTTCTCCTTTTCTTGTACTAAATCCTAATGGGCAATGCAGGCAATGGAATGATGAGACTCCTATTTTTCATCACTGTTAAGATTAGAAAAGTAAACAAGTGACTATGTAATTGCAGTAGCTTGCTGTAATAAAACCAGATCCTTAAATGACTAATCTCATCCCCAAATAATAATAATAGAAAATTTCTTTGGAAAGAATAAATTTGCACCGGTCTCTCTCAGCATATCCCTCTCATTTAGAACGACTAGCACTGCGTGCACACGAAATCAGGCAACGGGGAGTAAGGGAAGCTTGCGATCAGACCTAATGTCTTCCCTTCCTCTCAGCCCCCAGTACAGGACAGCCACTTCCTTTCTACAAACGCTTTGCTCAGATCTGTATGCAAGACAGGCCACATCTTCCGGGGAGGCTCAAAGTCTTTGCAGACGCACAGTTGCCTTCAAAGCATCACTGGAAATCTGTGTGGGAAGACTCTAAAATATTAAAACCATCCTATACTCTTTTCTCCTAAGCCAACAACAAACCCCCTCTAAACTTATCTATCACTTCTCTGCTCAGTTTATTGTGGGCCGCAGAATAAACTTTCTGACTACTGAAAAAGATACACAAATGCATAAACTGCACCACATGTGCAAAGGAAAACAAATAGAGAAAATATGTATGTCCCTTCCAGGAAGCCAGCTCTTTTCCAGAACATTAAAATTATGCACAAGCATTTCCCCTATTACAAAAAGCAAGCAAAAAGAAAGCTGGTGTGAAAAAAATGCACTTCCAAATGTAGTCTATCTGTTCTTAATCCAAACTGATTTACCTTTCAGATCAATGCTTCATTGCCATCTTGCCTGCTTTTCTTCTTCCACAAGTGAACACTTGCCCTCTAGCAGATTCATCAGTCGTTTAAGCCATTGTCTTCAGTTTTAAGAAACCCTCATCTGAAAGTTTGCTACGGCACTTGTAACCACAGCCCAGCAGCAAGCAGGACGCGCTGCTGCTGCTCCTCGAGCAGTGCTCAGCCAGCCAGCCCGTGCTCACTGACTACAGACCCGAGATTGTCATGTTTTCTGTTTCCCCATTTCTACCCTGAGAGCCGGGTAGAGCTGTGCAGCAGGATGACTTTCAGAAACACATCCTTCATACCCTCTCCTTGCTGCCAGATGTCCTCTGCAGCCAGTTCACTGCTTTCATTTTGTATTTCACAATAGCTTAGAAATGTTAATAAAAAATTCCCAGGCTACTACTCCTGAAAAAAAGTTACTATTCTTAAAGAAGGTGGAGAGGCCAAAAGAGCTGATGTCAGTTAAACCTTCTGAATTTCCCTAATTTGACATTTCTTTCTGACAGTCAAATCCAAGCTGCTGACAGTTCTTTATATATTTATCCCTTTGAAATATGGTCAAGCTGACAAGGTGTGGGTCAGTACAACAGTGAAATACCTGGCACATTTGCACTGTGCTATCACAACTCACTGTGCAGGGAGAAGGGGGCACTAACAGACCTTCAGAGGCTCCTGATCAGTTTCTGTGGATGGATGCTCTGACCCCACAGATAATGATAAGGATGAATCAATTGGTTTAAGTCTGGCAAGGAAGTAAAGACAAACAGGTACCAGAAATTCAGTGTACATACTGGTTACTGAAAACAGGCAAGGCACAGGGAAATATTTTTTCTGATTAATTTACATAGAAATAAATTTTACTTTTCTAGAGTTGATGTGATTTTGCAAATCACCACATCGAAGACATCTAAACAAAGTCCATCTGCATGTTTATAAACATGCACAAGTGTTTTAGGGACGCAATATGTTAAAAAAAAGTCAACAATAATGGTTAGTCTATGCTTCCAATTATATTCTTTCTTCAATTAGTCTTGAAGAAACTAACACCTCTATTAATCATTTCAATTAACTCCACGCACCACATGACATCCGCACCAGCAGCCCATATGTTGCGTTCCAATCACCCAAATATTAAAGCCTTTTTAATTGATTGATCTAAAGAACATTCAACAGGCTCAAGGTGGCAGCCAGCCAGGAAATCCCAAAAGAAGATGACAAAAAGGTGGGGGTGCTAAACCAGCTTCCCAATTTGTTTTTCCTCTTCCTCCAGGGTTCACTAAGTTAATCCAATCACAGCCCATAAAGCCCCTTTTTAATAAAATAAATAAATAGATAAGAGAACACACATGTTGGCTTTCCCCCAGAGAAGCCCCCTCCGCTAAAGCTGGAGAGCCATCCTGTTAAGAAAGTGCCGCATAGGAGGGTGCATTTTTTATCCAGCAGAAATATTTAGCTTGGCTGCCCGCCAGGGAATGCTGAAAGAATAGACTGAATTAGGGGATTTACCTTCCACGTGTTTGGCACGCGTCATTAGAGGCTCTGAAGAGCTTGACTCTTTCGCTCTCTCACTCTCTGTTTTTACTCCCCCCACCAGAGCTTTGATGCAGAGAATAAAGTACGAGCTATAAGAGCAGTTGATGTGTTGCAGTTCTAAATGTTGGCACGGTGGCTTTTGTGCTGTCGAAGAAAACCGATGCCCAGTTTCTGAAGGTTTCCATTTTTTTTTTAAATTCCAGTCAGGTATGGGGTGATACATTTTAAAAGCATTTGCTTTAACACAGAAAAAAAGAGCATGCTATTTTTCTTTCTCCCTTTTCCTAACAACAACAACAACAAAAAGTTTTTGAAGTTTTCTGTGGACAGATTTAGAGAAAGTGGCTTAAAAGTAAATTCCGTAAGTGTAACTCCAACCACAGAGCATTTTAGGAGCTCGTTTGAAAGGTTAGTTTTGTAACAATAACCATGAATTGCTCTGTCATTTGACTTTTATATGCTGTCACGTGGACTTATGTTATTTTAAAAAACACTTCTTTACCTAAGTACTTTGGTCTTGCAAAAACCTATTAAGATCTATAACCAGAACTTGTTAGAAGAGGTGGTAGGTCTATACCTCAAGTAACTTGAGCACCTTCTCAGAATTTCTAATTTGTGAAAGGAAAGGCTATGTATGTTTTAAGTCAGCCTCTGCCACTTAACTTAGGGCAAGGAAAAAAAAAAAAAAAAGAGAAAAAACCCCTCAGTTTCCAGAGGAATAAAAGCATGGAGGTCTTTAAACCAACAGTAAACGCACATGTTTGTGTCTGGCACAGGTGCCAACCCTGTTTACAGGGCAGAGTCTTGCAGATGGACTCCCAGCACCACTAACACCCACTCACTGAGCTGGTGTGAGCACTGGAAGAACCCTGCTGCAGCTGCCTCTGCTGTGGTCTCATCACAGTATCAGATAAATACAGGCCCTATTCACTCACAGTTTTTATTGCTATCGATTAAAACAAATCAGTTTAGAAGCTACTTGCTGACATGCTTACTCAAAACAAGATTCAAGTGAGTTTCTGAACTACAGTACTGGCTGTATCTTTATCCCATCTTTACTTGCAAAAAAATCTGGGTCTGACTTCAGTTCAGCTAATTCATGCCACCAGATGACAGATCACATGTGAAGTTTCATCTCTCTTTCAGTAAAACTAGTTCATTGGACCTTGCATATCAGGAGATCCTGTGGGCTGCAGAAAAGCAACTTAAGGGATGGATACTAGCCCTCAGATAAAAATACAAGATATTAACTCCAACATCAGAAGGGCGGTGAGGACCATCTCCTTGCTGAATGTAAAACACCTCGGCTGTAGGGACCTCCTCTTAGCTTAAGGGCAGACCCATAGTTTATCACTTCTTAAGTAAATCATTCATAATTCATAGCCAGGTTGAAAACCACACAAATAATGAGCTCTCAGTATTACTCAGCGGAAAGTGAGAACTGGAGTTTTCCACCTAAACCCGTAAAGGCCGACAAGTTCAGACATGGTTTTGTGAGCTCCTTCCTGGACCCCACGTTTTTAATTCAATTTAAAGAAAGCTAGGCAGCCACTTCCCCCCTGTCTTTGAAGTAAAGATGTTAACACCCGTGCTAATAATACAAACTACCCCTTCTTTTATCAAAGGCTTCAGCAATCGCAAAGGCTTTCTTTTCATCACAAAGAAAAACTGCAAAATAAAGCTGCCTAGTTCTGCTGCTAACAGGGCAGTTTTGGCTCTGTACACTGCACAGATGCCAGCCAGTGCCCAAAGCACTGCTTTATAAATTCATGGAATTGTTTCAGTTACAAAAGATCCTTAAGATCATACATATGCTAAAGATGATTCCAACCACGGGTCGGGCACTGCCAAGTCCACAGCTAAGCCATGTTTCTAAGTGCCACAGCTACATGGCTTTTAAATACCTCCTCCTAGGATGGTTGATCCACTACTTCTCTGGGCAGCCTGTTTCACTGCTTGACAATCCTTTCAGTGAAGAAATTTTTCCTATTATATCCAATTCAGTTATTCCATAACTAGAAGTGGCAGTTCCAATCAGAACTGCCCTTCATGCCAGAGGCTGTTTCCTCTTGTCATAGAGAACAACAAAGTCCCCACTGAGCCTCCTTTTCTCCAGGCTAAACTATTCCAGCTCCCTCAGCTGCTTCTCATACTTTTGCTCCAGATCCTTCACCAGGTTTGCTGCCTTTCTCTGGACTCACTCTGGCACATCAATGCCTTTCTTGTAGTGAGGGGCCCAGAGCTGGACACAGTGTTTGAGGTACAACCTCACCAGTGCTTAGTACAGGGTCCTGGTCACTGTGGTCCTGCTGACCACACTGTTGCTGATCCAAGCCAGGATGCCACTGGGTTTCTCAGCCACCTGGGCAGAGGCTAGCTCATGCTCAGCCACTGTGACTGGCAACCTCAGGTTCTTTTCTGCTGGGCAGCTTCCCAGACACTCTTCCCCCAGCCTGTAGTGCTACTATGAGGTTCTTGTGAACCAACTGCAGGAGCCGGCATTTCACCTTGTTGGACCTCATACAATCGGCCTTGGCCCATTGATCCAGCCTATCCTGTCCAGATCCCTCTGTAGAGCCTTCCTAGCCTCTAGCAGATCAGCACTCCTGCACAACTTGGTGTGATCTGTGAACTGACTGAGAGTGAACTTAAAACCCATGTCAAGGTAGTTGATAAAGACATTAAACAAATCTGGCCCCAGTACTGAACCCTGGGGAACACCACTGGTGACCAGCTGGATGTAACTCCATTCACCACCATTCTCTGGGCCTGGCCATGCAGACAGGTTTTTACCCAGTGAGGAGTGCCCCTGTCCAAGCCATGAACAGCCAGGAGATTGCTGTGGCAGACATTATCAAAGGCTTTACTGAAGTCCAGGCAGACAACATCCACAGCCCTTTCCGCATCCTCTAAGCGGGTCACCTGGTCATAAGGAGACCGGGTTTGTCTAACAGCACCTGCCTTTCATAAATCCACACTGACTGAGCCTGGTCCCCTGGTTCTTTTATATATCAAGATGATCTGCTCCAAAACATTTATGTTTCCAGTGGAGTCTTTGCTGCTAACCGAACCTCCAGAGGACTGGCCATGCAGAATTTGCGTCCTGTACACTAGTAGCATTAGGAACTGCAACAGATAATGCCTCATTAGTTGCTTCCACCTTATCAGAAAACAGAGCATGTTCTCTGGACTGACAATCCCAAATGGGAAAATTCCTCTGTGGAAAGACTGCCAGTTTAATAAAAGGCAATAGTGAATGAGCCACTGAGAGTAGCTCAGTTGGTTAGAGCGTGGCACTAATAATGCCAAAGATATGGGTTTGATCCCTATATAGGCCATTCACCAAAGAGATGACTCTTGTGGGTCCCTTCCAATTCAGAATATTCTGTGAATTAAGATGTGTCTGCTTCAGGCTCACATTCCATGACAAAGTGCCACAGGGCAGCATGCGCTTCTCAGTAGGGGAAGGCTTCCCTGTAAGGGAAAGCAGGCAGTTTTCCCCACGCCACTGGCACAGGGCTGCCTTCCTGTAAAACACCCACTGACACAAAAGGTGCATTTCTGCAGCTCTGGCCCCCATCACATATGATCTGAGGAACATGTGGATTTCCATGACTATGACTGGAAGCTGCCTGCCTGCTTTACCTCTTTAGTAGATACAGTGAGGCCAAGTGTATTTCAGTATTGTGAATGATATTTTGCAACTTAGGTCAAATAACAGAGAGCATTGGCCTGACAATACCAGTTCAGTGGCAAGTTGCCTGATGTATTTGTCACCATTAAAACAAACTCGTGTTTAAACACAGTCTGCTTATCATATTTACAGAATAAAAATATGAGCTTTAAAGTGAAATAAAAGAGCTCTTCCCCC
>WAAE01005510.1:81293-103111 GCA_013400495.1 Nicator chloris | reverse complement strand
CCCACATCTCCTCCCTCTGTGTTTTTAATTAAAACCATGAACCAACACATGTATCCATCCTTCCTGCTGTAATAGCCTGGGACTCCACTCTCAAATACTACACAGATAAAACGAACATTTATGTGTTAGCGATCCGCAGCGCAGTAAATTCTCCTTTCCAAACCTGCCGTCTTCATTAAAATCTTATTTGCTTTGTAATCTCCTTTGATCGCTAAAGTTATAAGATGCCCCCTCCTCTTCTTTTGATACTATCAGTGTAGCTTTTGACCAGAGAGCGTGATGAATTAAATGTATGACAGATATGACAGGTGAGGAGTGCTTGGAGAGGGCTTAAACAGCAGGGATAAGACAAAGCCCCCATTTAAGAACAAAACCCCTACCCGATGGCTAGCCCGTTAATGACCAACCACTCTATTTGTCCTGGTGGATGAGGAGCAAGCTGATACTACAGACAAAGCTTTGTTAGCCATGGGGCTGTTCTTCAATCAGGCCACACAACCAACTAATTGAAATGCCCAGTTTTTCCCCCTCAGGATTTGTTATACAAGTCAGGGGGTTTGTAGGTATACTCTCTTCTTTTTCTTTTTTTTCCCCCTTGTAATGTATTAATTCAGCCATCACAAGTTTACAGCTGGACTAAGTGGAATTACACCATATAAACCTAAAAATCTATCTGCAGGGATCCAGCTAAGCCCTGGAGAGAGACAAGTCCAGCAATACAAATCCAAGGAAATTTGGAAGTCAATCCATTAGGATTACCAAGCCTTTGATTTTGGAAGTCACAGGCTCAAAATATGGAAGTGATGAACTCTATCTGCCTTCATTTTAGCCTCTTTTGAGAGGACTTATTGACCCCATTTTTTTTCTGTTAAAACACATCGATAAATGTGAACAGGATTATATTGGGTTTTCACTATATTTTAAAGGAAGGAAGACATGAAAATATCTGCTTTCCTGAACTTGTGGGTAACATATCCTTTAAAATTTCATATGTATTTTCTACATATTTAAAACTGCCACAAGCAAAGTCATCACTCTTCTCATCAGCTAAAGGCCCCTGTCCCCCTCTTTAAGGTTCATGTTAACTTCCAGCGTGGTGTGCTGTACTTAAACGTGGAGCTTCAGGCATGGGTAAAAACGTGGAGCTTCGGGCACTGGTTACTGTAAACCACTGGCTGCTTCCCAGAGGTGAAGAAATCTCTGTGCCCCCTGCAGACCAGGATTATATTCTCAATGGGCAGTCTCTCATTTTAGCCCACCAATCTGCAGTTAGCAGAAGGCCAGGAGCTTCCAGGGGTAGGTGCCCATGCAATATTCACTGTTAAACCCAAATGGTAAAGAAAAATTAGATTATAGGGATGTAGTCACGATCTGGGTATGATGGAAAACACTACCTGAAGCAAGAATTCTCACTTTCAGAAGAAATTATTTTTTTATCTCTTTGCTCCTTCCTGTCCTGTCGTCACAGTGTGCTGTGGCTGAATCATTTGTGCTGGTATCAGGAAACCTGGGTTCTGTTCTTAGCTCTTCCACAGGCCTAGTGTGTGTCTTCTGGCAAACCTCAGACCCTTTCAGTGCCTCAGTTCCCCTATATAAAAATGTAAATATTGCTACCTATTTCAGAAAAAGCGTGGTCCAGTGGTTTAAACCATAGAATCAAGCTATCTGAATTCTCAAACTGAATATGGTATCAATTTCTGTAGTCTTTGAAGCAACTACCCGTACCGACCCAAGGGGTCAGCTTCCCCTGGGAAGTGCTGAATGGCCAAAACCCAGGCTTCCTGGTAGAACATATGTGCTACTTTCTAAGTGGTGTTTCTCTCTGGATAAGAGCTCAGCTTCACCTCACAGTGAGACCACTCATGTGGAATGCAAAAGAAAAGATGGTCCAAGCTAGAGGCAGCAAAGCTTAGGGGAGCTGCTCTCACTAGAAGGCCACAGTGACCTCCTCTCTGAGTGCTTGTCTGCAGACCACCCAGCAGAGCTGGCCTGACTCTGGCTCAGCCACTACAGTCCTAATTCAACATGTGGAGGCGTAAGGCTAAAGTTCCAAAATTCGCCATGCAGGACAAAGGGCTGAAATTATAGCTTTCCCCTTCCCCAGGGAGCACTCTGGAACTGTAGGCCATTTTGCAGCAAACCACTGTGTCTCTCACGCTCTCTTGTCCTCCACTTTTCCTCCATGAAAATCCCCCCAAAGTTCTGAGTCTATTCAACTCAGAATAAGTAGCAATTTGAAAACTTTTGGAGGGCAGAAAAAGCACTTCCTGTCTGGCTCTATCTCATGGTTCTCTGACTCACTGGACATTTGCAAAGATTAATCAGATAATGTTTAGATATTCATGATACGTAAAGCCCCAGACAAATGGTAAGTGTTAACATTATGATGTTTAAAATGGTCACTGAAAGAGAACAACCTCATAGAAATAAAGAGGGGAATATTGTTAACCTCACAGAAATACACATTTTTTTCACTATGGACTCCAATAAAGATAGGCAAAGGTGTTACCAGGATTGTCACTAACCTTGTACTGAAACAAACCAGACTGATTTTTAGGAAAAGAGCATAGGGATTCAGATCAGTAAATAAAGGGGAAGGGGGGTGCGGGAACAAAAAACCCCATTAATCTGGTGTATTTTGGTTTTGAATGTGCAATCTGAACGGAAGCTGTGTTTTTTCAGACAGCTTTCCAATCTCCCTATTAGATATAATATTATAGTCTTATTACACATGTTGCCTACTAGATGTGCTCTGACTTTTATAGATGTCAACCCCATTTCTTAATTCAAGACATTTGTCTCTTGTGATCTCTGCGCCTCTGGGTTAGAGTTCCAGCCAAAGAGGTGAGCCAGCTTTGTATTTGCAATGCAGCCATAAAATCCTCTGGTGCTACATCCCTGAAAACTCCTGCTGCCCCGCAAAAAGGCCTGGATTTTGTCTGTCTGCAGCTCAGCACCCAGAAAGGACATTTTGCAGAAGGGCTCAGTGGACATTCAGGAAAACTGCTTTCAGGACCTTATCTGAAGGACAATACTTAACTTTCACCACCTGGGCCTGGCCCCTGAAAGGAAACAGTCACACTCAATTATTGTCTTTTTCTAGACAATTACTATTTAATAAAACCTCCAGCTGATATTAACTGGTGGAAAAAAGGCTATTTTTAGTCAGGACAGTGATTCCCCCTCATTCCTTTCATCTATGAGTAATGTATTTCCTTTTGCTCTCAGTACCACAAACCAGTCCACACCAGATGCTCAGTATTAGGTAAAATTAAAAATGTGGGCATCATACCCTTTGAAAGATGCTTTGAACTCAAATTAATATACCTAAACCCACTATTTAAATTAAAGATATCCTGTCTCTCTGCTGTGTAGTTTTCCCTTTTATCAGAAGGGGAATTTTAGTCCATTTAAAGTTTTTTTGGTTCAGCTCCACAGACCACGCTTTGACTTAACAACACATTGTAATTTCCTTTTAGCCACAAGAATAAAGGAAATGTATAGAAGCAACACCATAATCTTGTCAAGCACTCTCTTTCGTTTCCCTGAACAAGCCTGTTTGAGAAAATGTGAAGCCTAGGATTTTTAAGATGTTATCTGGAAGATGTTTAGATTGTGGAACACTTTTATTGAAAACAGACGTATGTATTTTTATGTATCTACTGATGTACCCACACACATAAAATATATGCCTACTAAATTCTTTTATGGACAAGAACAGAACAGTCTGAAACCTGAAGAGGTTTTTCAGACTTCAATCCTCTTGCCTCAGCATTTTACCGTTTCCAGACTTTTGCCCTGAAACTGCATGGATACTTGAGAAAGCCCGGCAGGGAAGCAACACGCAGGGAACGCCTGCACCCAGACTCACCTGAGAGCAGGGCTGTGTGACTGCTGTCAGAAGTAAAAACGTGGGAGCAATGTAAAATACATTGATTTCTCATGTATCTCTATGCATATGTGTAAAATGGGCTCCTGCACGACTTGTGCCATTTATTTGCATCTTTGATCTTTTTCAGAACAGAATTATTTAAATGCAACTGCTCTGCTTCTGGAGCTACAGGACTCGAGGCAGTTTGCTGAAGATACTCAGACTTTACACTTCATAAGCAAACACCATCCACCTTCACATTCAGTCCATCCCCTCCTGATGCCTCCCTTGATGTCATCACTGACAATGTTCGAACTACAGGCAGAGGTGTAGGAGCTGCGTCCTCCTTTTGGCACTGAACCATGGAGCTGTGAGTGCCCTGGTTTAGGTTCTGTGGGACCAGGAGCTGCTCCTGCCACACACAGCAAGCCTGGGAGGAACTCACACATCCCCTGGGGCATCCAAGTGTGCATGGGATGCTGTTCCCTTTGCAGACCCTGAGGTCTCTCTTGGTCCTTGGAAGCTTTGCCAAGGCGCTGGTGAGGCACTGGACGGCAGCTTGGCCCTGGCCACAGCACAGCACAGCACAGGGAGGGGGATCTGCCAGGAGAAAACCCAACCACCAGGCTGTAGAAACTGGTGCTGCTGAACCTGCTGTACTGGACAAGTGGAGAGGTAATAGTTGGCAGTGCTAGTGATGCCACGAAAACTATTTCAGGACAAGGCAAAAGAGCAAGTTAAGCATCTGCAAGTTCTCTCAGTGCTGGTTAGACAGTGATAGTAAGAAAGTTTATCCCCAAGAGCTTTCTCTTCACTGAGGGTGTTGAGTTAACTGGAGGTGACCTCTCACTGACCCACAGGCAGCATCTGCGAGTGGTGTGCGGCGGTGGCAGCCAGGAAGCACTTCTCCCAAACGGCGCCCTTTCAAAACACCACTCTGAAATGCAACAGCTGAGGTGACCCAGGAGTCAGCCGCTCAGCCCTGTCCAGCGTGGAGGACTCCCTTCAGTCTCCCTTCACCCTCCTGGGATTTCATCCATCTTCATTTGCTTTTTCTTGCTGCCATTTCCTCTGACTTTTCAAATTTGGCACACTGGTAGCTATTATTCATTCTCTTGTTTCTTACTAGCCATGCAGCTAAGAGCTGCAACTTTCCATTAATAAATACCACATCAGTTGTTATTTAGGCATTCTTTTAATCACTGCATTTTTTTCTCAGGTATTTCTTGAGCCAAAGCAGGGTTTACTGCATTATTAGAGTTTAGAAATCTAAGAGAGAAATATTGCAATGCAATTACTAAGTGCCACTCTGGACAACCACAAAATAACTTCCTAATGAAAACTCTGAATAGGAATGAAAATATAACTGAGGTATAAAGAAAGTAATTGTCCAAACCATTTGAATTTATGCAAGTATGAACAAACCTCTTCATTGTGTACCCTTTT
The DNA here is from genome assembly GCA_013400495.1 of Nicator chloris. Taxonomy (NCBI): domain Eukaryota; kingdom Metazoa; phylum Chordata; class Aves; order Passeriformes; family Pycnonotidae; genus Nicator; species Nicator chloris. The sequence goes on along the minus strand of WAAE01005510.1, from coordinate 97,794 downwards.
TGTCTATAAAAAGGGTGAAGACATGAAGCAGCAGGACTTCACGCTTCCACAACAAACAATGGTGCAAACACCAAGAGATTTTCCAATTTCCTGCTATAACAAACCATTTAGCTCTGGGTAATTCCAATAATTTTAGTCATCAACTTGCAAAACTGCATAACTCGTACTCAGTTGACGTGAATTTGAGTAATCTTGTTGCCATGTCTGGTTAAGAGAAGACAGATAATAACACATTTCAGTTGCACAGTAAGGAGGGAGAAAGCTATCTCTTCTCTTCCTCTCCACTTCTCTGTGGTTCGGGAGGAACAGGGGAGAAATGGAGCTGTTGTGAGGGGAGAGAATCAGTGTGGGAGATGAAAAGGCAAGCAGGTGTCCTGGTAGCAGATTTGGGCATAGGATCATGTTCACCATTCTAAGAACAGCACCCAAAACTCTAATACCTGAACTTTCCAAATATGAGAAACATTGCATTACTGGATAACAATGGTGAGGAAGGCATACAAATGTGCAGCTGGTAGCAAGAACCTCTCAGCTCAATGGAAAAGACAGAAGGAGTCCTGGATTTTGTGTAAGAGGAAGAGATCTAATGACTTCCCCAAGGTTTAACTGAAAGCAGAGAGCAGGGATAGGAGCTGAACCCATGAGTCCTGAATCACAGCCCTTTGTCTCAATCACAAGACCCTCCTTCCCCTTGGATGTTTTGCACTATTTAGGGTAATCAAGAGAAAGACTGCCTTGCCCTCCTAAACCAGGAAGAAAGGCAATGGGTTCCAAAGGAATTACAAACTTTGCTATTGCTCCAGAAACAGTGTTGTTTCCTATGCTGGTCATCTGTGTCGAATCAAGATCAATTTTGACTGCATTAGGTTAGAAAATGCAGAGCCTTTCTTAGAAAAAGATGCAAGAGAGCATGTCTAACCATGCAGCATGCTCTGTTGCAAAGCCTGCAAAGCCAGCTCCAAGCCCCACTGGCTGTGGAAAACTGTAGTGTCCTGAGGGGTATTGCAGCATCAAGAGAGCATCGCAGATACATTAACAGCTAAGATAATAAGCTTTACAGCTCAGAAAGGCACACAAATTCAGGTTCAGGAACATACACAGTTTCTAAGGCTGCCTCAATCACAATCACTGAGTCAATACTCCTGAAGGCTGCTGAATCTTGTTTCATTATGCAAGCGTGATCTTTCTTGCATTCTGGTTTTGCCAAGGTTCGGAAAGGATGTGGTTATGCTCAGCGTGTCATGAAGTAAACAGCAAGGAGCTAGTTCTTGAGAATTTTCAGCTAAGGATTTTCCTGAAGAACAAAGCTCTCCCAAGCAAATTCAGACAAGAAGTTCTTTAGTCTAAGAGGGGCTTCTCCATCACAGCAGTGAGGCAAAAACAAGAGCCAGCCTTGATAAGATGGGCTCATATCTTAGTAGAACAATTTTTTTAATGAAGTTGCCTTTTCTATCAGAAGACTGTGCTGAGTGACTGTGAAGACCTAGACTCATCTTTTCTAACAAGTCTTCTAAGGTATTTCTAAGAAATATCACAGTGGTCTAGACATTTAGATACTTCCAGAAAGGTGAATTAGTAAAGCATTATGCCGATATTTTTTTCAGGGCAGACCATACATAGTAAGTTTTCCATCTTCAGAAAAAATTCTAGCTGACTGAGCAGTATACATGCATGTGCATGCCCATGAACTCACACTATTTTCAGTATCAAGACCATCTTCAAGCAATTTCTCACTCTTATAATGCATTTATCTTATGTAAAACAGATGCATGTCTTTGGGGTAGGCTTTTGTCTTTTAGTCTTAGATTGTGAATACCCCTTCTAATTAAAACGGGAAATACAAATTTCCTCAGTTAGTTCCAAGCCTGAAGCCCACTAGCATAAGCAGCCATCTGCAGATTCAGCTGGAACCCTTTCAGCATCCCACAATAAGTCTGCTGGTTAAATTAAGGATCCTTGGACATGTATAGACCAGTGCAGCTCCACTGAGCTGTGCCCTTGTACACCAGCTGTAGCAAAGCTGAACTAGTAGTGCTATATCCATCCTGAGTCCTGAAACTCCATCCCCAATTGGAGTTTAATAGTTACATTATTACTATTTAAAAGCTGCAGAGCTGATGATAATGTCATCCTTGTTGGCAACACCTTTTAAAGTCTCTGCTCTGTGCTGTGCCTATTGGGATGAAGAACAACTGAATGAGAAAAGCAGCAAACACTGCAAATGGAGATTCTCAAACTGCACAAGAGGCAAACTGAGGGAGGGCACCCAATTATCCTTAATGCAAAATACTTCAGTCCTAACATTCTCATTAAAATACATATTTTTAAAAAGTCTTCCCTTTTCTTCACGCACCCAAATGAAGGCGGAAGCAGTCATTTCCTTTCCCGATGATGGAAGTGATACCAACTATTAGGTCAGTATTAAGTGAAATTCCTCCCATCCATTTCTGTCGAGTTAATGTCATCTGACTCAAATGTGATTATTAAAAGTGGGCTGTTGGGTTCCAACAAACTAAAAGCTTGCAAGTTTATAGGTACAATTGCTTCAGACCCCTCCTGCGGGTGATCAGATAGGGTGTCTATTGAATGGACTCAAAGAAACACATTTTCACACCTGTCAGGCCTAGATTAATATCCCTGCTAATTGCACTTTAAGAACGGCCAATTAGTTCTAGTTATAGAAGCTTTCATGGGTAAGGGGGAGAAGCAGCCTGTTATGACCATCAGGACTCATTGTTCCCCTGAATAGATTTGTGTCCCAAACTGCGCGTGCCTCAGCGGTTTGACTGGAAGCCCTGCTGCACGCCACTGCAATAGCGCCTTTATCCCAGCCCCAAACCTGCTTTAATGATGATAAGGACGGCAGAGGTGACCATAAACATAAAAGGAAAATAAACTAGTGCTATGCTGGGATTACAAAGCCAGAAACCGTTTTCAAGCCAGAAGCGGTTTGCTGAAATTTCTTAATAATCGAAACTTGTTTTTCGTCTAAGATAAAAACTTGGTTTTCCTCTAAAGCGACAGCACTTTGCGATAAAACACTTGCTCTAGCAAGAAAAAAAAAGTCCAGTAATGTAGCTGAATTTGCAAAAGGCCAATAAGTGAAGTTGTGGCCTTGAAGTGGCAGCCTGAAGAGTGACACTGCAGTGCCAACACCACCAGTGAGACACTTGAAAACAAATCAAGGACCAAGGGTTAGTCCACCCACTGGAATGCAACAGTAAGGCTAGTTAATAAACACCAGCTAACCCCTTCAATTACAGCAATAAATCGTTGAATTGGTTAAATGTCCACAGGTTCTGCCCCAAACACCTCTGTGAACTGTTTAATTAGCAAACTCTTGCATCACTAGACAATCATATCCTGGTGAGCATGGGGGACGCTGGGCTCCTGGGGAGTGAAGCGCGCTGGTGCCCCACGCAGCTCGGCTCTGCAGGGTTTGCCTTTGAACCACCCAACCTGCAATGTTTCAACAGCTCTGGAGATTATTCATTCAGTGACAACTTTTTTAGAAACAAAATTAATACCGTGAGGGCAAAATACAGCTTGGTTGCCATTCTTTCCACATCAGTTCTCTGGATTTTGATAAGAAGCCCCACAAATTACGGCATCTCACCTGCCGCAAGATTAGATAGCCGCGCACGCGAGACGGGTTACGCAGCACAAGAGATACCGAGTACCTGGAAACTGCATGTGGTGCAAAACAGACCTGCAGATTAAAAGTCAGCAAGCCTATTTCTTGAAAATATTTAACACACTGAATTTGGAATTATCTCACTAAGAGTTGAGAACATTTGAAACACTGCAAAATGATTTATCATTAAGATTACGGCTGGCTGTGAAGAGTATTTAGATAATATTCATGAGGCATAGGCCACAAAAGCATTAAAAAATCCTGATACAAAACCAAGTTTTTGGTAAAGGCTATTTTACAAACAAACAAACTAACAAACAAAACCACCAAACAATCATTATTTCTCCTGAACGAAGCAACAAGTTAAAGTTGATCACTGAGGATCAATTCATAGTTAAAGACTCATGTAAGTTGCCTTCACTGGACTTTTAATCACTGTGATAAACTAGTGATAGTACATATTCTGTTACCAACTAAAAACCACACACTGACGGAGTGAAAAGAACGTGTGGCTTTGAAAAATGTTTGTATTAATACAAGATCCATTTAACAGGAATTTCATATCTGAAAAACAGCTAGACAAAGGAGATAAGTGTTTGTTATGTTTGGACAGTGAGGAGAAATTGCATTTCCCTGATGAAATTTTCTTAATGAACTAAACCCAAGGTAAATTTGTCACAGTTGGGAGTAAAAAGACGTACAGTGCTTGCCTGTGGAAATCTGTTAGTGACTGCTCCCCGTCTCTCTAGCACTAGTATTTATTTGGAAAATGGCTCTAGGCAGAAATGTTCATTTAGAACAAATTTTTAAATAACATTGAAGAAATCTACTATTTTACACTTCTGCCTGAGAGGTAGAACCTGGATCCTCAAAGGATATCCAAGGAACACACAGGGCAATTCTGTTTATTGGGGAAGGATGTGCTTGAACTATGCCCTATCCTCCACTTTGCAAAAATGCACAAGTCATTGAACTAAACTCAGGATGCTCCTGGCTGAACTTGGTGGCTCGTGGGATTCCTGTCCTGAGTACTGTGTTCTCCCACTGAGCCACCCAGAGAGCCTCAGCAGTAACTCAAGCTCTTAGATTCTCCTCCAGGTATATGTACTGGAGGGGTCCACATCTATTCTGGGAAAGCTGTAGGTTCAGCGTTGTCACTGCCTCAGGTTTAAGGACATAAACAGTCTGATAAATAAATTATTTAACATGCACATCATGCACAGCTAAGCAAAGCAAACTCTTTAAATTCGGGTTCACATGAAGATTTCTGTTGACTTTTACTCACTGAGTCAAGCTTGTACAGAGCAATTTGAATGCTTATTGTTAAAGAAAATAGTTCTGTTAAATTTGTGCGTATTAAAAACTGTTCTGTTGAAAGTTGTTTACTGTTGCAGAATCCAAGGGTTTAATGTCTGTGCCTCTAGACTGGACAATGCAGAACGACTCTGGTGGTTTTCTGTTTCCTTCTTTTTCTTTCTCCTTTTTTTTTTTTTCCCCTTTAGTTTTGTAATACTAAGCGAATTAACATCTCTGAAGTCTCAGGGTCTCAGGACAGGCTTTGAGGCGACACTGATTAGCACAGCCTCGCTGAATTAAACAGACTGAAACAATTCAGGCCATTGACAATCCACGGGGGCAGAGTGGGGAGAAACTGCAAATTAGGAAAAGAATAGAGGACACAATACCAGTACTGATGTCCTGGCACACAGGCTTTTATTCTGGAGATAGTTTACAAGCAGTTCGTAACCTTTGGACTCCAGACAGTCTGTAGAACCAACAAGAGGAGGTTCAAGATTTGGTCTGAACTTTCCATCCAGCCCCAGCAGTGTCAATATTTGGAGGATGCACAGGAACTCATAAAGTCTCCGTTAAATGGATGTCAGTGAAACGAAACAAAAACCCTCCGAAACTTGCATTCATAAAGTCTTTTTAGACTTTGTCACTTTAAGCCAAGAAGGTACTAAGGAGATAAAAATTTATAACTTTGCTGTGCTTAAAAGAGGAGTTTCCCAGCAAAAAAGCTAATGCATTTTTATTTAACAAACCTGGAGTTCAAAAGCTGCCTCTTGTTCCAGGTTCCTAATTTCTGATTTGCTTCAAAGATTTTGAATTATAAGTTTAAACTTTTTGCCATTAACAGAATAATTCCTAGAAATGGTGTAAGTGTGATTTTTCTGCCTAAGAAAAAAGTGGCTAGAGAATTCACAAATCAAAATCCCTTACGAACCAGGCCTGTCAATATTTCATTGATCTGTTTAAAATATGTTAATCTTTCTTTCATTCTGTATTAGAAATCAATTCAGTTATCATATCAAAACATACTTTGTCAAGAGAAAATTATTTAAAGCAAATAACAAGCTTTTGTTCTTTGATAGTAATTTTAAAACAATAAATTTTTTAAAAATTACAGGTATGTATTTTATTTTGTGAATGCAAGATGCTTAAAATAATCATTCTGTATGCCAGAGACTTTCATGTCATGCTAACTAGGAAAGGATATTTAACATAGTATAATATTAAATATTAATATAGTCGACAGAGCTTTTGTACAACCAAAGTCAAATGAAGTGTACTGTTAATAAATAACATAAAACTAGAAGAAAATGAGTTGTCTTTTAAGTCTCTCATAATTTTGTTTCTTGTCAGGTGTTTAATGCTCTAAGTCATGGGGAGCTCAACCGAATTAAGTGTACTTACACTGGTGCAAGGGTAACCTAAATGAACAGGGAACTGAGTGCCCAACAATACTTTAACAAAGAATTTTTATCTGGTCAAAAATAATACTTTAAATGCATCAAATGGTAAACTTCTCTTCTGAACAGAGGCTTCTATTGTAGCAATAGATGCTGTACAGTTAAAAATCCATCACTTTCTACAAAGCTAAGCTTGTTTTTAGATGTGGATCACTTCATTCATCAAGGGAGGAAAAGTTAAAATAAAAAATAAGCACAAAGAGACAATTTCTGATGTAATAATTTTATCTCCTACTAGTCAAGATCAAAAAAATGAAATACCAACTTACTCTGCCCATAACTGAAAAAGTGAAACCAACTGGTTTTGCTCTAGATATGCTTTTAAAGCCTTCAATGCTGAGTTCTGGATTTCTATCTGTAGGAACAAATGATTTGCTTATTCTCAAAAAAACCCCTAGTTCTTGTATTTCAAAAGCATAGAGGGGAATTTGTACTTGCCATGAGAAAAACAAAAACAAAACCCCAAACAAACCCACACTATTACAACTCATCCAGAACCAGCGTTTTTATAAACAGTTCCGATTTAAGATACGAACTCAACCCATTTTATAAGCCAAGATGATTAATAGAGATGATCATACAATACTATAATTGCAAGAAGTGTGCTTGGGTGAGAGGTCTCTCACATACACAAAATGTAGATTTATGCCTCTATGAAATTCCAGAAAACAAGATGGTTATCCCATATGCCTAATACCAAGCCGTTTCCACAAAGTTTTCAAAGCCCCCAGCATGCAAGATCCACAGTTTTGACTCACCTTATCTATTAATTTTCTGCCTTGTACAGAGAGCTCAAAGTTTCAGCACTATCTTGCCCCTTCATTCTCCATACGGAGTATCTCCACACTGTAACCTCCTGTGTAAAGCATGACTTTGCCTGTTTCTCTCCCCCTTCTCTCCCCCAAAGCCTTAGCACAAAGTTACGCCAGCTATCCTGAGAAGCTTTACACTGCGTCAAGCACCTGTTCGGACCACAGTCAGTTAAAAAATCAAAATAACAGCTGAGTTGAGGTCAGCCACCCTACACACTTCAGAACATACTCAGAAACCCTACTACCCTCATCCCTCCTGTTTCGATTTCAGAACAGCAACTCTAGTAACGTGATGCCTTCCTTCCCTTCCCTGTTTGAGCAGGCAGTGAAAGCCCTCCTGCTTTCTTCTACTCCTAAGAGTAAAGCTTCAGCCTCCAGCCTGAAGTAGGTTGTCTGCAGAAATAAGACAACTCATCCCACACTGACAGCGTTTGTTTAAGGAGCACAGGTTCAGCAGAGCCAGTTAACCATTAGCTAGCACCATGCAGATCATATTACACTCACTGTGCCTGCTTGCTGAGCTATCCCTACGTGAAGTTTAGTTGAAGAGAAGCACTTGGGTCAATCAGTCCCCACTGAGCATCGCTACAGGGTAGCACCAACACAGAGCATCATGATGAACACTGAGCCAGCTCCAGGCACACATTCCGTGTTCATGGAAAAGATGGTTGTCAAATACATCACTTCAACCACTCAAGTGTTTATTGCCAATACCAAAAAACTGCTCAGAAGGAATTCATAGGCACTAAAAACTCTAGAGGTTTTCTCAGATTTAACAAGCATCCCTAAAACCGGTTCACGCAAATGTTCCCCGACATACATCCATAACCTGGTCAACTCTACAGGCTGAAAACAGCACCTGTCTTCGTAAAAATTAGTGGAATGCTACAACACTTCTTCAAATATTTTTTCCCAGAGTCTCACAAGTTAATTATGCTGGTCAGAAAACTACTTAGTGCCGCCGCTATTTTGTATCAACCTAAATCTTGACAAAAATTTCAGCTGCAACAATACTCTATGATGTCACACAGAAAATTTTGTCTTACCCAAAGCACAGGATTTATTATTATGGACTTTTATTACAAAACCTAGAAGGCACAAGCAAGAGCACTGTGCCTCACCAGCTCAAAGGGTTGGAAAGAAGGGAAGTAGCATTACCTTCACTTCACAGGACAAACAGAGTGTGTGTTGAGCCTTAGAAAGATTAAGCCCNGAAGAAACCTCACCAGCTCAAAGGGTTGGAAAGAAGGGAAGTAGCATTACCTTCACTTCACAGGACAAACAGAGTGTGTGTTGAGCCTTAGAAAGATTAAGCCCCTTCTCCTGCAACTTCAGACTTAGCATGGCAGCTATTAACATTAAAGAACTTTTTATGCATGCCAGGGTTCACCAGCACCAGGACAGAAACACAAAGGAATTTCAGTCTCCAGCAATTTAGCCTGAAACAGACACAGGAACAGAATGCACATCTCTCCTGTGTCCTACCCAAGATTTTAACAACTCCAGCAATTTTAACAACCCCCTTTTTACACCTATACACCCCTCTCCTTGTGACAGTTGGTGCTACCCTGTTCCTGGTTTATATTAATTCAAGATCCAAATCTAGCGCATAGCTTTCCAACCTTCGTAGCACAAATAAGATTAATTTTTAATTTTAAGGCCCTGATTCAGCAAAACATTCAACTACGTGCTTAATTCTATCCCTATTCAGTAAAGTACTTAAGTATTTGCTTAATTCTCATTTACTCTGCTGAGACTTGAACATGTGCTTAAAGATAAGCCTCTTCTTAAGTACTTTGCTGAACTAGGGCCTAAACTGTGACCTAGGAGCCAGGAAGAAAAGAAAAAAATAGATCAATAATGTCCACTGTTATTTCCTCAAAATATTAGGTTAGCTGACTGCAAAAGACGAAGAAAAAAAGAAAATCACTTTGATTCAAGTAGTACCTACAGCTAATACATCTGCTGCACTGGAAGAGACCAATTTCATAAAATCTTATTAAAAATATACCTTCAAAAGTTCCTTCTTGTTGCCCATTTATATCTACAAAAATGCTTTATAGCATTGTGTTGAACCTACCACTCAGTCTCAGTTCCATGACTGGAACCTTGAAGTTTTTCAAGTTAGTTTCCTGATATTTAGGAGAAAAAAAAATAGAGCAGAATCCAGTTTAGTAAGTACGGTTGAATAGAATTCAGTTTTGCATTATCTTAAGAGAAAATTAATGGAGAAGCTGGGAAGATGCCAGGGAAGGACTCCATAGTAAAAACAACGAGGAGAAAAAAAGATAGATTCTGGTACTCTGCTAGAAGGATGGCCTGAGTTTAATCTACATCAACAGAGACCACATTTCTTACACATACACTGTGTAATACATTTCCTTGCTGAAAAGTTTCATCATGGGTGGATCCTTGGGCCAGTGTGGAGATAATATAAGATCAGGATCAAAGAAGCCCTTGTAAAAATATGTCTAAATATCTAAGCTGAGGCTTAGATAGCAGAGAAGGCAAAATATTATTAGAGTTTTATTAAAAAAAAAGACAAATATATTGGCTAGTGTGGCTAGTGGCTTATTTCTACCTATTTGTCTGTCCTATCCTTATCACCATGCATCATTCCATAAGGCATCTTCCTCCAGCTGTCAGATCCTAAACTGACCAAACATACCCTTTTATTGCAGGCTCACTGTTCAAATTAAAGCTACCTTGCCTGTTTCAAGGATACTGGTATTAATTCATCTGACATGGCCAGAAAGTACTGGGAAGGTGTAAGTCAGGAAAAGCATCTGCAGATGAAACTTACATCCTATTTTTTCCAACAATCTCTCATTTCCTGGCAGAAAGTCAGGTGAAGCCCAAGTACTTAAATGGGATACATGCTTCTAAACTGTAGAAAGATGCTTTCACTAGGTGTGTGCCCACGCAAATGGAACTCAATGCTCCAGATGAGTTCCACCCTTGGAGAAACTGACCCACTGGCATTTTGCCAGGAGAAGAGTCCCTCTCACAAATAAAGACCAAACACGCGTCACTGACAGGTCTTCTGTTGGCAAGTCTTTCATGTCAGCTGCTGCTGCTGCTGCTGCTCTTCCTTCAGGAACTGCATTTCCTCTGTAGTTGGAGTCCCTGTTTTCATCTACCTTTTGATTTCCAGCTAACAGGAATGCTATTTAATCTTTACAGTTCCTAACTTACACATATGCTTAACTTCACGTACTGTGAATGGTTCCACTGAAGGCTGAATTATGGCACATAAAGCTAAAACATATGCCTAAGCGCCTGCAGGATTGGGGCCTGAAAAATGGAGTATTTGCTAGCTATTACCCTTTTGATGGAGTCATCCCACTATAACGATGGATAAAAGTGTTCATGAAAATCTTTGAAGATGAGAGGTACTCCGTAAGTGCACGTGTGGGGTAGGGGAAGTGGAAAGACCTAGAGACAGGGATTGGCACTGGCTGCCCCGATGTTTGCCATGGAAACCACACATCATTATTAGCAGCTGCAGAATTAAGAAGCTTACGTGGTTGAGGCAGTTCCTCGTGTTTTGGACAAGCACAGGCAGATAGTGGAGAGCACAGTTTCCCAGCTCCCACCTCAGTTCAGTGGGAGGTGGCAGCAGAAGGAAGATGCCCCACGTGGACATACCACTCCTTGGAAGGCTCTGTTGCAGCAACACCCACTCTCAGCATCAAAATGCAGTCACCCCTGCCACCACGGCCTCTCTCTCCTACCCGTGGCCAACAGCTGAGGCAGAGGATGGCGAAGGGATGAGAAATGTCTGATCTGTATTCCCACTGTCGGGAGGGTAGGAAAGGTCACCCGGTGCTCCCGTTCAACCACGCACAGGACCAGGTACCTGTCCCCTCCTGAGCTGCCGGGGCTGTGGAGGTATAAAATATTTTCTAACAAAAAGAAACTGGATCACTTGCCCGGGGGAGCCATAACCTTTATTCTGATGACAATGAAAGACAGCTTTGATGTCCACAGCAGCCAGGCATCCCTGACTGCAAGCGGCAAGCCCACCTCAACACACTTACAATGCATGTACCAGCCTCCTTCCTCCTGCCAGGCTGGATGTCAGGCTAATCAGTTTGATCTGACAGATTTTAATTAAATTAATTAAGGTCTTTCTGAATGGACTTGATTAGTGCTCCACAGAGGAATCCCCCATGAAAAGGAACACTGTCAGGAAAAGCACTAATGTTTTCTCCTCTCATAATGAGAAGTTTCTTGGGTTGTTATTGGATTTTTTACACCATTAATGAAAGCACTTTATAAACACTTAGCAGATGATGAGTTTTGACACCCTGTATTAAGTTAACAATAGTCTTCGACACACAAAGAGAGGATTTTCATGTCCTCCTTCAACCAATTTTGTTTCTGCCAAATCCAGCGTTTCAAATATGATGACTTAATCTGATTTAAACAGAAATATGCAAAATTGAGACACAAAACAATCCCAATCACTTCCAATCAACCTTCACAGAGCAGCTTCTTGTACAAATATTGGAAACTCAGCACGTGTAGAAATGAGAAGTTGCTAAAACTACGAGAGGCCACCTTGTTCCCTGCATTGGCTTGTGCAAGAACCAAGACCATTTTTGTCCCACTAGACTTGAGTAAGATTGTATTGGCATAATTTTCAAAGGGTTATGTATGGACAAACCCCCCTTTTATCACATCTGTGATCTGTTTGCCTGGGATCCACAAAAGCATTGGGGCAGGAAATCTGCTGGTGCTGGTAAATGACAAGTGGCCACAGTCACTATGTCCACAAGGGACATCCCACCAGCCAAGACAGGCACAGCCAAGTCTGGCAGCTGGTAATGACCTCTGCTGTATCACAGGCAGTCAAAAGGACGTGTGCAGCAGAAGCCTATTAAAAAGTGACATGGAATCCCATGTTCACAAATAGAAAAGCTCATTGTACTCTACTTATAGTAAGGGCACCCTTGACTACATGATAGCCATTAAAATGCATTCATTCTTACCGCTAGTTTAGATTGAATGTACTTCGAAAAATAAGCTCACCTCTAAATATTTTTTTATTTTTCCTTGTATAACAGGCAGAAAGTGGACCTCTGTACCCACTTTTTTTTTAATCTTCCATTTCTCCCTACTTTGTAGGTTTAGTTTAACAGCAAATGAAGCTTCCCAAGAATTGCAAAGGATTTTGAATTCAATCTGAGAGGAAGTAGCAGTGATCTTGTTGTGACTGAAAGGAGCTCAGATAGCAAAAAACCCCACTACTTCATCCACCAACACTTCCTTTTTCCCTGAAGCCAGAGTTGTCATTCAAAATACTTTATCTAGAAGGGTCAAATGATGGTGAGCCCTATGAATTTTTTTCTAACAAAGGCTGAACGGGGGAAGGGAACTCTGAGGTGGGAAGATAATGTATTTGGAATGGAAGCCGAAATAGAGGAGAGATAAAAACAACACCATGAAAAGGACAGAAAAAGAAGGCACAAAGATTGAGGCATAAGCTAGAGAGAGAAGACTAAGACACAAGGTACTCTGAGAGACAGACCGAGTGAGATAAAACAAGAGACAAACAAGACTGATGTCCTCCAAAGAAAGAAAAGATTCTGAAAAAGAGAAAACAGTGACGACAGGAGATTATCTTATACAATAAGAAAGAGGAAAGAAGAAAAAGCAAAGGCCATTGTAATTTTTAATCCATGACTCCTCTTTGTTTTTATTTTTTTTTCAACGTGTCTCATGCTATACATGTCACAAAAAAAATCTTGTGTTCTGATAAGTCAGCCCCCATTTACTACAGTGTTTCAACAAACAAAGGCTATTACAGCTTATCTGCTGGTTAGTCTGACTCCAGTCGTCCCAAATGCATTTTCTGGTGTTATTTTAATTCGTCTTGTGGCTTTCTGAAGTTCAAATTCATTTATTCTGAGTATGATCCAATAACTAAAGTCTTCTCATTGTACTGAGATTAGCTTCACATCAGTGTACAAATTCCATTCTAAAAAACATACCTGGTTGCAGCATCTGTTGCCGTTTTATTCTCATGACCACACTCAGATAAGAAACAGAAATTGGCTAAATTGTAATTCTGTCAAGCAATTCCAACAGAAACATCTATTTTGAGGCATTTTAGGCTGTTTTATAAATACTTCAAGCAAAAAAGGCAGATAAACAAAGAGGCATAGATTTGCCTTTGCCAGAAACAAACAAAAAAAGGTTTTCTTTAATAAATTATACAAAGAAAGATAGGTTGCAATAAAAAAGACATAGCCAGGAAGAAAAAAGAATTCAGTGTGACTGACCTTCAAGTTCCCCCTGCTCTTTCATTAACTGTCCAGTGAGGTGATCCCTGGCCAAATACGGGCAATTCAGAGCCTGTCATAGAATTACAAGATGAATTAGGGACTGTTGCCACAAATTTACAGCTACCAAGGCCTCTGCTGATTGCTTTTTCCCAGACTTGAAAGTAATTTCACTGGAAACACTCTTACCGTGGCCCCAAGATCAGCAACACGACAAATGAGGACCGGGAATAACACTTTTCCCTTCCAATTATGGGGTGATTTTTTTCTCCTCTGTGATTTGTACGCAAATAGACATAGCTTAAGCCGATGTGACACGAAAATGCCAGATCTAACATGGACTGTTTGCTTCCTGAAAAACTTCCCAGCAAAACCTGAGTTTTCAATTCCCTTGCGGAAAGGTGACTCCTGTATTTTTTTTCTTTAATTTCTGACTGGCAGAGCCTATTAAATAGCTGCAATTATCAGCCTGAACAATTACTGACTCACCGCACAATCAATCGAAAAACTCAGTGTGTGCAGCTGAAACTGTACACAGATAGCTCACTACAGGTGAGTAACTTCACATGCATGAGTAGTGTCACCGCACTCGGTGGCATAACTCATGTGCATAAGTATTTGCAAACCCGGGGCCTCAGATTGTAAACTCACTGAAGCAGAAACCAGATCTTATCTGCCTGTAAAGCACCTGGCAGTGCACCTATCTTTGCCACTACATAAATTAATTATCATTAGCATCTGAATTTTGTCAGCTCCAGCATTCTCCTCCAACCTCAAACTCGGAATTTCTCGCCAGAGAAGTGTTGGTGCAGAGTAGATGACAATAATACGTACATAAATATTTAACTGTTCTGGCATTTAATGCAGAGCTATTTCAAAAATTTCAATACAAGATGAACATGTGTAAGGCATCTAAAAAGCTTCTAAGGTCCGAGGTCTGGGTGGGGTAAGGGAACACTTTAAAGGTAAAAAATTTACTGAATTGAAATCTGGAAATGCTTTGACCTTTAAACAGAACTTTCCTCCCCTCCTGAGGTTTAAGATAAGTTCAGCAAACAAAATTTCACCCTAGGCTTGACACATAATCTCCCAAATTACTGAAGAAATAAATAAACACTTTTTCCTTTAAAAAAAATCAACATAATTTCAAAAGAAATACAGACACCTATTTTTGTAACTGCTGGTTTCAGTTTGTACATACAAGCTTACCTACAATGTAAAGTCTTCAGATTTTAACAGGAAATACATACTTAGAAAGACAGAAACTGTTGTGAAATAGCACCTTGAAGATAAGGAACTCTGGACAAGATGACTTTTGGTCATCTGAAGAAAAGAACAGTCATCTTCCTTAATCATTTCAGACTTGATTGCTTCAGTTTGGTAATCTCACATTTCAATAGGTTTTTACTGCTGAACCTACAGAAACAGGGAGGGGGACAGGACGGGATGGGAGAGGGGGACTGGAAGCGCCGGTCAGTTAACCCAACCCTTCCACTCGCGAAAAACTCCAAACGAACCAAAAACAGCCTACACACACCAATCCCAAGTAGTAAGTCAAAATGCAAAAAAAACCCTCTAAAGTCAATCTAGTGCTATGCAGTTCTTTTTCTCCCTGAAAAAAAAAAAAAATTGAAGGGAGCTTTCTTGTGTTTGATGGTTTCCTGTTAAGTAAATCTTATTCAAGACAGCAGCTGGCTTTGATGCATGTATGGGTATTCAGTGCCACTCTTTATCCTCTGCTTTCTCTTTTGACTTTCTAGTCTTTGCTAGTGGACTATTTAGATAGCTCCTTCAACAGGCACAAAATTCTCCAGTGAACAGTGAAAGCTACTGCATGTTCATCAAATCAAAACTAAACTGAAATTGAGAAAAACAAACAAAACCAATCAAAAATATGAAAGGATTAAGCTCTTCACTCATTTGTTTAGGTAAGACAGAAATCCTATCTCATGAATCCCATGCCAGCAAAGACATTATAACTGTAATCACAAAGACTCTGATTAACTTACATATTACACAAAAAATATTGTCTCATTAAAATGAAAAAAGAAAGTGCATTATTTTTTATTCTAGTCTGAGACCTGTTTGGATATGTATGGAAACAAGAACTCTTTACCTGCTACCTTATGACACCACTACTTAAAAGGTGGTTTTCTTTTATTGTCCCCAAAATCACAAAAGCTGCCAAGTCAGTTTCTGGTAACACATCTTTCCTCGAATTCTTAGGGGCGTCCATAAAGAAAAAAACCCTTGAAGAAATTTTAGCATTTTTGCAGGAGTGTGATGCCAGTCCTACCATGTAAAGCAGTACCTCAAGTCAAAGAAAGAAGCGTGTTTTTCATGTCAATGACAGAAAGGGAAGGAATACCAAATTAGTTCTGTCACAAAAATAATTACAATAATAACATTGTATGATTAAAATACAAACAATGACAATGAAATCTGAATTATTCTGAATCTTTACCTCTTTCCCTGCTTGTGTTGTGTAATAGAAAACTGAATACACTCAAGATACCTCACCCCAGAGAGGAGTCTCTCTTCACACAACATACACCACTTTGCATCTAATAACTATGTACATTTGAAAAAAAAGAGAAAAGGATTTAACTCCGAAGAGTGACAAAAAGTACAGCTGATAACAAAAGCACTTCCTTAAATTGTGCATCATCTTGAGGGCTTCATCCACCTCAAGAAGCCATCCTCGGCGGCAGCTACTTACACAGCTCTTTCTTCCCGTGGAAAACACTTAAGTGGAAATCTCGCCTTGGATATAGGTCAGGACATCAAGTGTGGTCAGCCGGCCAGTGCCTAGGGCAGGTGTGAACAAGGGCCGGCTGGCAGCTTTCACGCTGAGACCCGCCAACAGTTCAGAGTCTTTATGAAGTGAGAAAGTAGAGCAGAAGCTCAGAGAGTACATCTTTTAAGCAGGATATTTGGGAGCCTCTGCATTCCTTTTACCAGACACACAAATGCAGCCTCGGCTGCTGGCTGCTTCCCCCCGCCCCCCCCCCCCCC
>WAAE01005510.1:0-71861 GCA_013400495.1 Nicator chloris | reverse complement strand
TCCCTTCCCCCACCCTTCCCCTCCCCTCCCACCACCCTCCCCCCCCCTCCCCCCCCCCTCCCCTCCCTTCCCTTCCCTTCCCTTCCCTTCCCTTCCCTTCCCTTCCCTTCCCTTCCGTCTTTCCTGAGGAGCAACCACAACCTCCTGTATGGTTACAGAGAGGGAATTAGTCTCACTGCGTTCCTGAGAGATTTTTAGGGCTGGGGACTTGGCTTGTACTACATTTGCTTCACGTGTCCAGAGAGGGGCAGGTGGGAGTTTGCCTGCCACAGGGTGACTGCCAGGTGGGGTGAACCAAGCATCCTGCTATCCCTTCTGCCTGCAGGCCTGTGTAGGGAATGCCCACATTAGGGGCACTGGCTTAGTGCAGCGATCCCAAACTGCCACTGCAGCTCCCTAGGCACCATAATTCTCCAGAGCTGCACATCATGCATTCCTCCAGTTGGCTTCTGGTGCCAAAGTTTTCAGAAGTACTGAATGTCTTAGGCTGGAGTGGTCCTACAAGTAGGTAGGTAGCTTAACAAGTCCTCAGGCAACACCAAGTGAGGGAGGGGAGGAAGCAAGGTGATTTAACATCTTCCTGATCTTGCACTTCCCTGCGTACTGGGAGGTTCAGAGCATCCGCTCTGGGGCACGCTGTCTCTCAGCACTGAAAAACTGCATTTTCATCAGTCTCTCTCTCTTTACTAGAAATAAAGACCACCACATGTCTCACCATCCTCAGAAGAAATGTAAAGGGCTAAAGTCATTACTTCTGCTTCCCCACAAAGCAATCTGGTAGCTGCTCTAAAGCATGAGGAAGCAAAAATTAAACACACGTTCTCCCAGTCATGGGGTGTAATTAGAGATATGGCTGAAGAACAGAAGTCCCACTCACTAGCTGCAAACACAATTTTTTTTAGTGCTTGGAAACCCTTGTGATATGTTTAAAATAAATATCCAGCTACAAAAATACTGTTAATATTAAAATTATGTGAAAAAATTCTTGGCAGACCTCTGGGATCTACCCAACTAACACTAGTACCAGAGTGCTTACAGATATATAATTAACACAGCTTGAAACATTCAGTACAAATGTTGAGCAGCCTGAAAATTTTAGTTTTACAGCAGTACTTTTGCACAGATGGAGTAATACCATGATTTGTTACAGCAGCAGCCTGATAGAACAGCAGTGAAGACACGACAACATCTTTATTAATTAAAGCACTAACTTCTGCACTCCTTTTTTCCTTCAGTGGACACAGAAAGGTATTCAGGCCCTTCATTGCTGGGAGAGTATTCAGGTGGTCTTTATGCCCAATATCCTGAGGCAGTTCTGTATTTAACCTCCATTGAAATCAAACTGTTTTGCTAGTATGTGAGGGACTATATTTCGACCCTTTAGCAGCTTTTTATAGTATTCAGTTAACAAACTTTCTGCCAAAAAGCCAGGCCAAAAAGTCCCGCTGCATATGCAGCTAGCTAGATCTACCACATTTACATTAGCTACTCCAAGCAGAAAATAGTGTGTTCATAAAAGATATAAAAGTGCCTCGATTCAGCAAAAGCTGCTGCATAGACCTGCTCTTATTCACTTCACGATTTTCACTGCCTCTTGCAAGCACTACTGTGAATACTCAAAAGCACTTTTTCAAATGAAAGAAAATCAGAGCATCCAGTGTCGGCAAGCCTTGTAAAGTCCATACATGTTTACACTTGGCATCAGATTACACACATTTGACTTCTTGATTTACTGAGCACACTTGTGTTTTCCCTTCTTTTGTCAGAAATAAAATACAGCTATTCTTAAGGGAAGTCTTTGTTTTTAAAAAGACCTAATTTGTACTGTATGTTAGGAGAGTTCACTTTTTGCCCCACCCAGAGAGAAGCCTGATCCAAATACCAGGGGAAAAAAGAAAAACTCAGAAGAGGTTAATTTGGGTAACGGCAATGTCTGTTTGCAAGATGTAAAAAAAGAGAAAGACAGAAAAAGAGAACAGACAGTGAAGTCCTTGGACAGGTTGGGGTTTTTTTTTTTTGCTGCATCACAAAAGCAATTCTGCTGAAATCTTACTCGGAACATTGCCTGAGTAAAAAAGAGAAACACACTTCTTAAATTATTTTGTACTTTCCATGTAGAGGAACAGTCAGAACTGTATGGGGTTTTACGCCTTCTTAGTAGGCAGCTTATAAACAGTGCAGCTACCAGTCTTTCCATAGGAAAAACAGTGTTCTGTGGATGATGACAACATGACTAACTGCCTGAGCTTCAGAGGCATAGAAAGCCTTCTACCTAAATAAGGTGTGGTGTCGGGCCATCTATTAACTAACAGACAACTGGCAATCAATAAACATTGGATGAGAGTCAGGAATCAGAGAACAATCTTAACACAAGTGAAAAATTTGTATGAGGTCACTTTTCTAGCTCTTATTTCCGTGATTCTCCAAGAAGAATATTACATTAAATCAGATGACAGGGAAGAGGTTTTATCTGAACAATGTGTGTTAACAAGCCATCAAGTGGAACCTTAGTAAAGAAATGTCTGAGAATCAAACTCATAAAGATTGCAGTAGCCACAATGAAGTGAATAACTAGGTGAGACCTGAAATTTTCAACATGTTTTTATGGATATTTACATGCAGGAAAAGGAAACTTATCCAAATGTAGAAACCAGGTCAAGTAAAAACAGTTGTCTGATGTCCAGGCTAATTCAGGCAATGCCCTATCATTGATCATCATGCAAATGAAAAGCAAGATAAACCAAACACCATTTGTTGCAGCTATTAATTTAAGGGAAAACCGTAATCCAAACCATTTTTTCCCAAATGTAACAAAGCAGAACTGCCTCAGAACATGGCTTGATGGCCTCTGCACACAGCCAACCTAAAATCAGCCCAAAATAAACCATTTATGAGCAAGTAAACAAACAAAACACTCGGTTATGAATCCTACTCTCTCTCTAAATTGCCTGACAAATGAGTATACTTTGCTTTGCTGCCATGGAGAATCCTACTGAAGGTTTGCAGTACTGGAACCTTACTTATATCTCGTGTCATCTAAACACAATATATCCATCTAGATGGAAAAAAAGAAAAAGAAAATGATGCTTTATGTGTACAATGGCACATGGCTTTTCCTTTTGTCCTAAGTGTGCTAACCCCACAGCATTTCTCAGATATTTCCTGCAGTACCTTTTCTAGAAATAATGATTTTCACACATACCTTCTTTCATGAATCTGTCACAGTTCAGTATCAAATTAAGTGACAGAGAAATGTGTATCTTCTTATTTTTATGACCTTAATATTGGAGGCTGTTGTTTAGAGCTACAGTGAGAGCACCAGACAAATTCAGGTCCACATAACATCTTCCTGATAATGTTGCAATTGATAAGCTAGAAGTCAACTTTGTGTGATTTTTGTATGTGCTGTGAAATTGGTGATGGCTTAAAAATTTACATTAATTCATGATCTTGCCTCAAAATTTCATGAGTGCAAATAAAATCCATGATCTCAATACATGGCCAAGTTGTAGTTTTCCCAGTTTTAATTTTGCCATTTTTTCAGAGTCAGAACATAGGACCAAATTTGTAAGAGAGGACACAGACACAACCTGAATATATTATTTGCAGAAACTCACATAAAAGAAAATTTTGATATTTTATTTTCAGCTGAGATGTAAAACAACCTCCTGGGAATTGCTATTAAGCTGTGATTTTGGACCCCTACATTCAATTAGAAGAGTTATTATTTAGACTTACAGGCTACCACAATAAATAGTTGTCTTATACCTTCTCAGGAATTCTCTTTGGGCTGTTAGAAATCTTTGCTTGGGCAGTCACCCCTACACTGGGGAAAACTGCAGCTTTGCTATTCATCACATTTTCCTCATCTAGGAGATGCTAGACCAGTAGTATAACATGGCATGCAAACAGCTTGTAGAAACAGGGAAGCCACATTTTAAATTATATATATTAGGGTTTATTTAATGAATTTCAAAGGATTTTTCCGATGTGTTTTATTAGATTTTGGAAAATAAACTGTGTGATGTACCGATGAAATCCAAAATAGGAAGGTAACTATAGTTGCTTGTTTATATGAAGAACAGGTGTGTTTCTCTTTAGATTATCAAAAGACAAATTTATTGTGTAAGAATTTTTTTATTGCTGATGTGCAATCATTTTAGCAACTGAGCTGTGTACTTGAATTTTGAGATGCTGCTTGTCTGCTTTAATAATCACATTAATTATAGTTCTGTGCTGAATTCTCTGGAACACTGTGATGTTACAACAGTAGAAGAGCACACATGCTAAAGGAGCCTTTCTCATTGGCAATTTTGGTGGGACACATGGAGGAGTGCTCACAGAGCTTGTGAACAAAAATCCCAAACTACTTTAAAGTTCTAACATTTAAACATTTTCAATCAGAGATGCACTAACTGCACTTCTGAAGGGACATCCTGAAAATGTAGATTTAACTGCTTGGAAGCCAGAGCTGCCATGGTACACATCCCAGTGGTGGCTACTGCTTGGTCAACACCAGGCACCATTCCTAAATCACTGTGATCTGGCATTGTCTGAGAAGGTTTGCAATTTGATCACAGCTTCTGCTAGGAAGTACCTTGGAAAGAGGAAGCTGTGTAAGTCCATGCACACCAGCCAAGGATCAGTGACTCTGTCTACCCTGCAGAAAACAACTCATGAGAAGCTCACTGATATCCATTTTGCACTTCCACCACTTGTGATACTGGAGTGCTGCACAAGCTGAGGAGCTGTGAAGCTTTTTTTTTTACCCACTCATAATTTGTCCCTTTTAATAATATTAATGTCCCAATATCTATTGACATTTTTAAACTAAATAGAAAGAGTATTTTCAGTTTCTTCATCGTCAGGATGCAAAGATGAAAATGTCTACGTATGGGAGTGTCCCCAAAAGCTTGTATGAGACAGGTGCAGGAAGAAGTAGTCTGTGTCAAAGCACTACAAGGGGCTGCAGGAGACACCATTATAAAGTGTGCTATGTGTCTTGAGATTGTTCACTTATGGTTTCTGGTTAAAAGCTATAACCTTTAAAGTATTATTTCTATGCTAGGCAGGATGGAAATAGAGTACCTAGTATATAAGACCCAAAACCAGAGAGCTTTGCAAGGTGTTTGTGGTTCAGACACTAAATTACAGTTGGATTAACCTACTTAGCAAAATTCAGATGACAAACCTAACTTTGGTGAAATTATTTTCTGAAAACAAAAACTTCTGCAGACTACTTAAGGATATTAAATACAGTTACTGATTCAATGAGTGTATGGTTTCACTGCGACACTGGAAAATCAAATAAGAGTTTCAGTTTGAGCTTGAGTAAATTCTGATCAAAGGCTCTCAGTATTTTCAGTTTTATTTTAAGGACGTTTATAGCTTTTGTATTGCTGAATTTTGCCTAAATTAGTAATGTAAAGTGCCTCCATTGTACAAAGTCTGCATCATTTTCTTTGCCTAACACAGCGACGCGCTTCATGTATCAGCGCTTCACACTGCACCTCTAGAGACAAAATATTTCAGTCTTTATATCTCCCTCCAATCCACCTGCTAAGCACTGGCCAGTTTGTTTTGCCCTAGTATTTGACTCTTTTTTGAAGAGCTGGTGCCTGCAAGCCCTCCACCTTCCAATGACTTCTCTGATGATGTACAGTGCACATCTGTGACTGTAGTTTTTGGAGGGCACCTGCTGCTAGCCCATCACAGCCAAGGTCCTCTGTGACCTGTTTCACGTTGCTGTGTGACAAGGACTGTGTAGCTTCACTGGTCCTTTTGGTAGGCATCGTCGCACCTGAAACCTCCAAGCTCCAATACAAAGAAAAGTAACTGAGGCAAGAGGAATACACTAATTGGTAAAACTAATTTCAGGAAAATTTTGTGGCAGCTGAGAAAGCCTCAAAGAGAAAGGAAAAACAAATTAAAAAAGAAGAAAAGAAGAAATAACTTTTAGATAAAATTAACAATTGTACCAAATACCTCCATCATGGCAGTCAGGTGAAAATGAGAAACAGGAAATCTCACTTACTTGCATAAGTGAGAAAGGCTGGAGACCTTTAATAGTCTAACTATAATTTCCAGTATTTTGTATT
Source organism: Nicator chloris (assembly GCA_013400495.1). Taxonomy (NCBI): domain Eukaryota; kingdom Metazoa; phylum Chordata; class Aves; order Passeriformes; family Pycnonotidae; genus Nicator; species Nicator chloris. The sequence continues at coordinate 65,763 of WAAE01005510.1, read as the reverse complement.
GCTCACTCTATGGAGCCAAAAAAAGACAAGACACACTGTATAAACATGAACCAGTATTACAGGAAACATGCATTTTTCTTAATTTCAGGGAGTTGCTTGCCACATTTGTTTACAGAATCACTCATTCTGTTTACAGGGACATTAACTGCATGAGTATCATTTTTCCTCTCTGTGATTTTTATACACTGTGCACTCATTCTGAAAGTAAGCCAGTGGACCCTCTTCTACGCAGTTCAAGCCTAACATTGCAACACAGTCATTATGGTGCTTCCTACATGCATTAGTTTTTGAAAGGGCTGACCCCAAAATAAAACGATGCAAATCACATTAGCGCTCAAACCGAACGCCGCTGTGCCGGGAGAAGCGGAGAGGCACGAGTCTGTCCCCGGCACTGCAACAGCAGCAGGGGCTGCTCCGCCAAGCTGCAAAGTCCTCTGCTGGGGCTGGGCAGGGGGAAGCAAGCCTAGGGCTGGCAGCTTGGAAAGGAGGAGAGGGGGGACCAGGGGATCTGGCATAATCACAGAGGAGAGACGAAAAGCAAACAGCAGAACAAGAGAAAATGCATGCTGAAACTTGAAGGAAACCAAAGTGAAAGAAACAGGTGTGGACAAGTAGATAAATGATGAGGGGAAAAAAAACAATCAGTCATGATTCTTATTTTCAAAAATAAGAGAGTAGATGAGAAAGGAGGAGTGAGCCCATCCTTTACAGAGAACACAGGAAAAGGAAAGGTGAGAAGGAAGGTCAGCATGAAAAATGGAAAAGTAAAGTGGGAAAAGGGAGAAAAATCTCAAGAAAACCGAGAAAATTGTGATGCTTACCCCTCCACCCTCCCCCCCAAAAAAGCTTCTCCCTTGTCTTGTTTTTCTCTTGACAGAAAAAAAAATGTAGACTGAAAGAAAGCAAAAGGATGATTACATTCTCACAGTAAGGAGATAAAGGAGGGGAGCAAATTGGATCTGAACTGTATTCATCAGAGGACACGTAAGAGAGTAGCTGAATTCAAGAACACTGCAATGCAAAAAGAATATTTATTCAAGAAGGAAAATGATCTGTCCAGCAGAATTCCTAAAATATTACTGCAATCCCACAGCTTTGTCCAAAACCCCAGTAAATAAAACTTTTGTCTGAAACTTTTCCCACCGTTCCAAGACAGTTGGTATTTAATCTAAATAACCTCCTGCTGAGTGTTGATCGCAGGCTGTGGCTCTGCAATCCAGCCTCATCACAGCCCAGTCTAAATAGAGCTTTAATAAATAGTCAGCTGAAATTCACTCAAATTCCAACTTGCTTAGAGTATGATCTCTATTTCTGAACTCATAACGGCTGAACCAAAATCTGGAACTTTGTGATGTTTGTGGAATGCAGGATTTTTGTGTTGGGTCTCCAGCTGTTGTGAAGTCACTGCTGTTTGGTGTATCAGCAATTTTGACTGGAAAAAATAGAAGGTGTTTTTAAATATGTGGTGAAGTCTGCAGCTGTGGCCAGACTAGAGTATAACAAATGCCATGATGGTAAATAGGCCACCAGCACTGCATCTCAGGCAGAGGCTGAAAAGGGAGACCAGAACTGTATTTGATTCAGCCCAGGTTCTTCCCACCTCACTTCAAATGCTGCTTTTACAACTGGTTTGCTTCTGCTCATTATTCATTTTAATGGCATAGGCACCTCACTGCCTGTCCTGTGCTCACCTTGAATCCCACTGAGCCACACCTCATCACAGCAAATCCTCACTGAACAATGACGGATTTATTGACATGCACAGGGGTCCAAACATGAGAAAATTAGATTTGTTCAAATCCAAACTTCACAAGAACCAGAAGCCCAAAAAACTGCAGCCACGATTTCTAATGACATGGCCATTTTTAAGCTCTGTAGAGACCTACTGCCCCCCGATATTTTTACCTTGAAGAAAAAAACCAGAAAGCACCTGTTTGCAAGCAGATGAGGACGCCCCAGGCCCTCCCTTAGATGCAAAGCACTTGCTGCTCCAAGAGAGCTGTGACTGCAGTTGCTCCTTCAGCCAGACACCTCTTCCAAAATAGCCCCTTCCCACCTGCCAGGTCCAATCAGCAGCCCAGAGGAGGGCTTTTATAGAGGCCGGCTATCATTTCCTCCTGCTTTGGATCCAGTGACCCAATGCTAACACCATTCCCCACTCCCAACATTACTGCACTGACTGACAGGGTCAGTCCTTGCTAGATGTCACTAAATCAACATCCCTGCAGGGTCTCTTTCCAAAGGGAGAATACACTGTCCCGGGTGACCTTCGGGGTTCACAAGTGACTGACGCAGAAGCCCCACACCATCCATCACTCCGGCAGGAAGGGACATTTGCAGAGGATCAGAATGGCACGGGACTGCCATGAACTTCCTGCACCCTGCTTCCCCTGCATACCGAGCCCCACGGCTTCCAGTGGTTCATTTATCAGGAGAAGGGAATAGAAGGTGAAGTCAATGAAGCTGCATTGAGTGCAGCAGAGGTCAGGCCCAGGAGGGAAGCCAAAGTGCGCATACACACATACACAAAAGACAGAGAGAGAGGGCAAGTATGTTTTCTATTAGCTGCCTGCTATAAATATTACCTTTCAGGTCAAATATTTTGTTTTGAAAATAGCCAAATCCCAAGGACTGCTTCCACCCATCAATCTAAAAGGAGGGGAAAGAAATGTCAATGCTTTCCTCATCCGAAAATTAGCTGAAAACAAACAAGGTCATGGCTCTTTCATGGCTAACAGTGATGAGCGACTTCTATCAGCTCCTCTTCTGTTCCTGACCTAGGTAAGAGAAAAGCCAGATTTCTGATGCAGGAGGGAGCAATAATTCCCAGGACAATACCTAGAGAGGCAGTCCTTCATGTGAATTGTGCTCTGGAGTGCCTATACAGCAGATCTAGAACTGACCAAACTGATTTTCAGCATGAACATGTGATGCAGCTAATGCCTTACCACACAAAGATATTAAACCATATAACTAAAAGTAATGGATTACATGGTAGATTAATTTGCCAGGAGACATGACCCTGCTTTAATATCTCCTTTACAATTAATAATGGCCTTAATGGCCTTATTTAAATACAAACAAACAATAAACACTCCTTCACCATACACTACCTGTTGCTGAGGAATATTTGTGAAGATCCAGCTGCTTGGCTGGCAAGTAGCACCTGAGACCTGATAAACAGCCCTGTTTTCCATAACACAGACCTTATCAGGGATAGGTGGAGTCTGAGGGACACAAACGAAGAGACTGCTTTCTGAAACTCCTCTGCCCATGCTGTTTCAGCATCTGTAACAGCTCACAGCTCTGGCTGCAGGCAGGCAGTCACTGGGAGCACACCTGTTGCCCAGATGCCAGAGCAAGAACCACACTGGTCGCCTTTCCCACTGGCATCTTCTCTCTCCATTTGCTGAGCAAATGATGGGGGGAGGGCTGTGTTCCTCTGCTCACAGCAGAGGGATGGAGTCTGGGCAACACGGATATTGCGAGTTGGCAGCTCTGACTCACACACTCCTGTTTGAAAGCTTTCCTGAGAGAGCAGAGTTTTCGCTCCTTAGCATTGGGAGGTCAAGCACTGCACTGAGTTTTGTAAGGTATTGTGTAAACATCACATCAAAACCGAAAGCAACTCACTCCCCTCTAAATACACTATCACCAGCTTCACAAAGACAGCTATTTTCATTCTGGCAGCTGCAATTACATATGGCAACTCCTCATAGTGTATTCCTGATGACCTGGTAAATACTCTGCATATGTTTTGAAAAATACGAGAAGGTTAATGAAAGGTGAGAACATTCCAGCCCAGGAGCAGAGTGCCCTCACTCTAGCTCTGTCCCATGGGAGAAGGGGACTCTAGGCACACTTCACCCATGGCTTCTCACTCTTGTACTCCCCACACTAAAAGTGTAACAGGCACCTTGGTGCTCTGGCTCCTTCCTCAAGTCCAAATATATTCATTTTCACCAACCACAGCCATGCTAGTAATTACACTACATAGCCAGTCACTAACAATTTTTATACACCAGTGAAGGCAGAGTTGGGAATATCAGCATTTTCTGGGATGGAAAAGTAGGAAGTGGGACAGCAGAAATAGCTATTACCACCAGTTCACCTGTGCCATGCATTAGTAACTTGGCAGCTGAAATGCCATTACAACCTAACTGGAAGCCCAGGCTTTGAAAGTGCTTTTCCAGTACAAACTTTATGCCTTATTTTGCTCTGCTCTGACTCCTGGTGCAGCGAGGGCCAGGGAAGGCAAAGTTCTCAGGGCAACCCTTCTGTCTCTGCACCTCAAGTCTCTGCACTGAGAAAACATGCCAGTGCATGCACCACAGCAGGGACTAGTCTGCTGTGATAATGCGTGGGACCTCTTTAACTTTCAAAAGTCAAGCTGAGCATGTCCTTAACCAACTGCAAAATCCCCTCTTCTGCCGTCTTCGTGGGCAGCCTGAATTCTGAAGGAAGTGAACACCCTAGTCATAGGCATCCCTGACTGGCTGCCCTAACACATGCAGTACCTATGCAGGAGCTGAGGATTTCTCATCAAACCAGCCAACACCATCTCATGGCTGAAGAATGAGGACCAACAATCCATGTAACAGATTAATTACAGCAATGGGGTGGGAAGGATGTTTCTTACCTAACAGAATACCTAACCCATTTTTTACAAAACTTAAAGTTACTTCAAAGACTGTAGTAGTGTGAGAAAAGTACAGCAGAAAGGCATGTAGCATGCTCAACTTAGTTATGTCATCCTTTACCAGTTTCCTACCACATCCATTGCCTACAATACAGCATTGGAAGATTCACCATGTTCACATATCCAAGGATAGAAGTCTAATTTGTCAATAATTATGACTCAAAAAGGGGCACTGTCTTGTCTTATGTTGTCAGATCAGGTGTATCAAAAGAACTCCTTTACAGTGAGAAAATGCCAGGGCCAGTGAGAACTCTGAAGGAGAAAGGCATGAGAGAGGGATCCTTATGTTCTGTGTAGGTCTTGCCCCAGGCACACAAACAGGTATGAACAGCAGTGGGGGTGAAGAGCAATGCTAATATGAAGAAGGGGTATACATTCAACAAAGTATTAAACTCTGTGGGTATGGGAGCTGCTGTGTGTGCTGGGAACCAGAGGGCGACACCAAGGCACCCCTTGCCACCTGAGGTGCTGCTCTCTGGGCAGCAGCATTTGATGTCCACCGGCCTCTCCAGTGGGGGTACGTCTGCAATAAGCAGCTGCTATGCAATTGTTTACTGCTGGTACAGCTGCTCTGGTTTATGCACTGGAATGGGATTATCTGGAGGGTTTAGGTGATTGGGCTGGGATGAAGACTAGCTGGCTGAGATTCAAGCCAGCCAAAACAGAGATCACCCAAGAGGTGCAGAAAGCGGGTGGGGGTGGAGAGGACAGGAAGGATAAGCCTGTATCAGCCCTTCCACCCAACAGTACAGCCTTTTATACACAAACCAAGTTCGAAGCACAAAGGTCTTGCTACAGACAAAGCTGATACCACACTAGAGCCACATCAAAGAGCCTTTTTTCTTCGTCTGCACTTGGTAAAGAGCGTGTGACCTCTTATTTCAGATGTGGATTTCTGACATTTACCATATTCTGGTCACCTCAAGAGCAGGCTACTGTCATGGCTTTACTTGCTCAGGTCCTTAAGATTACACAGAAGCTAAAGTGAAATCAAACACACGACAGCCTAAGTGTGGCTCTATGATTACTTATGCATGACAGTTAGCAGGTTGAACTTAAGGCAGTGATAAGGGCTTAGCTGTAAGTACTTTCAGTTTCCCCAAGACACTGGCTGCCTGCCCTGCCACAGTGTAACCCCATGGTCCCCTACATCTGCACAAGTTTATCGATATGCAAGAAGCAACGTTGTCTAAATGCTAATCTTAGACTTGTAATCAGCTCACTTGGAAGGCTTCTCTTCTCAAGATGACTTTTGCTATTTTTGCACTATCAATTTTTCCTGGTTTTGCTTGGATTTTGACACTGTTGGCTTTATATTTCTTAGGAGAGATAAATTTTATACAAAATATAACCCGGCAGGAGGAGGACTGGTAGTCTGTGAATCTCTGAAGTAATAATACAGCTGTCTTATGAACTGTTAGGCACTGAATACTGCAATTCAGTACTCCAAATTGGTGGTTATGGTGTACATACCTATTATATACAAAAGTTACACTGCATGATCATACAACTTTCACAGTTCCCTCCTAAGTGAGATGAGATTCAACAAGATACTTGCTTCCCATAAAAAAATTCATGCCCAGGAATTATGTATATATAAATACACAAAGCTATATCACAGTGCAAGACACATCACTGTAAAACAAACTCAAAATATTTCCCAGTACAAAATAATGTAGAAGGTATTAGCTCTACCACCATAAAATGTTTTGGGGGTTTTTTTTTGTCTATTTCCTGTCATCATCAATCTAAAATGGAAAGCAGTGAAAAAAAACCTGTTTTTTCTGAGAGGAGTTTTCCAAAACACACCAGCTTACCAATTTCTAAAGAATTTAGTAAGCATGCTCATGGAAACAAAGACCTATCCACTATTTCCAGCTTTAATGGTTCAGCAGGGTACTGAGGTATAAGAATCAGAAAAGTGAGCTAAAACGACTTCAGTGGGATGTTTTCAGCTGAGAAACACATGGGAAATAAGCTGAAACCTGGGGTAACTGAAGAAGTAAGAAACTTTAATTTCAATTTGCTACCAGCTCCGAATGCACAGTAAGTGTCTGCTCTTGCCAAGTGCAGCACTATTAATAAGTTTACTCTTTCAAGTGACATTCTGCTACATTGCTTCCCTTTATTTTTTCCAAAACTCTGGAAAGTTTGCTTCAGTAAATTCAAGCCACACTGAGATACCAGACATTCTACTTAGATCCAAGAGGGTGACATAGGAAAGGAAGTGGAGGGAAGGAGGAGAATTGTCCCAAAACCAGTTAAGAAGGCAGGAGGTGGGGGTTTTTCTGCATGCTGTAAAAGTTTTGTTTTGGGATGAATGAATAATGTTAAGCAATGTGAAGCAAAGAAGTCTCAAGTGTTCCCAAGGAAAGTCTGAGTATTTTTTAAAATACAAATTTTATTTCCAAAAGGACACTCTGAGATGCTACGCTTTGAGAATGATTGAAGACATTAAAAGCTTAAAAAAGTTTCAGCTGAAAACTCTCCAGCTCTTAACGAGAACAACAAACTGAATTCATAACTAACCAAGTTAATTGCTTTGCTTTCCACAACAGCACGTATTGGCAAAGTTATTTGTCATGAAAACCTCCTTTACACAGCTCTAGCTGAAGAGCACAGAGCTGTTTCCCCAAATCTGAGGGATGAAAGAGTGCTGTGATTTGGCCAGACCACAGTATACATCTCTGGTTGCCAAAGGCAGCTAGTACTCTGCAGAGCTCCAAATACCCCTTGTTTTTCCCCAGCATACTTTGGAGATAGGACAGGCAAGAGATAAGGGAGAGGCATGGAAATTCCCCTCCAAGCAGAGGAAGTCTGGAGGGGGCGGGGGGGATGTGGGGATTTTCCTTCACAGGAGGTGAATCTCCTGGGAGCAGCACTGGCTGGGATGTTTGCGCAAAAGCCATATTGACCAGCTACAGCAGAACATGAACAAGGCCCCACCTCCATGAAAGGGAACTGGTAATGTCACTGCAGTGATCAAACCTGGCCTGTGATGCACTTCAGGCACCGTGTGTTACTAGGTTACCTCATTTTGTTGCACATTCCTCCAGCCACCTTCCCCCAGCAGCCTTCACATATAAAACTTCAAACTACTGGCCAGGTACCCTCAATGGTCAGGGCTGCTTCTTGCTCTCTCTCTGCCTTTAACACACACTGCTTGGAACGCTATTTTTTGAAGCTCATTTAAATAGGATTCAAGAGCTGAGGACTGTTATCCTTCACCACCTAACTTTTAACCTGTAATTCCTGACCAGACTAAACCACTAAACCATTAACTTTGGTACTTTTGTGAAAGAGCATATCAAAAACATATCCAATTTTTGTTTCCACACTTTCTTTCCCTCTTCAGGAGAAACTAGAATGCCAAGCAGCATGATGCACCTTACAAAATCCTCAGTGTCTACTACACTTCCTCCTTTTACCTACTAGAAGAATTGAAGGTGACTATTCTTACACCTACTACAACCATTTAAGTCATTCTTTGCTTACTTCAGAAGTCTCCATGCACACAAAAATTCCAAACTTGCATATGTTTCAATGTACATTGTAAAGCTTTTTGATTTCATTCCTTGGGAGAAGAAACAAGGGAAACTTTGTTGCTTTTTTCCAATTCCTCATCTTCGTAACTGGCAGTAACTCCTAACTCCTATACAGCTGTTTTTCTCCATCATCCATTGGGATGAAGTTGACACAGTAATTCCTAGCATACAGTTGCTAGAAAAAAAACCCCCAAATGTGTTTATTTTCATTAAATGGTGCCAAAAGGACGTGCAACTGCTGCTAAGGAGCTATTGTGTAAAGCATTGAACACTTATACTCTATTTCATCCAAGCACTAAGTAAAAGCTTAACATCAAGGGTACGAGTCATCCTACCCCTTCAACCAGTATCCCTCGTGGCAGTAAAGCTGAGGATGCCAGAGTGTGCCGACACTGAGAAGCATGTGAGCTGAATACATGCCTTTCCTACATCAGCAAAAGCATAACACTGCTATAAAAAATACCCTTTACCATCTGACTCTCACTCACGAGCATACCCTCACTTTTCAACTCAGTTGAACAAACCACGGCAAACACTTAAAAGCTGTACATTTCCCATTTGAGGACAGGTGGAGTTATCACGGCTGGCTGAGGGATTGCGAGCTCACATCAGCACTCAGCAAGGCAGAGAAAAATGGAGGGGAAAACCCCCGCGAACAACGTCACGGATTTCCAGTATATAAAGTTGTTGCAAGAGGTGCCAAAGGAAATCATTTCGAGCCAAACAGTTCGGCTTGATGGCTCCGCTAATTACAGGCCGGGGCTGCTCCCGCTGGGCTGAAGAAGGCCAAGGCTCGCTGTCAGGCAGACGGATTAGCCCCTGTTGCCCATTAAGGGCACCCCTTGAGTGTAGGCAGGGACACGGAAGGAAACATAAGAAGGCGGCATGTGCATAACCAAACAGGCTACCTTGCTGAAAAGAAAACCCCTAAAGCCACATTCTGCTTCATTAGCACATGAAAATAAGGTAATTGAATACTTCATTCTTCCATCCAGAGCCAAGATCCATCACTCAGGGAAACGGAGTTTTGATAAGGTGGGGTGTTTAAATGAGGCAGAAAGTCGTTGAGTGTGTGTTACTTTGTTTATCTGAGAGAAATCCCACTTAAATATAAGCAAAAAAGATATAAAAATCACTTTATCCTATGAATCACTCTGACATGACAAAGCCTCTGCAAGGACGGAATTTATATTAATTTCAACATAATTCTGAAGACAGAAGGTATTACACTTGTTGCTACCTTTATTTTTGTCCAGATCCACTTGTCTCTCTTTAGCTGTTTTTATATCCTCCTCTCGTTGAACTCTCCGTCTCACTAGGTACTTTGTCGGCTTTTAACATTTCATACATCAAGAGATGAAAACTTCAGCAATTGTTAGGGCAAGGTATTTTAATCAAAATTTTCTTGGTTTTTTTTTTTTTTTTGTTATACATGTAGCACATTTAGGTTTTGGTGTTTTGATTTATTCAACATTCTGGCTGATTACCAAAAATGAAAATAAATTAAAAAAAATATCTATCATTACCAATTTCAGGCTCAGACAGCTCCTATTTCAGTTCTTTAGCCTTGTTTTAGGGGAAAAAAAAGATAAAAAATCTGATCTTTGAAAGGCAAAAACATAAGCAGAATCTGTTTCATTGCCTTTAGCAAGCTAAACAGCAACAAACTCATTTTCTCCCACTGGCTGATCACCTAAAGTATGAAGTACAGTGACTGGCATTTCCTCCAGAAAAAAAAATATTTACGTAAATACTGTAAATAGACCCTTTCCTCAGCCAAAAATGCCTGCTATGGTATTAAGTTTTTATAAGGAAGCAGGAACTAGAGAGGCATAGAACTAGACAGACTGCACCCTTATTCCTTGGGTTTAAGTGGTATAGTTTCCCAGTCTGCTATGCTGATATATTATCTTGATATAGAAAGAAAAATAACATGACATTACAGACCAGCTCTCAGCCCTGGCAACAACAAGGATTTTGATAACATTTAAGCGATACATCCCCCAGCCTCTTTAACAGTGATGCCTAACCATGTCTCAGGCTTTCATCTTGCTCTCTCATGTGTACAGACATGTGATAAAGCAATTAAAAGGCTTTCCTGCTTACAAATATGGCAAATAACTGCATTGGTAGCAAAGAGCTGCATTTTCACAATACTTAAAGGTAACTGAATGGTCTTGGTGCTAGGGCTGTGCTACCATTCCCCCTTGTCCAGGCTCTCTGCTCCCACCACATCTTTGCTGCTGGTGGCAGAACTGGTCCACTGCTGTGAAAAGCCAGTTTGGGGAGATAACCCTGCAGAAAGCTTGATTTGCTGTGGTTTAGTCTGCAGGTTGGGGTCTGCATGGTGGCTTGTACAGGATCAGCTGTGAGCCAGCTCTAGAGCAAGGGAGAAGGCAGGAACTGCAAGGAAAGAGGGAGTTCAAACTGTTGTGGACCTACCTACACCTTCTGGAACAACGCCACTTTGGCCAGACGACTGAAGACGGACCAAAGATACAACTGAAAGCCTGGGGCAGGGTCCAGCAGGTAAACATCTCACCATCTCTGCTCATAGTCAATATAATGGCGGGAAAATTAAAGGGGTTACATCTGAAGGCAAACATTCTTCAGGCTGAAGCTTCAGGAAGCAATCTTTATGGTAACCAGGTCCTACCACGTAGCTTTGAAATGCACACAGCAGAACCACCACCTTGAAGTTAAGTCACCACCTCATACAGCTTGACAACTCAAAAAACCAGAGGGGTGACACAAAAGGATACCACCGTACCACCAGCTGCCAAGAAGGCACACTGCTGCTCTCCAGAGATGCAGTGGGCAAGCAAAGGAGGAGCTGGGCTGAAGGCTTTCCTGCGAGTGAACTACAATAGCCCAGCCCTGTGATCGGAGCAGCACTTGCCGCTCTTGCGCCACAGCTGCCATAGGCAACAGCAAGGCTGGCAACCCTTTTTTTGTGCTGCTGGCTGAATAGACCTCCTAAGCAAAATTAGCAGGCCGCGAATTAACACCCTCTTTAGTGCCTGCCAACAGAAAACAAAAATAAAACAAAACCATGTGGCCAAGGGTTGTGCAAAATTCTGTCACAGACCTCCTCGCATATTTTCCCCACCCTTCGACTGGGAGAACACACTGTGAAAACTTTGCAACTAAAGAAAACATTTGCAAATTATACCCAGATTGTGATTTTCTGTGGAATAAATTTGGGTAAAGCAAAATAAGGACTCAATCTCAATCTCTATCTCAGAAACAATATCTTAAATCAAACTGTCTTAACAATCCTCTTTATCACCTGTAAGGTACAGATTTCCCAGGCCTGAGTCCAGAAAGCAAACCATGTGCCCCAGGAATTCATCCAGAGCAAACTGGAGCTGCAGAGCCCACCAGGAAAGAGAAAGATGTGTATCATCAAAGCACTGGTAACTTTCCACAACATTTTAAAAAATGATTGCAAGAGGTCTTGTGCACATTGAGAACAGACACCAAACTAAGCTCTTGATGACCACAGTTACCCAACACCCCTGGCTTACTTCTTCTTACCAAACATGCACTCAAAATCATAAGCAGTTTCCTTCATGTCGTATCTACATTCAGATTTCCATGCTAAAGTCTAACAGTGTGGCTGCTGGCTTCCTTGAGTCAATGGAAAATTCTGCCTGAAATTCCCCGTAGCTAGCAAGGTGCCAGCACTGAAGCAACGTGAAAAATAACATCAGGACTCTCATGTAAAACACTTTTGTTGCACATCTAAGATGTGTCACAGAAGCAAGAGAAAAATTGATGGTAAAAGTCTCTCTACCTTAATAAATTTTTTAAAAAGCTAGTTTTTCAGCAAGTTCAGTTAAAGAAGATGAGAATTGCTGCCAGGAGCAATAGCATATATTATTATGACAGAAATATGTACCAGCACACATCCACATAACACGTATAAAAAGAAATCAAGCATAACTCTACATATTCTGCATATCTAAAATTAAATCTAATTTTTTTTAACCATGCTGAGCAACAGAGGAAGATTTAACAGGTGTCATTGTTTCTCCCAGGTGTACTCATCTTTCTAATTTGCCCATGTGAGACAAGAAAAGCCATTTAATGAGAAGGATGAAATTGACTATTAATTAAATATCTTCCAGGGCCTGGAGGATCCTCTTCCATTTGGGATAGATTTCCTTTAGCTTTAAGCAAGCTGAAGGGCAAGAGACAGATGCCTCCTTGGCTTTTTGTTTTAGCTGGTATGCGTTTGTAAAGGCTTGAAGATGTTTCTCAGTGTACTTGTCAGCCTTTCTGGCATCAGTCATCCAGAGGTCTCTGCCCCAAAACACAATGGGTTGTTTTAATGACTTGTGACAATATCCCAGAGCAGTTCAATGCAAGACTGGACGTTAGTTTTGGTATTTAAGTGGCAGCACTTGCTAACAGTATCTTTTCTTCTAATCATTGCCAGTTTTTTGAACTGTATATTCGTATGTAGTAACTGAAAGTCAGTCACCTCACCGAAACAGGCTCATGACTGATTTTCTAGTGAAAACTTGCAAACAACAAACAGGACGACAGGTCAGAGTTGCGAAGACATGTGGCCCCTTTCCCTTTTCCTTACACCACCACCACCTAGGGGACCTTTGATCTGAATGTCAGCGGTGAAAATACACAAACAGATACTCTCTTATTATATACTCACAGGTGTACATTCCTAAAACTGTTACATTCCATTACTTTCAGCTGTGCTTGAAAACAATACCTTCAGAAGTTGACCCCTTCTCTCCTCTGATCACACTGGTATCCGAGTACAAAGCATCCCAGCAAGCACGGTATTCCAAACAGCGGCAATGATCAGGCCAACAAATTCAAGCAGCTCTTGTAAGGACAGGGCCAGAGCACTGACTGAAGTTTCCCTGTATTACTTACACTGTGCACCACTTTACAGCTCGCACAGAAAGGGGTTTTCTCTCACTCAGTGGGAACACTCCTGGGCCAGGCAGCTGGAATTTTGAGAAGGCTGGATTTAAGGCAAACTTGGCTCTGTTCTAGCAGTGCAGCAAGAGCTAAAAATCCTACTGAAATACATTCAGCCCCTGTGGATGTTCAGATCACTTCCCGTAACAGCATGCAACAAATCTTCTGTTTGGGCTGGGGTTATTGAATGCAAAAGCATATCCCATCCTCGTAATGTCCCTACTTTTAAAAAAATCAGTCTCCAGCTTTGGCAGCTTAGTATAAGAGGAAGTGCTCTTCTTCTGTTAAAAATAAGACAATATACTTCAGTAACTGGAATGAAGGAAAAAAGTGTGAGGGAATTTTTCCATTCTTTTCTCTGATTGTTCCGTACAGTGTTTATCAGCAGGCTGGTAGCACATCTCCTTTTGTTAGAAAATTAGAAGTTGAACTGCAAACATAAAAGCCACCATGAACCATGCAATAACCTTCAGGCATTTTAAGAGCAGCAGAGGTTAGAAGGGCAGCTCCTGACTCTAAACAGCACCTATTGTTTCTCTTTCTTCTTGAATAACAAAAGCAGAGCTGAAAGCTATTTACCTGGTTTTACCTCTGTCAGATCTCATTTCCCCCTTTATTTTCAGCAGATGATCTTATCAAATACTGTAATTTCTAACAACTGCTTTGATCAGATTTTTTTTTAAATTTCTCTGTGATAGATTATTTCATTCTCAAATAGATAACTTAGCATACAAAGTCACAGCAGAAAAGCACTTAGGAGACTTCAGGAGTCTGTCAATGTGTATTTAAATCAACAGTAACTACTTTTGAGCTCCTAAGTTAAAATGCTTTCATTTTGAAATCATGAGAGCCAACTTACAGTACAGGGCTCTGATCTTGCAAACACTCCCACACAAACAACTTTCTGTCTGAACCGTCCCATGTGCTCCCCTCCCGCTGCAGATTCATATAACTGGACACTTAACTTGCCCAAAACCAACTGCAGAGCAAGGCTGGAAGGATTAAGCTCCCAATGCACAAAGTTTTTGGTGTTCTGCTATCCAGTGTAGCGTGTCCATTATATTACTCAAATTACTTATAAACAAAATCTTGCACGAGTCAGCACCACGCAGACTTCTTGCAAGTGGCCGTGAAGGGTCTCTAGTTAATACAGAATTATAGAATCATTTAGGCTGGTATATAAAATCCTCAGAGATCCAGCCTTAAAAAAAAAAATCTTTACTACAAGATAGAAACAATACACAATATATAAAGTTCCTCCACTGTTTTAATAAATATTTATAAAACTTTGGAAGGAAGAAAAACACTTCTGGGGGTATTTTGCTCTTTAGGAAAAAAGCTCATACAAAACCAATCATTTCTAGCATTACTGATTTTGACTTAGAAAATTATTTTCCTTTTTTACTTTCTCTAAATCACAACATCCACCTCTTGTCTTTCATATACTTCTGTAATTTTATTAAAATGGTGGGGGAAAAAAACCCCTTGAAAATATGTAACAGAAATCTGAACTGAGAAATTATTTTATTTTAGCTATAGATTAAATGCCAGCGAAGTATTTGCAACCCTAAAAACATCTTTAGACATAACAATCTATGATGCAAGTTTACAGCATTTGATTCTTCGTCACCAGCTGCAGTTTGTAATTACCATACAGAAGTTTAAGAAAACCACAAAAACCTATGAAATAACAGAACTCCCCTCTCATATGAAAGCATCTTACAAATTCTTTTTTTTTAAGGAATTCTAGTATAAGTGTTTAGAAGTTCGTTTTCCTTGCTGTAAGGTGCTACCTATGAAATCTAACAATGTTACATTAGCAGGATCAGGTTCTTAAGTTAGAATTCTATCAGATACTCAGCTGCTCTGAACTGTCATATCTCAGCTGGAGCTGCTGTCCCACTAGGACTAATTTCCAACCAGCAAAGTGTTTCTGACAGTAAAATAGATACAAAACCAAGAGTGAAAACATGTCTTCTTATACAAGATAGAAGCATATTGAAGAGGCACATTTTGGAAAATGGCTCACTCTTACAGCTTTTCAGACCAGTTTAGAATTTCATTGGAATATTTTCACTTTCCGCAAAGACAGCATCACCGATAGAAAATAAAATCAAGCCAAGTTCTGAAATGTGCTTTACTTTTTTGGCATCAATTCTTGCCCTTTTCCAGCCCCACTTCCATCCACAGTTTTTCCTAACTACAAACAAAAAGAAAATAGACATCTGAGTCCCTGTAAAAAACTAAATTTATTACATACATTATTGGTTTTCTATGTATCTCTATTGAGTCACCTGAAATGTTGTAATTACATATATTTCCTGCTTTCATATAGTGTTGGTGAAAAGCTTGGTTACTATAGCTCTGGAAGAACTGACAAGTGGAAAGAGGAAAGTAATTTTCCAGTCAGTTCAAAGGAAATGGAGTATGGTCATTTCCACTTGCAGAACCTATCAGGCTCTACAGACATTTCTGTGTCACCTTCTGCAGCACAGCATCTGGGCACAACATTTTCCTCTTATTACTTTCTTTTTCAGTGAAGATTCTATAAGTTTGTAAAGATCAGGAAAAACTGGACATGGGGCAAGAAGTTTGAGAAAAAGAAGTATGTTTAGGCAGTTCATATCATTCTCCTCAGAACATGCCTGTGTCCCTGTGTTTTATGATTTCTCTGTTGTTTCAAATCTCACACACACTCAGAAGTATCTCAAATCCTTCTTCAAAACCATCAATTTTGGCCAGGCATCTAAGAAACTTGATTACTTTTCTACATTACTTAACAAAGCAAGTTTTGTTGAAAATATTTATGCTGAAATTCTAAAAATGGCATTATACTTCAATAGGAAATAAGATTTAGCTTGAACATTTGAAAATCAATCAGATTTTCTCTCTCTAATCAAAGAGATTTCCTGTGTCTAACAAGAATTAGTTTACTAACACTGCATTCAAGAATATTTATTGGCTTGTAAGAAAGAAAAAAAAAATTTATTTCTCCTCCTTACTGTGCAAGTATCATGGGAGTCATCCCACCACACAAGAAAATTTTCAATTTCTCAGCATTTTCAATTATTTTGTACGGATGATGCGGTTTAGTAACTAAAGCTATTACAACCCTTAGCAGACAAAATTATTCTGGGAAATAGATGTGGGGGACAAGGTTTTAATACTTCTTCACGTGACACAAATTGTTAATAGGAGGGTTAGTAACAACAGTATCAGAAAGCTTTAATTACAAATACACCATGATCTGGATGCTACTCGCAATACATTTGCATCTGGCAAGCTAGACAGGACTGGAGTTTTTCAGTGTATAATTACAGGTGTGATTTTGAGAAGGGCAACTATCTTCACTGGCTTGAAGAGGACACTAGAGCACATATAACTAATGAAGCATACACCACTATGCAAAAGAAAAGCCTCCAAAGGCTTGAAAGGAAGAGGAAAGTAAGGAAACATTATCCCATCGTCCTTCCATGCTTCTGGAATGTGGGCAGATCATAGTAAAAGTTTAAGCAGCAGGAAGATTAAAGGAAAACAGTTGAAGCCAAAAAGGACGCTCACATCATCTGGCATAAGTCAGTCGTGCCTCTGCAGACTTCAGTGCAGATTCACTGATTTACGCCAGTTGATGTTTTGGCCCGACGGCTTCACAGAAGATACTATCGATTAGTTGTGTGTTCCATTCCGACTAAAAAGCTTCTCCTGCCATCACAGCACATCTTGCCCCAGCTGGAAGCCACTCTGGCATTTTTCTTTTTGCTAGAAAGCACCCTATAGGCGAATTCCAAAATCATAATAATAATTAAAAAAAAGAAGTCTGCATAAATTGTCAACTACTGTTTGTTATTATTTACCATTTTTGGCACATACAGACATGCTAGGCACTTTATAGAAAATACTTTGAATACAATTCCCTTCCCTGCAGAGCTTAAAAGACAAGGGCTAGTCCATTCTGCAAACACTGGACACTGCTTTACCAAAAATTATTCCAATTACTTCCTGGCATTCGTCACAGCAGTAAGACTCAGCTTATTATGCACACTGGTAATTTCAGGTCTTAAATGATGAACACGGCAAACAAGAGACGGTAAAAGCCAAAGATACTTTATAGAGAAATGCTTCAGATGCACTACATTTGCAAAGCTTTCTGAATCTGAACGTTTTTCTGTAAATTTAATGTGCCTAGTTTTTACAAAAAAACCCAAATAAACCCACAAAAAAACCCCCCAAAAAACCAACAAAAAAACCCCACAAAACAACAACAAAAAAAAACCAAAGAAAAAAACCAAACCAAAAACCCCACCCAGAAACACCCAACCCTTTGAGGCTTGTAATTTTTCAAGTACATCATGCTTAACGTGTGGTTTCTACTGTGATACATTATTAGTGAAGAAATCCTTAGCATAGGGTTTAATAAAAAAGTGGATTTGGGAATGGTGGCAACACTTCTGGAAGAGTAACACCCATATGGTTTCAAGTAGTACAACTGCAGACCCTGACAAGGCTTCTGCCCAGCCTTCAAAGTAAAAAGAAAAGTGGAACATAGGGCCAACTGTGGAACTGAAAAAGCTATCAGGTTTGAGGAGGGCTGCAGGGAAAAAAGGTAGTGATCTATAATTCTTAACAATGAAGATCACTTTTAACTTCACACCCTGAGTATCAGAAAGCCGCTATCATAATTCCAGAGCATCCAAAAAGAAGAGTAACCTATCAACTCAATTAAAGAGTATTTCTAGGAATACCTGATGATGTGAAGGCACGGTATCTTTCCAAATATTACTTGGAACCAACAAGTATTTCGTTTTAATGAATAAGGCAGATCCATACTGCCAAGGAGTGGCCAAAATTAAAGTATTTGTTATACAGTGAATTTATACATAAAGGCACATTCCCTTTTTTACCCCATTCTCTGGCCCACAGGTTTGTCATGGTAACATTTCATTAATACCTCAGGCTGGGTCATTCACTTTGACAAAAACTCACACTTCAATAACTTTTGGTGCAATCGTGATATGATTTGAGACACAAAGTTAAAAAAAAAGAACTGTTAGACTTCTTCATTTGTACAAGGCTTTTAGGAAGGTACTATTATTTATTTGTTGTTACTTTTAAGACATAGGTAGTATCTTGTTAGCTTTCACTAGTCCCAAAGGAAGGAATTTTGCAAAGCCACAAGAAACAAAACCTGTGATGACAATTCTCATTCACGTATTAATTTTCAAAAACACAATCTTGACCATTAAGAAGAACATTTCCAAACTTGTCAGTTAAACACACAGCACTGTATTTCTATCAGTCACAAGATTTAAAACTTGTTATTATTAGGTGCTTTAGCAAACTCTTAACAGCTGCTGAGAACATGAGCATTTCTACAGCTATTGGCAAGATCTAGCAGGTTTGAATATCAGGAAAATGAGATCTGGCAATGATATTTTTAGGATCAAACTTTTCCAAAAAAAAAAAAGAAAAAAAAAAGTCATAAACTAAGCAATCATACAATCATATACGCAATTAATGCAATTTGCAGTTAAACTGTCAATTGTACTACTCTGCCTCTTCTTATGTAGTTACATATTATGCTGTGATCTTTTAATTTGAAAAGGGGAAAAGTTGGTATAATTACCAGAGAGCTTTAAAATTACCATTGTGGAACAGCTGTTTATCAGTGTGCATATTTCTGAAATTGTATTTGCTGCTCTTTAAAGGTTACTTATTTCAAACTGAAATTGATGGAATGATCTTTTTCACTTCCATCCTAAATGCTTCACAAGAGTTACAGAGTGTTTTAATTTGTTATATTTACTATACTGGCTTACCTAATTTATGTAAAATAGTTTCCTCTTTTGAAGTGTTTGATAAAGATTCATTTGAAGAATGCAGTGTCCCACATAGATTTATTACTACAGAAAAGCTTTAAAAAAAGTACACTGCTAGCAACAGAATCTATGAGAACACTTCAGGTTTAGAAATACTTTCAGATAATCTATATGGCTCTTATTTGTCTTAAAGAAATCACTTATTTAGAGGAGAGAGGTATATTTTGCAAAATTGTTATACTCCATCTGGAACGAGCATTTCATATTTCCCAACTGGTGCAAAAGAGAGTTCATCTGAACATGAGAGCTAGGACTCCACTTAATTTGTCATCTGTGATTATCACTTGGAAGTCATTGAGTTTATTAAAGACAACTACTGTGTGATAAGGACAGTAGAGACACTATTAAACATGTCATTTAAATTGCTGGAGCTGGCATCATGCCCAAGTCCTTCAGATCCGTATATCAACACACTTGTTGCTGACAAGGACTCATTTTAGGGGGGAGATGAGGAACTCCCTCCAAACTGAGTATGCTGTACACATTTGTACAACAATTCATGACAATAAACAGTATTATTCAGTCTTTGTATTTTTGATTCCTAGACAAGAGAACGACAAAACAATGACAAATAAGTGAAAGGCTCTGTTCTTATTAAGAACAAAAAAAAAGGGAGAAAGCATTTTTTCAATTTTCATTTTAAATTACTTGAATTTGCATTTTACAAGCATATTTTACTTGTAACTGCGATGCTGACAAACTAACAAAGACACCGCTCTCAATCACTTGCTCCGCCAAATTTTATGATCCCATATCTCTCCCACCCTTGCCTCCTCCACAGGATTTCTTGCCTTCACTTCATCAAGCCTGTAGGAAGGCAAAAACCTCTGGTGGCTGGATATAGTTTATCTTCAAAACTAGTAAGAGTAACTTTATTTCACTTCTGGCAAGAACCATACCCCAAAATAACACGACATTTGGAAAAGATGCAATTAAGAAGATACCGGGATAATTTTATCCCCAATTCATGCCGAAATAAATAGTAACATCTTTGCTGGAAACAACCTAAATGTTAAGTTAGGCGTACTACCTCCACTGTAGAAAAGAGTCAGAACAGAAACTTTTTCATTGTACTCTTCATCTGCAGTTTTCCTAAGCTGTGTCCTGATTAAGAAAAGAAAGGCTATCCCGTTTTTGGAGGGGAGGAATTCATTAGCTTAACAAGCATGTCAGTGTGTAAAAGCAGCTAATCTCTTTGCTAAAAAACCCTGTGCTTCCCAGTATGCACGCCCCCGTGTCCAGCAACAACTCGGCAGTCTCCTGTTTATCACTTCCCCAGCACGGCTGTGCTGGCTCTGCGGGCCTGAGCGAACACCCAGGTACTCACAGCACACGTGGGCAGGATGTAAGCGCTGGGGAAGAGGCTCTCTTACCTTGCAAAAACTGTCCTTCGCCGTCTTCAAATGGAGATCTGGAAACACAAATCCAAACCCCCTAAAGTAAGAGCACAACCAGCAGCCAGCCACGCTTCTCTGCCGCCCCCCCTGCCCTCCAGACCACTTTCCCACCGCTTGCACTGCAAACAGCAACTTTCCCGTGGCATTTATTTTTTACTGGTGAGCCATAAAATCGCCTGCTTGTCCAATTAATGCAAGCACCATCATTTTCATTTACCTTTCACCATCTCAAGTGAAGGAAAGGGGGGGGGGGGACGACAGGAAAGCAAATACATAAAAGAAGCCTCAGAAACACGAGTTTCAACTCATTTACGAGCTCAGATAAAGGTTAATAGTTAAACTCCTTCCTCTCCCTCCCACCCTCACAATTATTGATGCCCTTCAAGAAATGAAATATTTTTTGGTTTCATTTACCAGAGGCTAGACAAATTGTCAACATCTCCACTTTATTTACGGATTGAGCAAGAGCAGTTCCTCAAACATCAACATTTTTTACGTTAATCCCGGAGAGAATCCACTTCTCTAAAACTACAAAATTTGCCAACTTCTGTAGTATTTATTTTTAACGAACGAGAGCAAGATCCTTAGCTATCCTCCGCTGAGGAGGGGAAGGGGGAAAGTGCAGCTCCACTCTTCCAACTTTAAAGCGCTTTCTCCCACCTTCCCACACCACTCAGCCCCGATCACTCTGCGTCCCACCACCCCCTTCCACCCCAAAAGTTTCCCCTCCCGATCCCCCACCTGCTCCACGTCCAGTGGGATTTCAAGGGAGGAAACAAAATTTGCGAAGTGGTTCCTTTTGGGCGACTTCTTCAACCCGTCTGGAGATTTAAACCTGAAAAACAAACACCTCTATTGAATGCAAACTAAGCTTTGGGGGTTGCCGAGTTAATTCCTCGGCAGACAGCAACTCTCAGTGTCTGGTTACACAAACATACCTACAGACAGGTTGGAGGGGAGTCCTTTAGAAAGCAAGGAGAGGCGGGGGACGATGGGGGTGGGAATAAAATCAAAATAGGCAGAAAGGTTGGACTGGACTCTGGGGGGGGCGGGGGGCAGCGGGGTAAGGAGGCTGCAGAGAGGGATGATTCGCAGCCGGGGACAGGTTTAATACGCGGCAGTTACAGGGAGACTCAAACCAAGGGCCAATGCGAGCAGGGTCTGAGACCCCAGAGGTCTCGACTGGAGACAGGGGGAAGGGAGGGGGTGTCCTTTTGGGTGGCAGTGATAACAACTTTTTACAGACAACCCAAATAAAACAAAGGAAGGCAGAAACCCGGCCGGCCGCGGACCAGAAGCGGGCTGCTCCGGGGGCGGGCGGTTCCGCGCCCTCTTCACCGGCACCTCCTGCCCCGGCCGTGCCCCGCCAGCCCTTCGCCGCCGCCCCGCTTACCTGCCGCTGCCCCCGGGCCCCCGCAGCATCGCGCCGGGCACAAAGGGGCGGCGGGGCAGGGCCGCGCCGGCAGCCCCGGGAGGCGCGGTGGTAAGAGCGGCGGTGAGAGCGGTGACAGCCGCGGCGAGCAGGGGGAAAAAAAAAAAAAAAGTAGTTTCAAGGGGAAGAACAAGAGGTGGAGAGACGACCACCCTAATAAGCCGCTGCGATCATGCTGAGGAAGCGAGTCCCTCCTCCCGGGGGCAGCGCTGTGGGGCGCGCTCCTGCCCTGCTCTGCCCTGCCTGAGGGGGACGCGGCGGAGGGGAGGGGAGGGGAGGAGGGGGAACCGCCCGCCAGGTCCTGCCCTACCCTGCCTGGCCCGGCCCGGCCCGGCCCAGCCCAGCCCAGCCCAGTCTCCAGGGACGGGCGCGAGTGCGGCTGCGGAGGGAGATGCCGGTGCGGGATGCGGTGAAGGGAGGGGAGGCGGCGCGGGGCGCCCCTGCCGCGGCGGGCGAGGAGGGGGCACCGCAGCCCTCAGGAATTATCAACACATTCCCCCCCCTCCCCTTGCGAGCCCCCCGTGCGGCCGGGCTGCTTCCCGGCTGTCACATGGCTCCTGCCGCCACCCCCAAAAGGGTTTCGGGAGTCGCTTCGCTTTCACTTTGGCCCCGCCAAGGGGCTGCCGGGGGCCGCGGCGCCCGACAGGAGCTCTCGCAGCGAGGGGCTCACCCGCTGCCCCGCACCTTCCCCGGTTCCCGAGGGGGATGAGGGGCAGAGCTCAGCCCCCTCCGCATCCCTTGTCAGGGTGCGGGGCCGCCCTTGGGCCCCTTGCAGCGGGGTGCTGTCAGGAGCGGCTCTGCTCGTGTCAGCCCTCCTTTCGCGTTTTAAGTAGGCAAAAAGGGAGAATAATAAAAATATAGCCGGGTCTGTGGGAATTCCGGGCTGAGGAATTGCATGCGGCGCTGCAGCAGAGGGGTGTGTCAGGGGGACTGGTAGGAGTGGGGCATTTGGGAGCAGCAGACAAGCACGCTTGTCTGTTCTCTGGTGGGACTGATCCCATACACATCGTGTCCCGAACCTGCTTGATTCCTCATGTCAGTCTATCTAAAGAGGTTGGTGAAAATCCCACTGGAGAGCCAGAGCCATGCCTTGCACAGGGAGGGTCTCTTTGAGCAATCTCCAGCGTCTGGCATGGTGATGTGGAGGTGCCTCTGCAGGGCCTTTGCATGCTTCCCACCAAAACACTCTGCACCCACACCTGTGGGCACAGACTGCTCAATACCCCACCAACAGCAAGTCCAGTGTCCCATAATGAACACCAGGGATGGATCTGGTCCAGCAGTATTATTTTTGAGCTCAGAATAATTATTTCCAGGATGGGAAGCATACTCCATATAAGTATGTCAGATGTGGTTGCATCCCTGCTTCATTTTAAAAGAGCAATCCAAAAGAAGAAGCGAGTTAAAACAACTGTCTTGCTGCCCTCTTCTACTCTAGGCACCTTGCTGTTATGGACATGGCTCTCTCGATGTGATTTTCCATGAATATCCCTGGTCTTAATGTTGATGCCTTTGAGGGGAGAGAGCCAGAAAAGAGCAGTAGCCTCCCCAGAGAAGCTCTCCATGTGCCTCCTGTGAAATGCTCATCAGCTGCCTGGTGCTTGTGGGCAGGTGTCATTGACCACGTAACAGAACTTGTAGCTCCCAATGCTTCCTGAAAGACACAGCAGCACTCACTGCACTAATTAAGGCTACACGTGCCCTGCGCAGGGGAAACCTTGTGCTCAGTGAGTCAACTGGCATTATGTCCTGGCTTTTATGTAAGCTCTTTCTCTCTGGCCTTCTCTCAACAGTCATCAAACGTGGCACAACTCATGTTCATAATTTTTAATGAGCTGGCCTGTAACCACCTTCACCCGAGCCCTTGTCACAGGCACAGCAGCAATCCCTTGGTTTTCCTGAAGCTTGGCTGATGCTGGTGCCAACAATCAGGCTGCACGCACTGTGAAACACTAGCGCATGCTCATGCTTGGTTCCTCTGCACCTCAGCCTGCTCTCCCCAAATGTCTGACATGTTTTACTCAGCATGAACAAGCAAAATATAATTACAGTGGGGTTTGGTTTGGGGTTTTTGTTTTCAGTGCACAACTAGATAAAAGATTACCACACAGAATATACATTCCAGTGACAAGAAAGTGCCAGCACCACACATTTTGGTATTTTGTCATGAAGTTTCTGGTTCTGAACTACAACTGCTAGCTTTGAGTTTGGCTGTTAAATGGAACAAATACGACCATGACATTGGTGTTTGTTTCTTCTTTTTTTTTTTTTTTGTGTTTATCATATGGCAACAAGAAGCTCTAATAAATCAGACTGTGAACAAATGCTCTCTCAAAACTCACCCAGTTCATGAGTATTATTCTGAGTATTATTCTGTTATCCTGAGTATTTGCTAACTTGAAAATTAAATTGCCACTTGACACTATTCCATAATATTCATTATCTTTCCTCATTTTTCAATTACAAGGCCAACTTTGATCCCTTTTATCCTTTTTTTTTTTTCTGCTACAAACTGCCATGAAGTCAAGAGCACTTGACAACAAGCTACAGCTCAAATATGGCAGAATCTGTCCCCAGTTACACAGTTCCATCCTCTCACCGTCTCCAGTGACAGCATGCTCACTACTCAGGAACAATGGCCCGAAGTTAAGAAAGAAAACATTTTACAATAAGTGAAATACAGGAAAACAATAGCCTAATTTACCAAATAAGAATAGTGAGATATCATCCCTGAGTATAGATAAAAGAGTCACGAGTAATCCAGATAAAAGAGGAGAGAGTGAAGAGATGATCAGGCAGTCATTTGGGCCTACCTTCTGATGCTGCCCAAAGATTAAATCTGCCCTAACAAAGCAGAGCAAAGACCTGAAATAATGTTATCTTACCTCTCCTCTCCTTTCCCCCCATCCCACTACTACATTTTTATCAAGCTCTTTTACATTTGGATGCTTGGAAAACAAAGGAAAAGGGCAGAAAATACAGAAAGTGAGAGGAAGGAACATTGATTTTTTTTTTAAATTTAAAAAGAGGCACGAATTTATTTAGATGTTGTCACACTTTCATCACAGGACATTTTAATTTAAATATGTGCAATTAAATGAACATCAGTTGCACTGACAAATCACTAGAATTGAAGGAATATCAGGTTAAGCTTCCATCAAGTGTCCATGAGATTTTAAGTAAATTGGGTGACTTTGTTTCTTGGCTTTTTTCAACATCAAAAAAGTGTTCTCAAACAAGTGAAACACGTTTTTAAAACCAACTGACTCAAAGGCTTTCCATCCTCAAAATTACAGGGAGGAGTGCTGCCCAGCAGTATAAATATTTCAATAATCAATAGCAGAATAATTTGAGGCAACCAACCTGCATTTGCATGTCAAGATATGCAGAGAACGTCTGCCAGGATGCTGAGGAGTGAAGGGAGAATGAGCAAACTCAAAGCTATCCCTTTATGTAGTTTTCACAATATTCTAATTTACCAACGTTTGTAAGCAAAAAAAACACCAAAACCGAAACAAAACAAAACAAAACAAAAAACAGGAGGAAAGGATAAATTAAAATGTATACCTGGCACACATTTTTGTTTACAAACACTTGAAAACTCTGTTTGTGATTTAAGTAGTTCTGAGGTTATTTATGTTAATGGTATGCATGAGTCTAAATGGCATCCTGTTCTGAAAAAAGAGCTGAAGGAAAAGTGCTTTGGGGCAGTCTACATCCTTTTTTGTCCTTTGGCCATGACAACTGAAATGGAGAAAATGTGACAAAAGCGGTGCTGTGTGAGGTGGGCTGGCTGGATTAAATACTCTGTGGAATAGTGGTCTTCCACGATGGGAATTAGGAGGAGCTTTCTCTTCCTGAACTAGACAGACTTCTTTTAAGCTTAGGCAGGATATTGTACCTTACTTTTTCTGTACAAGGTAAATAATATTTCTCTGGAAAGCAGTCACTGTGCCACAGTGATTGCAAGCATGGTTGTTTTCAGCTCTGTAACCTGCTTCAGCAACCCCACATTGAAAGTATTTGATTCAAGGTGGCAGAGTGTGGCTGAGAAATTTCAGTCAGCAGAGGAACTGGTATTGAAGTGCAGTCTCTACTGAGGGAGAAATGACTGTATTAGAATCCTGGAAATTTGCTGTTTATTTTTCTTTTAAGCTTCAAATTGCTTGAATTTACTGATGGTATTTTCTTTCAGAGTACAACATCCCTGCTCTTTCCTCTTGCCTCGAAGAGATGCGTGTTTGGAAGGACAAAGAAATATTGTTGCACGTCTGGTGTTTGGAAGGGCAAAGAAATATTGTTGCAGGTCTGTAAGGGCAGTTGATGAGTATCAGTGGTTGCTCTTGGGTTTATTTAATTTGAGATTTAAATTAAAAAGTTGTTGAATCACTGTATTTATCCAGACTACTTAGAAGACTGGATATGAAAGCACTATCTGATAGTGCCCAGATGTGGGAAATTAAAATTATTCTTACTAAACGTTAAAGAACAAAAATAAGGGTGGAACTTTTCTCTTTGTAGTTTTAAAGAAATTTTACATTTCATGCTGTCACTCTTTCCTAGTTCCACTAAAACCAAATTCAAGTCCCAAAATTAATATGCAAATATAAAGGTTTCCTGTAATGATTACTTGAATTGGAAGAGAAAGTCAAACTGACTCTGCTACCTGTGAAGATCCAGACAAATGTTCATGATTATTGTTTTGAATAGGGTGAAGAGGTGATGGTTTATACATTCCACATTATTATTTAGGCAGTGGGTTTATTATTTTCAAAAGCTTCCCAATCCCATCTTCAAAAATCTAAAGACTTAATATTCTTCTGACACTAAAATGAGATATTCTAATTCACATAGATGCCATAATAACATGAAGAGAAGAGTAGAACTTTACTTGAGTAAAGAGTAGAACTTTACTTCGTTCTACTTAATATTTTAGTGTCATATTCAATACTTCTATTCAGTGAATTCTGTTCTTGCTGCTAGCAAGCTGGAGCCTCCAGGAGAGATTTAAAAACATGGTAATGACCATACTAGCTCAATCCAAGGTGTATTCAGTCTCAAGTTATGACTACTAGTGGCTATTTCTGGGAATATGCAAAATAAAAAAAAAATCTAGATTAATCACGTTTCTTCCTAAACATTCAGTTACTTAGGCTTAGAGATGATTTGGTTTACTTCCAAATGTGATAATATAAAAATATTATTATTTTCATTTAAGACTATAACTCTCTCTAGCCATCTATATTTTTTCCTTTAATTCCATCAAGACCTTGCTTTTAATGGCATCTGATGACACTGTTCCACAAGTTAACTCTCCCTTGTGCAGAAAATTCCTAAGATCTCTTTTCCATTTCCTCTTGTCTTGTTTATGTATTACTCATACAAGTCATGAGGGCCAAGAAGTTCCTAATCTATCTTCTACTACACCCATTTTATTTTACACATCTGTGTTACTCATCTTACCCTCTGATTATCCCATACTCCCCAAAGCAGCCAGTGGTCTTTCCAAACATCAGTTTTGTGTAGATCACTAGACAATTTGTGGTGCCATTATATTTTCTCCTTTTCTTTTTGAGATCCTATTTCTGGCAGGGGCTTCCCGCTGATCTACAGGACAACAAAGCTTATGTAAATCTTTCTCCCACGCCTGCCTCCCCTTTCCACTGCTATCCAATATTTAATTAGCTTCCTTTACTGTCACTGCCCTTTGACCAGAGGTTTTCACTGTATTATCCACAGTGATGTCCAGATTTCCATCCTGAGTCACTAGAACAAATTGAGAAGCAAATCAGTGAACGTTCAAGTCTTATGTCTGTTGTTTAACATTTCCCAAGCTGTTACCCATCCTCGTGGCTGCCCTGGGCCTCTTTGAAATTCCTCTCAGTCTGTCGTGCTTTTGGCCAAAGTAACCACTTGCACCAGTTAAGTTGGACATCACTTAGTTGAGTTGGACTTACCCTGCGTTTGCCTGCCAGACTGTGGGCAGGCTGGGGTTACTCAACTGAGTTTAGGAAAGAAAGTGAAGGAGAGCTGGATGCTTGGGCCATTTTCGTGTCAAAGGGCCTGAAGAACATAATCTCCTGATTATGTTCTTCCTCCTTAAAGGAAGGCGCCTCCTCTGTGGAATGGGATTGTAGAAGCAGTGCTTTTGCAGCCTTTTGTGCTGTTTGTTTGAATCTAGCAGATGGACCGTGTTTTTTTGGAAACAATAATTTTTTTAGCAGAAGGCACACCAAAGCAGGATCTTTTACTAGTTCAAAAACGGCCTTAAATATCAGAAATACTGCAAGAGATTAAACAACCCTTTTCCCCTTCTCTGTTTGGATATATCTACTACAGGCACAGGAGAGAGCCCATTCCCTCTGGATTAAAGTGAGAGACATGGTTAAAAGGCTAATAAAAAATCAAGGAGTAATAAATACTAAGTGATTTTTAAGTAAATATATGTGGTGGGGTTTTTTTTCTTCCAAAGGAATGCTCAGCTGTTAGTGTTACGTTTGACAGCTTGTAAAAAGGTGAGTTTTGGCTGAAGAGCAAGAACAGGTTGAAGAGAGACAAAGGCATGTTCTGAGATAAAGAAACTGAGAGGTATCTGCTGCACAGATTGAAAGTGTTACATTACTCTGTGCAATATCCAGAGAGGGAGAAATCTGCACAGCAAAATGGTCATAAAATACATTTTTGCAGAGAAGACAGGAAATGTTTCTGTCAAGAAACTCCCCCCACAACGAAAAACAACCCCCCAGAAAAACAAACCAAAAAACCCACCAATCCCTCTGGTACAATTTTCCCATCTGGAGAAACAAAGTGAGACAGACTGCTCCCCCCTCTCAAACTACATATCTCAAAAGAAGGTAAGTGCCGTGTGGCAGCAGTTTCAGAGCCAGAGCAGGTCACTGTGCCCTGGGCCCCTCTGCAGTGAGGCTGTGGGACACACTACCAGCCCTGCATGTGCTGGGACAGTTCTGGCATCTTAACCAAGACAGGGCAATCAAGTAGACCAGCACTGAGCTTTCTAGAAGATCATGGCTCATTTAAGTATGTAACTCAGAGGTCACTGCATTACCCCAGAGAAAAAACACTTGCTTTCTCATTCTTCCCTCAGGGTTTATTGCCAGCGTGATTATATTTTCAGGAGTGACAGGGAGGCCCTGAGCTATAAATCTAAGGGAGATAGAGCATGAGCTGATTATCAGACACCTCCTTCCCCACTCCAAAGTCAATAACCTCAGCATCTCACAAGGTTACTTTCTGGAGGAAAACAATCTCTCAGCCAGGCTCTGTCTGTTTGCATCTGCTGAATTGTATTCCGTCTGTCCTCTCAACAGCTGGGAAATCAATAGCTTGCCAACCATCCCAGAGCCCCAACAACACAATCTTTTTTGTACTAGTGAGGAGGAGGCTCAGGTGGCACCACGATTAGGTGAATTGGGTTTGAAAAGTGATTTAGGAGGAAAGTAAGTGCTTGCTTGAAGGCAGGTCTCTGTTCCCCACTGCCAAAATCCAGTATGTATATATCTCTTCCCCCCTGGAAGCATGGGGGCCCTTTTCTTTGGACCCCCACAAATAATTCTGTGGCGTTGTAACGACCAGGTAGCCACTAGAGACTATGCAAAGCGTTACATTTATGACAATTCCAAAGAAGACATCAGCAGCCTCCCGGAATCTCCTTTTCACCCCCGGGGGTAAGTTTATTTACAGAAAGTTAGTTTTGTTTTACCCTAATGACAACGGGTGAACTGAGCCGATAATAACAAGTCATTTATTTAGCTTCTGAGAAACTGCTTGCAGATGGGAATCGGTTTTTATAAACCGTGTATGGAGGGATACATTTGAAGCAGCCCCGGCGAATGGCTCTCAGCGCCGCGGAGCCGGTGAAGAGCGTCAGGGCTCGGCTCGGTCACCTCCCGCCCCTCCGGCACCGCGACGCCGAGGAACGAGTTAACTCCTGGGAGCGAACATAAACCGCGTGCCGAGGGACTTCGTGTTTTATCATAAATTCTCGCACTTTACAACAACGCACTTAAAAGGGACTTTTTCTTCTTTTTTTAAATTTCACATAAATTCCCGGGAAGAAGAAAAAAAAAACAAAAAAGACGATGCCCGCTTTCCTTCCCGACACCCGCCCGAGCGTGTTTCCCGAGCACCAGGGCTCGTCCCGCCGGTGGCTGATTCACCGCTCAGCGCAGGAACCACCAAGCAGTTCCCCGTTTGCGGTGCGCGCTGCAGAGCGGTCAAAGCCCAAGGCCGTGCTGGTAATTCCGCCGGCGGCTGGTGCAAGGGGAAAGAAAAATAGCCTCAGAGCCGGCTGGGCGGTGGCAAAACCGCGCCGGCGACCGCTCCGCTGGCTGCAGCGCCCAGCAAGGGCCCCACGGCCGGTGGGCAGCAAGGGCGCGGGTGACAGGGACCGCCGGGGCGGCGGCGCTCCCCGATCGCCGCGCCCCACCTGCGAGATGCGCCCCGGTGCTGCAGCGGCGGGGACGGGAGGATCAATTAGCGCTACGCTAATGAGCCCTCAGCTTCGGCACAGCCCTCCTTTCAGCAGTCCCCTCCGCGGCCGGCCCGGCCCGGCCCGGCCCAGCCCACCTGCTGCTCGGCGCACCTGAGCGGGCTCGGCGGGCCAAGAGCAGCCGGCTCTGCCCGCCCGCCGGCCGCGGGGGCTCCGGCGGCGCAGCGGTCGCCGAGCCAGCGCGGAGCGGTCACACGGCCGGCTCCCCACCCCTCGCCAGCACCGAGAAAAGTACGTTATTCCTAGCGTGTGCTATTTTTCTTATTATTTTTTCCTTCCTTTTTTTTTTTTTTTCTTAAGCGTACCCAAAGTGCTCCGACGACGATTGCGATTTAAATTTGAGCTCTGCCGTAGTTTTGGCACTATCAAACCACATTCATTTTCACATCCTTCCCAAAAGTTTTGCCACGGTTCCCTCGCTGCAGTTTGCGTAAACAGCTTTGCTAAGTAACTATCGGGAAACATAAATACACGGAAATAAATAATAGAGCCGCAATTGGAATGAATAACCCAGGGCATAGCGGGTAAAGGAGAGCAGAAAGTAGAGATCATCTCCCAGAATGTGTATTGTGTTTCGGGTTTGGTTTTTTTTTACCTCCATCTGCTTACGGGGAAAAATTAATTAAAATTAAGGGTTCGTGTTTTTTCCCCCTTTGATGCATCTTGCTCGCGTAACAGCAACGTCTCAGAAGAAGACAAAGCAGACGGATTCGGGCTCCGCTAATTAGAAAGCAACGAATGCTGGCATTTAATAAACATTTGAGTGGCCGGTGGCGCAGAAGGAGCCAGCGGAGGGGCGGCGGTTTCCTAGTGCCGCGGGACCAGCGCCGAAATGGCTCCGCGGGACGGGAATCAGCGCGGTTCTCCCCGCCGGGCTGCGGCGCCGAGCGCGGAGTCGCGACGCGGGCAGGGAACCCTGCCCACCGCTCGCCTCCAGCTCCCTGCCTGCGCACACTCTCCGCACGGCGCCGGGAGAGCCGGCGGGACATCTGCGCTGATTTATCCGCAGGGGCATCCAGCCCTCCCCTCCCCTGCTCCGGGTTTCTCGGGGGTCTGCGCCGCTGCCCGCCGGCCGCACACCCTTTCTCTCCCCCGCAAGGTTCTCGTCCTCGCCGCGGGTGGCCGGCGACAGCACCGCGCACCCCCGCGGCTCTCCGCTCCGGGGCGCGGGCCGGCGAGGACTAGGCAGCGGCCGCGCAGCTGTTGACAGAAAGTCTCGATCTCCCAACCCCTCCTCAATCCATCTTCGCGAGATGGCAGTGGACAGCCCCAACGGGTTAAAATAAAAGGCTTTGTCAGTGCTGAAAGAGGGAGAAGGAATGGAAAGAGGTTGGGAGGGGGACGCAGGAAAGAAAGGTCTGATGCTAAGGAGTATAGATACAGGGTAGGGGGGGAATCACCTGGAGATCAAGCTGTGAGGGAAATTAAATACGTCTCCATCCATCCATCCAACCATCCCACTGCCACCCCCCAAGAGCTTCACCCCTGTGCACTCACAGCAGTGTTGCGAAGTTGGGACCCACCTGGGGAAGGTGCAGCGTGGCCGCAGGTGTGCGGTGCAGAGCAGAGTGGAGCGGTGTAGACCACGGAGGAGAGCTAAGGGCAGCCGGAGTGGTGGTGAGGGTCTTGACCTGCCTGTACACCCTCAGCACCGGTGGCCTCCATGGATGGAGGGTAGGGGGTTCACCTCCGTGGGTCGGGACAGGGTGAGTGAAGTTTGCCCCGTCAGCAGAACCCTGGGCGGTGTGAGGAGCTGGCAAGGGAAGGGTTGCCCCGCTTGAATTACACTGCTTTGCTAGTCCAACAGAAGGGACTGCAGCAAGTGGGGAAACGAGATCCAGCTGAGCCCTCCTGCCAGCCTTGTCGGGGCTGAACTTGAGGTCAGTGGAGCGCAAAACTCCTCCAGGGAAGGAGGAAACAAATGTTCATGGATCGGGTATCGACAAACTTGAACAAGTGGGAGGGAAAGGAGGAGAAGGGACAGTCAGAGCTGCCTTCATAGAACCGTAAACAGTGGTGTTGGGACAGAGTTGAAAGGAAATTGCCCGGCAGCTGCTTGGAGTTTCCCTACTATGTGCTTGCCCTAGTGAGACGAGAGAGCCCTTTACTGGAAACTTGAAGTCTCCCCCCACCCCTGGGAACTTCATCCTGTGGCATCTGTCCATCCCCTCGCAGATTCCCCTCCGGGTTACAGTCAGGCTGGTGGGGGAAAGCTAGAGAGAAGAAGTCTTGTCACTGCTGATTCAGGCCTTCGCACGGGGACACAATGCACTCCAGTGTCCCGGCCCTCGCAGCTCCTCCTAATGCCAGGCGAAAGGTGACTGCCCCTTCCACAGGCCGCCTTTCTCTTCAGGTACTTATTAAATTGGCCCAGTCTGCTGGCAAGGAGAGAACTTCCCATTGATTTTTACAAACTGTGAAACCTTAAGCCTGTATCAGGTGATGAGAGAGAGGGGGAGATCAGGGGGTTTCAGCACTTGCAAATCTCTTCATTTCATCACTTTAAAAAGGAATTTTTATCTCCAACCATATTGAAGATAAATGATCTATTAATAACAATAAAAGAGAGCTTGAAGCAGAGACACCCAGGTATTCAGGTTTTTTTAATGGACTTCTGGTTTAGGGTTGATTTTTTGAACAATGCTTCAGCAATGGTTTTTCATAAGATACAATATTTGATTTTTCCACAAGATATCAGGAACAGATGCATCTAAGTAAACAGATACTTGTAAGCACAGACTCTTGCAGAAGGCAGTGCTCATTTTGTCCATGTGAGCTTTGAGAATGATTTATTTTTGTAGCCTTTAAGCATAATAATAATAATAATAATAGAACATATGTGTCCATTTTATTGCCATATTTCCAAAGTTCATACAACTCAGCAAGCAACAAGCATTTTTGTTTCAAGCTGGGCCTTAGACCATATACTTTATTAAAAAGAGAATTCCACAAAACCCAGACCTGGTAAAACTGTGTACAAAGGGCCAGGGAGCTGCTTTATTACAATAGTTGCGCCTAACATGCATGAAGGTTCAGAACTGGCTCCATTCTTACTTACCTTTCCAGCAGGCCTGTGACATCCCAAGCCAAAGCCGTATAATCATTCCATCATAAACCACACATTTCCCAGCTGTAAATGGCCATGGTAAAACATGCATTTGTGGCTTAAGTTTGGTGTGGAGAGTCTCATTTTTTTCCCACTCTGTAACATTTTGAAATTAGGCAATTTGGTCAATTGTTTGGGTTTGGAAAAAGTAGAAGAGGGTATTATGAATTTCTTTTCCAGGTTTTAATACTTAGAAGAGGCCTGGTTTTTAAGAGTGATCTTCAATCATTTGAGCGAGAACTTGAACCTATGTATTAAAGGTTAAGGGGAATTTATGATGAAGTTCAGCAGAAATGGGAGAGAGCTCAAAGTCTTTCCTGACAGTTATATGTGGTATACAGGCTGTGCACTGTAGGTAAAACACAGCTGAAGTTCCAGAATTCAGTTTGGGAGTATAAGGGCAGTGTGAGTGAAAAGTTATGATGAGATAAATACTTCAGTGTGATACATTCATACTGCACATGATGCTCCCAAGGATCCAGTTCTGTATCATCTTGTATCGATGGGAGCTCTTCTCAATTTGTCAGTGAAACCTGGGATGCAGGATGTGGTAACAAACAGCCAAACAATGTAATAAGTTATGGGGGAAATTAATTTTGTTATTATTGATGATGTGATTAGCTAAGGCTGGCACTCTGTAGTCCAAGGACCTCCCTACATCTAAGGGTCTTGTGCATCACTTCTGGAAATGGCTCTTAGAATGGGATCAGAGCAAAGACGCATAGGTCCAAAGACTTTACAGCTGAACATAGTGATCCTGGAAATATTTCCCACCTTTGATTTTATTTTTGCCATAGACATAGGTATTGGACAAACCAAGTGGCAGGATACAGTGAAATCTTAGATATAAAGAAGCAAAAACACAGGTGTAGGAGATGGGGACAAAAGAAAGGGTAGGAAGGAGAGAATTGCCAGGACACTACATGGTAGCCTGACTGACTGACTGAAGGATGCAACTTGTGAAACTTTAGGAAAGGTCTGCTGCCAAAGGACAGTCAGTCAAAGAAAGGGTCCCTAGACTCACGTCTCCATCTCTGTCTGTACTCTATGCACAACTACTTGGTCTGCATTAGCAACTTAAGTTTCTGAGCCATAGGCTGGCGGCAGGCTGGGATTTATCCCTTCCCCATGTGCTGGGAAGAGCAACTTCTCTCTCCCTCACAGAATTAGGGTGAAAGCTGGAAAGGAGCACTGAGAAGGCAGAGGTAGCCATTCTTCTGCAACCTGGAGTACATCTAATGCTCACAATGCCCTGCAGTGTTGGAGAACACTGAACTTGTGCTGGATGAACTGCTATGTCAGCTCCAGAAACGTGCCACATTTTCTCAGCAGAATGGGTATCAGCATGTTCCACCAACACCCACAGTTGTCACTGCCACTTAACGAGGCTGCCTGAAGGCCCTGCCACAGAATGACTGCGTACTGCATGTCATGGAGACAGGACTTCTGGCACAAGCCGTGTGTAATGCTGAGCATTACGTGGGCACGGTCATGCTGCTCCTGAGTGTCACTTAACAGTGCACATCATTCAGCACACCCACAACACCATGCAGTGAGACCTCTCCAGCAGAGTCAAAGTATCCAACAGAATGCACACTGAAGACTGCTCTTCAGCTACGGCCCAGGGCCAGAGCCCCTGAGCTCATGCTTGGCATTCACTGTCATTATTCTGCTCAGAAAATGACCTCTTAGTGGTAACGTGCCTCCTAGGAGGACTCCTACCTCTGTGGTGGGGCATGGTGTTGGTGAGACCTGTGTTGAGATAAATGGACCAGAGGTTGAGGAAGAAGGGATGTGTGGACGTGAGGGGGGTCACACCCACCTCTCTGTCAATGCCACCATACTGCAAATATGATGTCTCAAAAGAGTTGCCTGAAAGGAGTAAAGAAAACTGAAGGAAGAGTGGGAAAATAGAGGCAGTTGCAATTCTTCATTTATCCTGAGGCTGACGTTCCCAAGACCAATGTCAATAGTTCTGCCAAGAACAGGAGACAGGCTTAGCTAGCAAGAGTCAAATAAAAATTGGCAGTGTTAACAGTTAGACTTGATGATCTTACAGGTCTTTCTCAAACTAAATGATTCTATGATTCTATGAAAATGTGTCAGGTTCTGCATACAATTTGTGTAAAGGCACTTAACTAAAGCAGTGACTGTATTTATTCTTTGTCAGATGGTCTGGTGCATGTTGTGGCCTCTCAGTACTCTCAGTTTTTGTTGTTCAGGGATCCCAGAACAACCAGATTGTGTTCCTGGTCCAGCATGGGGGTGCTGTGCCTGGCCCCACAGCCATAGTCACCTTGAGCAGCTGAGACACCGCCTTGGGGCACATCATCTGGCCCTATTGAATCTCCTTTTCTCTTTCACATGCTGTTTGTGTCGCCCTGGCTTGTAAGAACACCATGGTGTCACCTTTTAGCAGTGTGAGTGGAGCAGCCCTTCTGCTCCCCTCCCGGTGTCATGCTTACACACCCTGAAACATGAAAATCCATGGATGCATTTCAGTGCTCTGTGAATGACAACGTTGTGCCATCCTGTGGAACGAAATGTGCCAGGGGGGAGAAAAAAAAGGAAACACTATTTAGTTTTCCATGTGCTTTAGTGCACAACAACTGAGTGTGCTATTCAACATCTGCTAGCGATATTTAATTTGACTTCTGAAAGTGTGAGTTTAGGTACTATCAAATGGATGGTTCTGATCCTGGAAACCTCTTAAATGTGTAGCCCTGACATACAGTAATTGCTTTCATTTAAGTAAGAAGATTATTCCTTTATCATCAGGTAATTGATTTAAAAGTGTTTCACCGTATGTTTACACTTGATACAAATTGGTGTGACCAAGAATTTAATAATGTAATAGATTTAGTGATTTAATAAAATCTGATGGCCATTGCATTACACTAACACCTGATGACATTTATGCAGTTCTTTCTTGAGGAGGAGCTGCACAACTCAGTTTGTGTGCAGGAAGAACATTTCAGGGACTTTAGCCTCCATTTTTTCACCAAAGGCTTTGAAAGGGATTATTGTGTGTGAAAGGTAGATAGATCACTGAGCAGTGCATGCACATGCAAGAGCAAATATTCACAATGCACACATTTTTACTGACTATATCATTATATTCTTTGTGGCATTGTCTTTGTAGCATTGTCCATATATAGGTTTTCTGTGTTTTATGGACTTTTTTGTGAGGCTGTTCATCATCAGCCTGCTCTGGTGTTTTTGCTGTTACTGTCTACCTGGTGGAAGTGGTGAAGATAGTCTCTGAGAAAATAATAAACTTTTAGACCAGTTGTGGAGATGAAAATCTGCCAAGTATCCAAAGCGCCTTTTGAAAACCAAATCCTAAAAAAAGTTTTTTACGTTTTCATCTTACTGAGGTGACCAGCAGGGTAATGCAATAAAATATACTGCATTTAGCCTTGTTGTTGTAAACCAAGTTCTATTGATATGCAAGAATGTTTGAGAAGTCTTTCATTTGACTTTGCATGTATCTTGGGGTCATTTGCAGTATTAAGCAATCTTAGAGGTGGTCTTTAGCAATAGATTGTAGAAGTGACAAAATAAAAATGCTCTGTAAATATATTACCAGTGGAAAATGCCTTTCTGACCAAAAGAGTTTATTGCATTTTCGAGTTTGAATTCTCATTTATGGTTGATGGCATTCATACCTTTAAAAGCAGTTATGTCGGGTTGTCAGTCAGTGATAATGGTTATGGATACTTGAGCGGGAAATGCCTTTAGCCTATATTCAGTTTGCAAATAATTTTTATGGTTTTAGAGGAGAATTGTTACTGCTCTAAAGGATGGACAAGCATGGATTTCAGCTCCTTATACTTTTGCTTAATATAGTGTTATTTCTTCTAGTATGTATGTGAAGGTGACATAATTTTAAGTTTATAGCAGATTTGCTTGTGACTATGAATCTTTCTCTGTATGTCCTACACTTATTACTCCAGTGATATTTTAACTATTTATACATTTGTTGGGTCCCAAAGCAGCATATATCATTACCCTGGAGTTACTAAGCTCTTCAGTGTCTCATAGCAGCTGATAGAATGCATTATAATGTTGAGGGAAGCTGTAGAAACACAACTTTAATTCAGCAAAGTGTAACTCCCTCCTACTTGGATGTAAAGATGCCTTCTCCTTCCCCTTCTCCATCATTGCCATCTTCCCTTAAAAATTGTTATAAACAACTCTTACTACTTTGTATAATTCCTGTTTTTAAATCAGCCATCCTCTGTTCCCTCCTCCACCCACCCCCCCAAATATGTTACACAGCCCTTCAGACAATAGCTGTAGTTTGGCTATAATTAGAATCTGATCAGAGATCAGGGAGAATGGGAAAATGCAAAAAAAAAATCATCAGATTCCAGAAATGTGATACCATAGGCCAGATCCCACTTGCTTTGCTAATGAAAGCTGACTTGCATGAGTTAGATGAACATAATTTTAATCAAAAGGAAAAAAATCTAATAATATCAGCTGTTACAGAGCCTAAAAGAGAAAAAAAAAAGCTGAGGTCTTTAAGTTAAAAAAAAATCTTCAAAGGCGTATTTTGATTTAATCCTGCTAACATCTGCCTGTTTTGAACCCGAAAACAGCCTAATGTTTATCTAATAGTCTTACTACATTTTGTAATTAAACTAATTAAGGAAAACATCTTACAGCTTTTCCCTGGAAAGGACTTCCCCCCTTCTCACTCTCATAACAGAAACTGAAAATAATCTCTTTTGTTTGCAGGGCAGAGAAAATGAATTCCCTCTTATAGGCATATTCTCCAGCAAAACCCTTTTAATATTGGAGACTTAAGAAGCAATTGAGTCCTATCCAGAGGAGGCAGAAATTGCTCTCCCCTGAAACCTTTTTCTACAGAAGGAAAGTTTTTGATCTCAGGAGCTCTGGTTGCCCCCACTCTCGGCTTCCAAAGTCCATAAAAATGCTTCTAAGCAAAATTAGCTTCCAAGTCCATAAAATTGCAATATATCATTTAAATCATGACTTTTATAGCATCCTTTTTTTAGTACTGGAAAGGGGAAACCCATGAAATGGTGTGAAGACATTTTAGGCTTTGAAGATGGTTAGAGATATGATGGCATTTTCAGCACACCTTCTCATTGCCATGAAATGAAAAGTGCTCAGTTGATTAGCAGGCTGATCCAACAAAGTGAGCTACGATTAAAGTCAGTGGCAGTTTTGCCAGAGTAAGAATTGCATGAACAGCCATCCAGGGACTTCTTAACTACTTTCTCAGAACTGTAATGAAATCTCTATTTTTTTTTTTCCTAGTGCTCCATCTACCTTTCTTCTTTCTTACAGCTGCTCGTGCTTAGACTCAATGAGTTCTGCTATTAAACAATTTATATCACCCTTATATATCTAAATAAAACCAAATTTGCAAAGAGCATAGGCTTTTTGGTCTAAAGGTTGTGTCTGTTTTCACATTTGAATAGTGCTGAGACCTTTAAATTCTGTCTCTGCTTCATGAACAAGAAAGTCCAGAATTACTTTGTGTGAGAAATGTGGCATACTGAAATAGCACATTTTGTGTTAACACCTAGGCAGTATTGGTAATAAATGTTACTGATATGAATTGTGTATCTAGCTCTCGCTCACATGTGTTTGTGAACAACCAGGACAAGTGTGAATGCTAAAACCACTCATTTTCTGAGGTATCTGCAGGTGGCACCTCAGATGGTGTTAGGGAACTCTGCAAGAGTCTGCTCACGCTGGACTCTGACAAAATTTCTGTTGCCTTCATGGCAACATGCCTTCATAAATACATATAACCTATTAACGTGGGCCCATGCCTGTTTTTGAGAAGCAGGATTCCCTTGCTCACCTGGGGAGCCCATAGGCTGCAAGTCAGGAATTGTGTCACGCCTTTGTTCTCTGTAAGATCTGCTCTACTGAGTGGTAAAGACAGAGGGACCCAGTATTCACCCATTCTGGCTTTGAAGGGATGGGGTAAGAGCCCATATGAATATCAGTGTCTGTTCAATGAATAAATAGTTTGTTCCCCCCCAGGAAACAAATAGGTTTTTTTCCAAACATTACATTAAGGGGTGCAAAGGACAGTACATTTTGAAAACAAGTGTGAAAAATGTCAATTGCTATTTTCAAAATTTTTTCAATAATATCCCTGGAGCTTAATGCTGTATCCCCACACACAGCCTGTTCCCTTCCAAAAACATATGGTCATGATCATGATTTCACACCAGAGTGTTTGACATGGAGCTGTTTTATACATTGTGCAAGTGAATGGAAATGACACTGCTAACTTTATTCCACTTTACCGTTTCAATGACCAGATCAGGTGCAAGGGCTGAGAATTGCTCCTGTCAGCTTCAGCTGATCTCCTCAGTGTTAGGAGAAGTAAATCAG
This sequence comes from Nicator chloris, assembly GCA_013400495.1. Classification (NCBI taxonomy): domain Eukaryota; kingdom Metazoa; phylum Chordata; class Aves; order Passeriformes; family Pycnonotidae; genus Nicator; species Nicator chloris. The sequence continues at coordinate 25,865 of WAAE01005510.1, read as the reverse complement.
GTTCAAAATGCTTTTGTGTAAATATAAACCAACAAAATACAAACCAACAAAAAGACCTCTCTAGCAAAGTTTTTGCATATTGTTTCAGCCAGGGAAACCAGCTACAAGGAGGAATTGAATTTCTAGAGGCTGCCAAATGTCTGTGCCCAGCAGAGACATTTTAATTAGTCAAGAGGAGCCTTTTCACTTGGCCAAAGCAAAACAGTACTCAAACCAACATTAAAACAAAATGGGACATTGTGTCTATCACTGCTCTAGCAATTAGCAGTATTTTGTGCATGCATCTCTCATCTTCACTAATGATACTATCTACTGGTGGTGTTAATGCTTTTTAAGTGAAGCCCATGAACAGTAACGTCAGCTAGACTGGGAGCAGTTCAGAGTGAAGGCATGATTGTACTGATCAAGTTCGTTGGATAGTGGCATATAAAAGTTTGATGTTTCTCCTTGTGTTCCTGGAGTGTCTCTGCCTTCTTGGCTGTTAATTGCATCTCCCAGTTTCTATCCTTCTTCTCTTCTCTCCCCTTGTGTTCTAATGTTGTCAAACTGATTAGCCACTAAATTACATTGCATTCAGGTAACAGGATCTTTGTTATTGATTTGCTCTGAAGGCTTTCTTTGACAGACAGACTGGCAGAATCCTTCATCCAGGTTAGAGAATAATCTATTTGAAGGATTCTTCCAGATGTCACTACTATAGCAACAGCTTCTATAGTGTTAATGCTGATATTAAATAGGGTTCAGCCCTGCATTACCATCTAGCCATATGGCTCTGTTTTTTTAAACTTGAAAATGAGTTTGCTGCTTCTTCCATAGGGAGAGCCGCCTGTCTGTACCTTCTCATTATTTCCTCTGGCTCCTTTATCACTTCCAAAACCAGACTGTAAACCCCTCAGCAGACCTTTAAGAATGAACTCAAATTCTTTTTTTTCATCTGTAGATTAGATCTGATGAGTCTTCCTCAGCAAACTATGGAAATCTGTGAGATTGTATAATTATATTCTTGTTTAACTTGGTGTTTCAGACATTTTCTGTTTGCTGTCAGTTGCTTTCTTTTCTAGGTAGGCTGAGTTGTGTCCATTTCATTCCCTCACATCTCTTATTCACAGGAGACCCAACCCAACTGCTTTTGTCCTCCAGTTTCCAGAAGCTCCCTAAATTTCCAGGATATCTGATATTCCTGGAGCCCCAGGTCTCCTCCCCCTGCTGGTAGAAATCTGGGTAGATAATTTCCCCAGTGGACATGGCCGTCTTTAGTCTTTTTTCCTCCTTTTGCTTCAAGTATGAGGGATGAGAATTAGCCAGACTGTGCATGCTGAGGCCCCATTTTTTATTTCAAGTAGACTCACTAAATGCACCAGAGCATCAGCCCTGAAGATCACCAAGGCCTCCTCTCTGATCAGACCCCACTAGCCAGACCCCAACTCACAAAGGGAGGAAGCCTCACCAAACACCATGGGAGCAGCAGAGCTGGTTCAGATGCTGCTGTAGGGGGCTGTGAGATGAGCAGTGGCCAAGGACCAGGGGAAGGGGAGTGAGGGAGTGGGGCAAGGGTGCCATAAACTGGGTGGGGGGACCCTGTATGAGGGTTGGCAAGCAGCCTGGTGTGGATGTGGAAATGCAATTTCTCAGCCAGGCTCTTCGGACATGGACAAGAGTGCAATGGTGGGAGTCACCTGAGATCATGCTGCAGGACGCATGGAAGGCTATCTGTTCCCATAAAGCATTGCCCAATTAGTGAGGCACTTTACAAATAGAGTTAAAAAGGACAGGAAAGATGGTCTTGTAATTATGGGATTCAGTGGCAAATCAGGAAATCTGGGTTTAATAACCAACCGTGACACAGATTTCCTGTGTGACCTTCTCCGGATCACTTACTCATCCTGTGACTCAAGTCCCGGTTCATAATATGGGGCAACAACACTTCTTTTCTCACACCTTTTATCTGTCTTGTCCATTTGGGCAGCTCTTCCCATGGGTAAGGAGTTTTCTCCAGCTACACATCGCACCTTTCCCCAAAGAGGTCCCATTTAGTTTGGTTCCCTCCTCATAAATGAAAGTACTTTGCTATTACTTCAGTTCATACAGGTTGTCATGGATCTGACAAGAAAAATCATAGAATCGTAGAGTCACAGAATCAGAGAATGGTTTGGGTTGGAAAGGACCTTAAAGACCATCTGGTTTCGACCCTCTGCTATGGGCAGGGACATCTTCCACTAGACCAGGTTGCTCAGAGAGCCCCATCCAACCTGGCCTTGAATACTTCCAGAGATGAGGCATCCACAACTTCTCTGGGCTACCTCTTCCAGGACTTTACCACCCTCACAGTAAGAAAACTTCTTCCTGATACCTAATCTGCACCTCTCTTCCAGTTTGAAGCCCTTCCCCCTTGCCCCCTTGTTACTACATGCCCTTGTAAATAATCTCTCCCTCTACCCTCTAGGCTTCTTTCAGGTACTGCAAGACTGCAATCAGGGCACTCCAAAGCTGTCCTTTCTCTTTCCCTGAGTAGCTATTTTGGTAATATTCTTCATGGCCATTTAACTTTGAGGAGCCCCTTTTCATCTGAAATAGCTGTATTTTTCTCAGAAGAGAAACTCAAGTGCAGTAATAAGAGAGGTGATCCCACTGATATATCACTAAGTAAAATCTGACGTGCAGTTATAATGAAAACATGAGGCAGTTTAAGAATGAAAAATGTATTGTCCTGAGCTAATGGCTGAAAAATGTTTAGTGAAGGATTACACTGAAGTAAAAAACCACAAGAAAGACATTCAGATAGATTAAACATTGGGAATTCATTTGTATGTCCAGACAATCTATGGTCTGTAATGTGCTTTTATGGTACGACAGGATGCAAAGGAATCATTTTTCAAAAGACTTCTTATCCTTCTGGTAGGACTTCTGTAGCCTTCGTCAAGCACTACGGACTTTGAAACTCCTATGTGTCCCCAGAGCCCTTTGGTGCCATTCCCACTGAGGTTTGCACAGTGGACCAAGAGTCCAAGGCTGCCTGAGGGAAAAGGGAAATGCTGGCTATACCCAGAGGAAGAACTGAATATAAGTGAAAGAGTTTGTGACACCAGACTGAATTGATGGGTGGGTGAATCCCTGCACAAAGTAGTGCAGTGGGACTGGTGAAGATTGGCCTGGGCTAAAATGCTGAAAATGCATTGAATACCTGCCCTGTGGAGACACAAAACATTGCTCGTTAACTGAAAATCTTGGTTCGTGCTCTTTAACCTGCCTAGAGGGATTGCACATTAACTTATTGTATCTTTGGGACTTTTAAAGAGACTCCAGAGAGAGAGTACTACTTAGCCCTTTCTGTCCTCTGAAAACAGGCAGGGAAGGGGAACTCTCAGCCCACTCTCTGGTTCTTTCAGACTCCCATGTGTCTTGGTAGGGCACGTGGATGCCTCTGTCAAGCAGGCAGCAGTCTTGGTTGGTTTCACTGCAGTCTTTCACAAAATGTTCTGTCTGGAAGCTTTGCTTATTTTTTCCCTGCTCTTGACCAGCCTCATTTTGCCAGCTATCCACAGTGCAGGGATGTGTAAATTGATATCTCACGTGAAACTCAGGGGTATCTTCTTGGTGCCAGCTTTGAGGACAACTCATCTGCTCTGTCCTTGATATTTTTATCTTGCTGTTTCTCTTTTAATTTCTGTCATATCCTTGAGATTTTTTTTTCCTTTCCTATCACCAATGACTTCATCTTTTTTTAACCTTTTGCCCAGCAGTGTGCAGTGTTGGTTGGATTACAAGGAGGGTAGTGCTTACACAGTATTGGACAGAGTCCAGTAAAGGGTAAGGGCCAATGGGACCAGCTCTGGAGAGTTGTGATCAGCTTTTATGGGTGAGAGAAGAGGCCTGAGATGCGAGGGCCTGCCAATGAGCCTTTTGTCTCAACCCTTCTTTTGCTTGAGATGCGTGTGTCAGATCCCGGGCTGATCTCCAGATCTCAGGAGGCCAGGCTGGGAATAGTCTGATGTTCCTCATTTGCTGATTATGGCTTAGAGCCATTTCTTCCCTGCACTGAACACTTCTTTGCACGTTAGCATTATGAACTATTAACTGGTACACTATCTCTAACAAAGTTGCTACCCACCACTTAGGCACATCTGTTGCACCTTAACCCACCTGACTGTCCCAGTCAAAGCCTTTCCACAGCTGGGGCCACCTTCTTCATGCTTTTGTTGTCTGACTTTGTGGTCTGGGATTAACTCTTGTCATGCCTTCACATTTAAAAAAAAAAACTATGTCTTTGCAGGAGTCATGATCTCTAATGCTTTCAAAATGTGCCCACTAAGTTTTTATTTGAGGAGCACAGTGAGCAGTGAAGATGCTTCACATTACCAAATTACTGGGAGCTTTGTAAACAATTTTCTGTACAATTTTCTGCTCTGTTTTCTACTGCAGTTTCCCATTGTCTCTTTGCTTTTTAAAATTTGTAAGGTTTATTTTAAGAAAACAGCTCCCAGAGCATAAATATCAACATAAAATCTTTTAAGAGCTAGTTTACATTGACCAGCTGTCACAGAAACAGAGAAATGTGTGGGATAGTGGTCGACAACATGTGTACAGAGGAAGGTAGGCATTTTAGAGTTGTTAAATCCTATTGCTAAGCCCAGGGCTTAACAGGCTTCACATTTTTTTGCTCCAGGGTATCATGGTACAGTGAAAGCAAGCTGATGGGCTCCATTAGCATGAATGATAGCTTCCTTCTACACACAAGTCAATTTGCAGGTAACTTTTTTTTCACACTGTCAAGAGATAAAGGAAGCCTTTCTGAAAGTGTCCCAGAGCTGATCTTAGGGCAAGGGAGGGTCTCAGTTCAGTCAAAGCAAATGTTTGCTGACATTGTTCAGCTATTTTGGAAACTGTTAACCATTGTTTTCAGCCTGACAAAATTAATAAGTGGATTCCCCGAACCTGAACATTAATCACCATCTTCACTTGTTTAAACTTCAGGGGTGTTTTTGTTAAATTTTTCCTTGCATTTAGTTAGTACGAGGACTTGGGTCCTTCACAAACCTCTATTCACACAATAAATGCTGCATGCATTTCTCGAAACTAGTTTTTTGAAGATATGGATCCTTTTATAAGTTCTCTTTGCAGACTTGTGCTTGCTTGCTTTGCCATTTGGTTCAGCTGGGTCTTTTGCCAATGAATGAAGTGGGACAAATGGGAGGACTTTCAAAAAAATAGACTGTAAAAGAAAGTAGCATATGTGTTAGGCTATGGAAATCTAAAGAAGACATTATTAGGGTCAGGCACAGAATATTTGAAGGATTAGATCCCAAAGCAGCATAGGTGTTACATGCAGCATATTCTAGCTATTAGGCAATACTTGATGTCACTGTTTGCACTTTTAAGGAGAAATTTCACCTGCATGCTCTAATGCATCAGAAGAGTTAAACCATACATAAATTACTGCTTAAAAAGGCCACATGTGAAAACTCTTAAGTGGCAATACTGCTGTAAATATTTATGCTGGAGTTCAGCACCTGCATATAACGTGCCCACAATTCTTTAACAAGCTGTGGTTAGATTAGGTATTATGGAAATAGCAAAAATGTAAGTAAGAGAAATTGTTGTAAGACTGATCCAGAAAGTGCGTGCAAGCTCAGTGGTGAATTTTCAGCACTTCCCAAGACAGAGAAGAAAAGAAAAGGTGGTCTGGTCAGACCAGACCATCAGTTTGTGGCTGATCTCTGCTTGTTTTCTCTCAAAAGCTTTCAGGGTCCTGGTGGTAGCTTTGTGTTGTTCCTTTCATTGCAGCTCTGCATGGAGCAGTTGAGGGTATTGATTTAAGCAAGGAGAGCTAACAGGGCTCATGATACTATCACTCAGGCTGTCTGCATCCTTCTGTTTCCTGGGGCTTCACCCCCTAGGGCTTAATGTCATTAAAATTGCTGAAAATACTACAAATAACAAGCGTAGCAGCACTTTCCAAAGACTGATGAGATTGCCTCGCAGCTTGCACAGATCAGAGTGAAACTCTGGCCCCATGAATTCAGTGTTAACGTCCTGCTAACTTCAAGAAGGTAAGATTTTTATTCTTCATATGTGTCTGTCTGCTAGAGCATGCCACTGCTGCCCCTTCATGCTCTTCCATTTTCCTTTTCATTACTGAAAGGAAACCCAGCCCCAGTTCATAAGGTACCACGAACTAGAAGTGTACAAGGAAATTGGCAGGAACTGACTTTTGGTTTATGGGCAGACGGTCTGCATTTGTAATGAAGGTTTTTACAAGAACCTCCATGGCTTTGTAAAAGTTCTGTTCTCTCTCCAAGGACATCATGGCTCTGTCTCATTTGTGGGCATGGTGCAGCATGCCTTATTCGCCCAGTCGTGTTTGCCATAGCCAGACATAACCTTTAGTATTAATTTATTTTGGGGAGCTAACAGAACAAGCTCCACTGTGGCTTACTGAAGAAGGAGAATTCTGATGAACGTCTCTGAAGAAAGTGTTTGCTTACATCTCTGACCTGCAAGTTGCTGGAGGCTAGGAGAGTGTTTTTGTTGGGAAAGTGTACCAGGAAAATGTTGCCATATTTTTCTGCCTCCAAAGTTATCTGCTTTTGGCCCCTGTCCCCATGTTTGTTTTTGTTAAAGGTATGGGAAGCAGCCCATCCCCAACAGAAGCTAAAACAAAACATATTAAAAAAAAAATTTAGAAAAACATGCACAGAGGGAGGAGAGGTGAAGAGAAGACACTGGGGAGGAAAAATGCCTAAGTGATCACAAGTGGCAAAAATTATAAACAGAGATACAGAGGAGAGACTGTGGGTTGAAAACAGGGAAACAGAACAGGGGACACTTGGCAGGGCAACCCAGCTGCCCTCATTCCTCCCTTGAGGCACCCAGGAAACTGCCAGATGGTGACCAGGGGTATCCTGCAAGGAGATGTGGCAGGGCCGGGCATTGAAACAGGTCCTATGGTCTCTGACTGCCAAATTTTCCAGGCACACAGAATTAGCTGAGTGTGCGATGTCCTGCTGATGCTCCTTGCCTTCTTCTGGTGAGGAGACCTCTTAGCACATTGTGTCTGGGTGGGATGGGTGGGTGAGGCAGTGGAGTGAGGGCATGAACTCATAAAAATGTCATCAAGGTGTGTGCAAAGCAGTCTCTTTGGACTTCATATTTTCTTGTAGAGCAGCATGTGAGAGGGCAACTGGCAAGGCTCATAAACTGGCAGCCAGCAGTAGATGGGAATGCTTTGAAAGGCCTGAGGCTACCAGCAGCATAGACTGCTAAGGTACAAGACTCGTAGCTCTAATCTGTTGCAGTCCTGCCTCTGAAGCAGTTTTGCATCAGTCCGAGGCAGGGAATAGTTGTGCACCTCTGTTTCTAGTGCCTTTCATGCACCATTCATATCCCGGGAGAGTAGATTAGATCACTCTGTTTCCAAGTGTCCAAAATTCTCTGTTTGTGAACCACAGAGGATCTAAGGAAAAGCAACATCAAATAGAGCTGATCCATGGCTGTCATTGCTGAAATTTGGACTCAAAGAGTGGGTTAGACTCTAGGCTACCTTTCCTGATCCATACCATTTGGACTCTGAGACACTGTATCTTGTGCAAGAAACTTATTCTCAGCACCAGCTTCCTGGGAAAAAAAAATAAACACTCTGTGCAGTAAGAAAGCTCATGTATAACTTTTGAGGCTAAAAGTGACATTCATGGTATTAGAGGTCTCTATAACATATTTTTGACTGAGTAATTTACTTCGCATTTTTGAAAACAAAACCATGGCCTTTATGAAAAGAACTGCTGGTTCACTTGCACCTTCTGTCTGCCTGACAAGGTTTAATTATCAGTTTTAGTGGGTCTTCTCTATAGCCAAGAGTAGGACAAGAATGAAGACCACCTTCTTTAAATGCAAACTGCTGCAGCTGCTTGGACTTTTCTTGCAACTCCATGTTGTGAGAGAGGACTCCTCACCTCTCAGGGTGTCAGTCCTTACAGGTGAGGCAATGGAAGGTCTGTGCTGGTGGAGGAAAGGTCACTGAAAAGATGGGCAGTTAATGCAGGCAGAAATCCTCTTCTTGGTGTTTTTCTGAAGATCTTTACAGATGTTATAGAAAATGAGCTGTCAACTTAAGGGCAAGCCATTGCTAGGTTGAAAGCTGGGGGTGGATCCACCTTCCTCCCTTCTCCACTGCTCCTTCTGTCCTCTGCTCCATCCATGTCTCTGCTTCCTCAGGCACTGGGTACCTGGTTCCTTGCAGTGTGGTAAGAGTTAGATGGGCTTAGCTTCTTTGACAGGTTTGTTGCTTCAGAAAGATCCCAGAGAACTAGTTTGGGAGGAACTGAACTACAGCCCCCGGTGAAGAAGGGACTTTGCTGCTCTCACCACTCCCCACACTGGGCTGACTGAGGAATTTGACATCCTGTGAGAGGAAAATCCCCTTGCTGAACCATATATGTGTTGTTAGGGTATCTGTTGCTGTTATCTTTCCATGCAGCATTTTCCTTAAGGAAACATGACTGAATACCTCAAAGCCTGTGTTATGGGTCCTAGGAATCAGCAGAATTCACCTACTATCTCTCTTTAGGGAATCTGTCTATCCTCCATGCCTTGCACAGGCAATGTACTTGTAACTGGAGCTACAGGGGTGGCCATCTCTCCACCTGTTTCTCTCTGTCACGTGGAAATACCTCACAGGTGTGCATTGTCCATTCCTAAGCCTAGCAGGGGGATGCTGAATTGTCCAGTGACAACAATCCTACTCATCCTAACCTGAAATCCAAGGCAAGTCAGATTCAGCCTGGTGGGAAGACATGAGACCACTCCCTTGGCTCTGGCTGCTCATCTGCATCCTGCTTACCTGCACTGAGTGATACGCATGTTATTTTTCTCAGCTTATTCAAATGAGATCATTACGGGAATATTCCTCTCCCCTACAAAGCTTCTCAGCAATTTGAATTTCAGTTGAAAAGGAAGTTATTAAAATATGAAGGTTGGAACTGACCTAATTCTTACAGGAAAATTTAAACAAAAGTCGGAAACTTTGCCCAATCTGCACAGTTGAGATTCAGTAACTAAACAGATGCTTGTGTGACATAGGGGTGTATGAGCCCTTGGACGAAGAAACAGAGCCATGTCAGAATTTAAATCTATCAACTTCTGTAAATGTGATTTAAATGATAAAATCCAGTGTCTTCTTCAAGAAACTTTTGGAAGAAAGTAAAATGGTGTAAAAATATTTGTTTAAGGCTCCTCAGACTTGTCCTTTCTCTGAAGTGTTTTCTTCTTTGAAATTTTAAAATATAACATATGTTATTATTAAGGCTGATCTGCATGTACATTGAATGGAGAATGTACTCCAAATATTTCTTTATTAAAACAGCACTAAAAATACTTCAGTTCTCTTTATCTTCCTCAGCCTCTCAGACAACTTTGTGTGAGAGAACACCATTTACAGACTGCTGTAAATGTAAGATCTTTGCTTGGATCTTTGGCTTCAAATCAACAAAAGAGAAAAACAAGAAAACAAATAAGCTCAGTCTGTCTGTCTGATTATCTAGGCACCTATCTGGGTTTTATAATCTTGTTACTACCTGAGTATGCTCTACCTAAAATCAACACCAACAGTGCAGTCTCTGCTGAATTCTCTCTCTTCATACTTAAAGTGGTTTTCGTATTCCCATGACTTCACCAGTAAATTTCCTTCTTTTTCTCTCTCATATTTTGGAGGGTAAGGGCAGATTACTGGAATGTGGGAGGGTATTTGGTCCAAGTTATTTTTTCTGGTGAGAAGATATTTCTAAAAAGAGAGGTGTTGCTGTGTTTCCTGAAGAGACAATCTCTGGACTCACTCAGCTGATGTCCTCTGGACACGTGCTGAACTGTGGGATCCTGTGGATGGGCCTTGCATTGTCTCTTCTTCCCCCAGTGCTGCTCAGGCCCTACCTGTCTCCTGGCATCCACAGAACTCCAGTCAGGCAATGTCACACAACAAGACCTCAGTCAGAAAACTAGGAAGTCACCATCTCATCTCACATATACTTAAGAGGTTTCAGAAGTTTAAATGAGTGATTAGAAGTAATACGGTATACCTGTAAATTTAGAGTTACTTAAATACCTTTCTCCCTCTTAAAAACCTCCTGAAACTATTTATATCTTATATTATTAACTAGGACTCTTTATTGAATAATAGTGTTTCAGCTTACATGAAGCTTTAAGTCGTTTTTCAGTATGTCTGTAATCCAACTCTGAGGTAAACAGGCTAAATTCTGTAGAAACAACTAAGCTGAAAAGAAAAAAGCAAACATCTTGTCTTTGTTCTGGTAAATCAGAGTGATTCATACCCTTTATGAGTGGTCTTGATATGTGTTCAAAGTAAGTTTCTAGTAACACACTTCAAGGTATTTCAGAAGGGAACATGGGATCATTAGGATTCTTCTATTCCTTACAGGTTTTATCTCCGGCAAGAGAAACTAGTCCCTATACAGAGATTAGAAGTCCCCTTTTCCTTTAATGAAGCCTTTTGCTCTTATCCCTTTACCTGTGTGACAATAATTTTATCTTAGCTTGTTTAGTATGGAGTTCTGGGATGCTCTGGGATTCTCTTGTGAGTCACTTCCACCACCATCTGGTAATTATTTTGGCTGTGCTTAGGCACGGACAGAGGACGTCTACACAAGTCACATCTCTGCTCTCTTGCACACACTGCTGAGTGAAGCACAAACACAAATAACTTTCCAGATTTGGTTTGACAGCTCCAATCCAATAGAGAACACAACTGCCTACAGGTTAAATGGCACAGCACCTGCTGATATCTGACTTCCCAATCCCTGGGTGAGGGCCTTGTGATGCCTGTTGAGTCCTTGAGGTGAATTTGGCATTTCAGAGTAGGTTTCACCTCCTGCAGATATCCTGCCCATAACTGTCACCTTGGTTTTTCTGCCTTCTGATGTTTTGTTTCTTGAAATTCCTTTCCCATGGTTTTGCTGTAAATAAGAGACTTGTTTATGCTTAGTTTTACCTTTGTTTTCATTCCTTCTTAGAGGAAGAGATCTCTTGATGGACGTCTGTCTTGACCAATGTGATTGGAGAGGTTTTAACTTTACCTACCAATCACTAGCCTTGTTTGAAAAACTATATAAGGACTCAGATTTGAATAAAGTTAGATTATTAGCTTTCTGAACTTCACAGAGTCTGCATCTCTTCATTTCGTGTCCTATTGCGACACATAACTGCTGGAGTTAGCCAAGGGAACAGCTTGTACATTGTGGTATCTGGTCCTCCAGCATCTAACTTGGAGTTATCTGGCTTCCCTTGCTCTGGATCTGTCACTGTGCAAGGTATAAACCATTCTGTGATGACACATGCACTTGACCAAGGATGGCCCTTTTCTTTTGCAACTCTGCAGGAGCATTGAGCTGTCTCACTTCAGTGCTGTGGGTAGCTGTAAGGGCCCTCACCCCAGAGTCTTCCTAATGTACTTCTCCAGCAGGGAGCATGAAGTAGTCCTGAGACCAGGATCAAGAACCTAGAGCTCTTCCTTCCTGACTCTGCCATATTACCTCCTATTTGGGAAGCCAACTCAGCTCACTTTGTGGGGTAGGCATGAAGTTCCTCAGCTTTCTGTGTCAGGACAACCTTGGCATTGCACACAGGTCTGGAGCTAAAACCCCCAAAACCTTTTGGCCAGTAAAGACTTTCTGGGGTTTTGACAGCAGTTGAGCGAGGGCTTTCGGTGTGGTGGGTGTGGATGTGCCTAAGGAGTGGAGAGAGCTGACATACCAGCTCAGAGCCACTGCTGGGGAAGGTCTCACTCTGCCCTTCCCATGCCCACTGCATCCCATCCCCACCTGTATGCTCCTTCAGCTTGTTTTGTGCCATTTGTCAGTCTCTGAGGATGCTGGCTCACAGCTGGGGTCAGAGTTGGGGAGATGGAAGGAATGTCCTGTCTCCGTCTCCTGATGCCCATTAAGGGCCTTTTTGAATCCGGTTCAAGAATCCCCACAAAAAACCCCAAACCCAGTGAAAATTGAATAGTGATCCAACCTACATAGCACCCAAGCCATTTAATTTGGAATTATTCTCCCATCTAGCTCTTCTGGAGACCAGGGCTTGGAGAGGGCTGGTTGAGTCTCCACCAGTGCCTGGGTTTTGAGAGTCAAATTTGTTTGATAGTGATCAACATTGTTCTGCACAGTATCATGAAACTTCCCCATCACGAAAGAGTTGTAGTGATCTGTGCTAGCTGACATTTTGCCTTTTACCCCTCTCTCAAGTTACATGGAAAAATAAATTTGTTAATAACATCATAGTTCCTAGGATATAAGGGTGTGTCCCACAGCTGGTGACCTCTGTTGTGGAAAGAAGAGGAGCAGGAGAGTGTGCAAGTCAAGACTGGAGAGACCTGGCAGGGCTGTGGGGAGCTGGAACAACTTGCACGGCATCTGCAGGCGCACCACATATGTGGAGCAGCTCTCAGAATAAAACCAGGTTGTTAATATGCTATATGGAGAGATAATTTAAAAGCCTGCCCATAAAGAGAAAAGCATTTTTCCCAGAGCAGTAAAAGGTATTCCCAGTTGTGCTAGTTCTTGTTTCTCCCACAGCGTGCCTCAAGCTCAAGCATTGCAGAGGCGATTACGCACGCGTGTACTTTTTAGGTCTGCCCTGGTTCAGGGCCTTCCCCTCCACCACGCGTGTCTGAAGCCGTGATTAGCCACCTACTTATGCAGAGGTTAAAATCTGGCCTTTGACCTCTTTCCTTTTTAGTTAAGCTTCATGTGAAATGGGTTTAACAAATATAAATGGCACGTTATTTAGAGTAATACTTTTAATGAGGTGACTAATAAATGTAAACAGGTACTTAGCTGTTAACATAGGTAACAGCTATTTTTACCCAAGGAGTTTTTCACTTCTGCAGTATTGCCGGGTTGTCAAGTTCTCGCTGTCAAAGATTTCCCTGTTAGTAAGAAGCCTGGTGCTGTAAGAGGAATTGGGCATTTCAGGTCAGTGTGTCAGGATGTGAGAGAATTAACGCTACCACAAGGCTCCTTCAACAAGCTCTTTTAACTGCAAGACATAATTGTTTAAAGAGTTTGCACTTGAAAACTGAAATGTAACAAGAAATTACAACAGGGGTGAACGGTCTCATTCGCCTTTATGTTCTGGTACGTATAATGTTACAGTGATTACAACACTGCAGTATTTTCACTTCCTTCTGTGAGGACTTTGGGCTTCCTGCTTTTTTGTCTGTTGGTCCATGTACCACTAGAGATCCTCAGACTTCTTCTCCGAGGGTTCCTGGGGGATGTGAGGCACAGAGCCAAGGACAAGGCTCTACATGTGCTCTGCAGGGGTGCACTCTGCCCCATCTCCATTCTTAGGAATACAATTTGGGGATATGTAAAGTCATAAAGTCTCCTGAATTAGAGGCTGCGATTAAGAAACTATGCTCATACTCTGAAGGTGAAACAATAAACACAATACCAGAAATCAGGCTATTGTTGCTACATTTCTCTCCAAATGAAAGTAGCTCTGTGGTAATTGCACGACAGATCTGATGACTGATTCCGAGAAGAACAAGGCTTTCTTAATACTTGCAGTATTTAAGAATCAGGCTGGTAGAAATATTTGAAACTATTGCTTTGGCACGTGACTTTGTCCAGAACAGAGTCACTGCCTCATCTTTAACACCGTTGAGTTATTGGAAGTTCAGAAAAACATCAAACTCCACAGGAAACTACATTGGAAGCACTGGCCTTGGCTGCCAGGACTAAAATCTTTCAGCAGCTTTACTTGTTTTGGAGTGCAGAAGTGGTTCAGATGTCTACTCAGCTCCACCTACTCTTTTGGGAAGTTGCAGGTGTGTTTTGGCATGGCTCAGTTTTGTTGTTGGTTACCTGCTCTGTGTCTGGAACATATGGTATTGATTTGATACTCATATTGATATGAGCATTGCAGCTCATATTGCTATGATGTAGGGAAGAATGGAAAGGAAAGCCAGCTAAAGGTCATCTGGGAAAGAAACCAGATCTGAGTTCACTTTAGAAAGTCATTAGAAAGCAAATGAGGATGCTAAACGGATGCAAGGGTGGGGAAAAAAGCAGAAGGCTGATTGTGGAGAGCAGGCAGTGGAATTAGGACATTCTCCAGATGGACTTTACAAGGATTAGTCCCTAAGGCCATAGTTAGCTAGACTGGCCTTGGAGGTTAAGCTTTCTCAGTAAGCTACTAGTACTTTTCCTCTGAGGAAAAGCTATCAGTTCTTTTTTTAGATGACTAAAGTTATTTTAAGTTTTAGTGTTTGTGATACGTCACCTTTTAATTAAGTGATTATTTAAGAACAAGCCACAGTAAGAGGTCAGTTGGAAACCCAAAGGCTATGTTTGGTCAGACTGACAGGAGAAGGGGAGTATATTCCATTTGTATCTAAAATTAGTAATCTTTTAATTCTACCCTTTCTTGGAGTGTGAACAGGAAGAACAACAGGCAAGTGAGGAGATGTGGTTCAGTGTAGGGAGGTGCCCCTTCTAGAGCAGACATTCAAAACTCCAAAATATTCTCTGCCCTATAATGTTTTCACAAGCATAGGATGACACTTGATGCTGTTATCCCCAATTTATAGCTTCAAGGCAAACAGTTTAACAAAGGAAACAAAAGAAATGGTTTATTGGCATTATTAGAGGCTCCAGCTATTGATATGCAATGACACTGGTCACAGTGTAATTGAACCAATTCTCCTACAGCCAGTGAGGGGCCATTAGAACCTAGTTAAAACTGGGGTTTATTTTCTGTTCCCTCAACATTTTAAGTTTTACAAAGTGGCCACTTGAATAAAGCCCTTTCTCCCATGTCATTGGAGAATATTTTAGGAAGAGAGTTTTGTTTAGTAAAGGCCACCTAGTTCTCATTTCTTGAAAGGGAAATATTGTGTTGTAGAATAACCCAACATCTACAGTCATAGGAAACGGCATAGGAAAATGACCATAAATAAATATGTTTTTGACTTGAAGTTTGTGGTGTAGCAGTTATTTTAATGTCTGGGGAAAGATTGGGGAAGTATCAAAGATTATAATTTTTGCCTTCTTTTTTTGCATGCTGTTGAAATTATTAATAAACATTTCATCTATCTATAATTTGCACTGAAAGAAGTAGACAAACTTTATCTTCCTTGACATTCTACCTTCATTGTTCTGTATAAAATAAAATGGTGCTCTCAAAATTAATACCCTTTTTTTCTTTTTTTTTTGGACTCAGTTGAAGCTCATAATTCAAAAGAAATTTGAGTTTCTGTATCATAAAGACATACTTTCATTTCTTCCTTGGTAAAACAGGAGTGCTCTTTGACATCCCTGGTTTTGTGTCTGGCCACCTTTGATGTAGCCTGAGATAAAAAATCCCTTTCATTTCAAACTTTTCAAATTGACAATATCAAAATATTTTGCTGTAAGGAGCAATGGAACAATTGAAACTGGAACAATTAATTTAAAATTAATCTAAAAACCCCTGTTCATTTTGACCAACATGAAATTATTACCATTTCAGGAAATAAATTACCCATGCAAGAAGCAAAATATTGTTCAGATTTCTTTGTGCTCTCTTCTTGTGCCTCTTGTAAGTCAGTATTGCCATCCCCCTAGAAGCAAGGAGACACAATTGAGAGCTACAGGGATATAAAATAACCATTAAAAACAGTAATCTCAGGATATTTTCAGTGGTAAATCATGGCCTAAACAAACTTCTTCAGATTTATCTGAATAACTAAAAAGAAATAAATGAAAGCCTGTAAGGTCCTATTTAGTTACCCCTTAACAATCAAATAGTAATAGGAAAATAATCAAATTGCTGCCCAGCTATGCTGTGTTATGTGCTCAGCTTTGGGAACACCTTCAGGCTCATGTTTTGCTCTCCTTGCTTCAGACTATATTTTTTGTACAGGGTCCTATCCCTGCGTTTCCCAGGCCCTGACTATGTGAATGAAGTCAAGAAAAACCCTGCAACAAATCCCATCCCCGTTGTTCTTTCCAGCTCAGACTTTCTTAGCGCTCACCTTCCAGGACTTAGGCATGGAAAACTCCCCTTAAGGGAGCAGGCTTGCTACTGCAAGGCCTGATGGGTGGCCAGGATTTCCCCTGGAACCTCACAGCAAAAAAAGTGGAGACCCGTCCTGAGTATGAAGAGAGGATCAGCTGCTGACCTAAAGCCAGGTCACAGCAGCATGACTGATGTGCCTTGAAATCTATCATCCTCAAATTCCAGTAAAATAAGGTATGAATAACGGCATCACTTCTGCACATCCTTCAGCTGTTTCAAATTTTGGGGTTAGTGTATTCCACAAAAACATTATGATCTTTTAGTACTTCTCTTTTCCAAAACGGAATGACTTCAAAAAGGCCTTTTTTGGCCCATCAGACAGTTTTGGTAAATTAAATGTACAACTTATTTAGCTAGTCAACAAATGCTGTCCATTTGCCAGCAGGGATTTAGTTTTGCCTCAAGTGATCAGTTTGTACTGTAATTTCTGGACACAGGAATAATAACATTGAACACATGTATTGTTGGACTATTGTCTCCAGAGGATTAATTAAACATATAATTCAGATCTTTCTTTTCTTAAGTTCATAATACTCATGCAATTTTGTTGAATGAAGACCTGTTTACTGGAAATAAATGTCCATATTGATTTAGTCTGTAATATCCTGGACATCTATCAGAGCCACAGCCCTTTTCCAACACAGGGAATATGCACAGACTGAAGTTTCTGGTTTAAACATCTAGCAAAAGGAAAGCACTTAGGTCTTTCAACACACTTGTGTGTGAGTGGAGCTGATCTGTGTTGCTGTGAAGAAGGGGAGTTAGTGAGAATGTCACATGTGGAGAATTACAGCATAGGTGCAGGTAATATCTGTGGGTGGGTTCATCAAAGAAGAGATTTTCTCTTCTCTTTATTAAACAAGGGTAAACTGCAACTACATGAGGTAGTTGTACCAGTGCTTTGGAATTAGAAGTAAGAATTACACAGCTAAATTTGCTTTTTTGTTGTCTTTTCCATGCAGATCTGTGTACTTCTTCTGCATGCCTGCACAGAGAGAAAAAGGGTGTTTTTAGGCCTAGGTAAGTGTGTTTCACCAGCTGCAGGCTGCTGAGGGGACAGGGAGGGAAATGGAGCCATTCCAGAGTTACCAGTCCAAAATCCTTCCATGCCTGGACAAACTGTGAACTCAGAGGTGGAAAGCAGGGGACAGTTGTAAGTGTGATACTAGTTGTAGGAATAAATTATAGCAGAGTGGATGAAAAAGAGATGGGGGTGGTTGGAAAACTGAAATTAGTACAGATGAGGAAGATTATTGGCAGCACCAAAGCCCAAAGTTCCTATCTGACAAAGAAAAAGGGTGTGGGAACCAAAAGTTAGAACAAAATTTGTATATTGCATTTCAGTTCAAAATGGTGACTGAAATAATGAAAGTCTGTGTTTCCCTTCCCCCCTCCCTGCTTTTTTTGGCATCTTGAGAAAAGGGAAGCTTTGGGCAGAGCAGATGTTTGGGGAATTCCCCAGTGGAAGGCCTGCTTTGCCATGGAGACTTTTCCCTTTATTAGTAAGCCTCAGTCACTGGATGATCCAGACTAGTCCAGACAGGAGGCCCCTTCACCCATCCTATGGGAGCAGACCAAGCTTAAATGCCTGGGGCAGCATTCTCTCTCTTTCTTGTGCCCCTTCCTGTGTTTGCACCCCATGACTTCCTTCTTGCACCTTCTCCCTCCTTCTGTCCCTGCTCCTTCCCTGCTGAGCCCTGTGGCTCTCTTTTCCCATTTTGCCAGTGTTCTTAGAGACTACTGAGTTATGCAGCATTCACAGTGAAGGACAGGGATTTGGTTACACCCAGATAACATCCCAGGAGAACATGGAGTCTAAAGCAAAAGCAATCTGCTACCCTAGAATATCTCACCTGTCTGACCAAGGGCTTCAATTCTAGAGAAAGCCTACAACATTTTGCACTACCTGGTTTTCCTTCCCTCTTGTTTGCTTCCACCAGGAGCAGAATGTGCTCTCTAAATGACCAACTTGAGATTCCCCGAGTGAAATAATTTTCTCTTTGGCCCAAATTAAAGAGCTTAATTGAATAAGAAATTAGAATTGGATGTCACCTATCCACCAAAGGGATTTCCTGTTAAAACATCTTGCCGTTTCAAATGTTTTGCTGTGTTCTGAAGTTTCCTGATCTTGTGATTCCTACCTAAAAAATACTCAGATTTGTACAGAGACATTCTCAGAGCAGGCTAATTTCTGCAACAAGAACCATGTCAACTCCTCAGTGTAGCCAGTGAGTTCTCAGGGCCATCATGTTTGAATACCTCAACCAAATTTTCTATATTTTCAAAAAGTCTTTTCATGTGAAGGAACACAAAATACTCTGTTACTATAGTGCCAATAACTCCTGCAGAGGAACATGAAGCACAAAGTAAGGAAGATAAATGAAGAAGAGCATATAAAGGAGGAACTCTGAGAACATGAATAAAGTGAAATTTGAGTGGCAAAACTATTTGTGACAGGTAACTTCATACACATGATATTTTCTTGGAGGTGTTTTGATTTAGACTAGTTCATAAAAAGGGATTTAGAACAAAATATTTGTTTGAATATGCGTGTAGAAACACACCGAACAAAATCAAGTAAGTGTGGCCTGAACACCCTGAGATGGCTACCATGTACGTTAGACAGGATCAGAGAAGACAGAAGCCACTGGCTGTCAGACACCCTGTTGTATCACTTGTGCTTAATACAGTTGCTGTGGCAGAGCTCTGTTTTGGCTGCAACTCAAAAAAATATTTATCCCAATTAAATGTTTATCGTAAACATTAACTCAGCACTTTTGCGGGGCTGGCTTAAAGGGGATAGGCATGACGTCTTGAAATCCAGTATTTTAGTTCAGCACAATATTTGTAGGGATTTCTGCTTTCACTCTTGCAGCTCTTTCCAGGAGTACCTCTTTTGGTAGAGCGCTCCCGAGCAAGAGGTGGTCAGAAAAGAGGTGGCAATGAGGTGAAGAACTCCCTAGGAGTTTGTACCCCAACGGCAAATTCACATTTCTCTCCCTTGCTTCCTTGTGATGTAGGGAAGTTCTCAGCTGAAAACTGCAGACGGTGCAGTCTGAATGGACAGAGACGCAGGTATCACATCCGAACCCTAACAAGTTTCTCTCTTCCACAGTCAGGAAAGAAAGTGGTCTTTTCAGTGAAATGAAACTTGGCCTGATCAGCAATATTTAGAACATGGAAGGAGAAAGTGTTGACATCAGCTGATATATTCTGAGTCTGGGGCCAGAGATTGTGTCACATCATGTGAGAAGGATAAAACCTTCTTGTCAGTGACAAACATCAAATGTTTTGTTGTGAGATTTGCTGCCTAACAATGAGATGATAATTATAAAAGAACATTTTTTCACATTTAACCTAGAAGTATAATATCTCCACAGAGAGGTGTTCAGGGCCAATTTCCAATCTCAGTTACATTAACATCTGTTTAGATTAATTTCACTCCAGCTTTTTGCAAGCTTCCTTTATTGCAACCAGGGAGAGCTCCTGGGAATTGCCCGACCTTGGCTTTCATTCTCTCATGGCTGACCCGCACATTTTCACATTACAAACTTTTCTGAAACCAGGATGGTTGGCTGGCATGTTAACTGTGGATGCTCACGAATAGGTCATTGCTTGTGTGTTTTAGAGTGATGGTTTCCACACTGAAATGCAGCAGTCCTCGTAGTCCAGTACATTTTCTATCAGAACATGTATTTAAGGAGAGAAAAGGAAAAAAAAAACCAACAAAAAAACAAAACAAGAAAGTCCCTGGATGAGACTGCAATAAGGCAGTAGATGCAAAGGCTACAGGTCCTGCAGGTAGAATCCATAACACCAGGTAGGTTAGGTGAGAAGATAGTTAATTACCAATAACAAAGGGCTACAAAATTATGCATTGGAAATATTTTTATTTTTCCTGTGGCATCTATTCCTGTTTCATCTGAATGCATGCTCATCAGACCATGATGTGAGAACGAGACCTGCAAACACTGTTTAAGCACTTACTGAACAGGTTGAAGTCCCACTAGGTAGAAGAGGCATTGCAACATTGTGTCCCAATCCTTCTACACCTGGGCCCTAGCCATGAGCCTATGACATTAAAAAAGTGGGAATAAACATAACAAATGGTTTCCTTCTTTCCTCCAGCATTTTGTGTAGGTGATGGGAGTGTGTCTGGGCACTGATTGGGATACTTTGTATGTACGAGCTGCAAAGGACTTCTCTGAGCCACCTGATAGTTGGCAGCAGAAAAGTCAGACATAGCATTCAGGAAAGCACGGGAGCGCATTGCAGGCAATGCACTGTACGTGTCTTGTGCAATTAGTTGCACCAAACTTGGGAGTCTGACAAGCCTAAGTCTCTCCTGTGTACTCTAAGAGGTACTTACATGTCTTCCATGCTACTTTACAGGGAAACAGTGCTGCTGGAAAATCATAGTACTTCTTCTGAGGTGCAGTACGGCCACGTATGTGGGAGACTATAGGAGACGCAGTCTGGTCAGGGAGAACAAAATGCTAAACATTACAGACATTCTGTGGCACAGAAGTATTTTCAAACTGATATATTTTCAATTCTGCCACGTGAAATCACCTCTGAGATGCTAATTTAGTTTGGTTAAGGCAATCATGACTTTCAGAGGGAGGGGTATGATGGACTGTCTGAAGGAAGCTTGCTCTGTTTTCTGTGTTGGCTATTGATTTTGAGTGCTCATTTTAAAGCTTTTTGATATATGATTTTCAAAAATTTCTCTGCACTGGCTGTCTGAAGACTAGGCTTGTCTGTGTGAACAAATAGGTTTTGGAAGTTAGACTGGACATGCTCTTGAATACAGGAAAAGAAAGAAAACCCTGTGTCACAAAACATATGTACAGGGATGGGAGAGGGGAAAAGCATGTGGCGGTTCTTTCCAGATAAAATAGTCAGTAATACTGCATCCCATGACACATTTATAGATATCAATTTCTTCCAGTAAAGCACAGTAACTAATAGGAAGTGGAAACTCTGAGTGTTATTTTTTAGTATCCTTATCCTCTCTACAAAGTTTAAATGCAAGAGCCAAGGAGAATGCCAATGTAATGATGTGTTATGCGACAGCAGGTTATTTGACCTCCTTCCTTTGAAGTTGGCTCTTTTAAGATAGCTTCTTTGTCCTGCTTCTCTTGGAAAAAGTAATTCCTGTTCCCATTGTTGTCAGCACAAGCTTGTCAGTGACTTAAATAAGATGACAGTTAGGATACCAGAGAGTAAATTCTTTGAAATCTGGAAACTATCCAGTTTACGAAATTTTGAACCCATAATTCTGATCCCTGGATAAAGATGTAATTTAAACGTCGATCTTTGAAAATACAGTTCTGTGAGACAGAAAATTAAGAGAAGCTTTGGTTATCTCCCCCTTCATCTTTTTTACATATGGGCCCAGAAATACATTTTGCACTCTGAATGTACCAGCTGTGCGAAGTGCCTTGTAAGTTTGGCCAGAAGGTGAACTGCAAAGCAGGCTTAAATTTCAGATTTTGAGTAGTTTGAGAAATGTTAATAAAAGATTAGACATTGTTAATATAAGGAGTATCAGATTGTTTCTAAGTGCATGCTTTCCTGTCCCTGAACCACATTGACTATGCTTCTTTTATTAATCCCCATTGAAAACTTCAGATTTTTAACCCTGGCATTGGGAGAGGTGCCGAGTGCACTGTGTCCCACCTCTTTTTCCTCTGCTTACACCAGCCTGTATCACTGTGGGAGCTGCTGCCTGCTGTTACACAACAAATCCTGGAAGCTTGTCCTTCACTTGGTCACTTGCACAGTTCTGGTGAGTTACAAAGAAGAACTTATGGTCGTCACCTCAGCAGGGCTGCTTCCCAGCAATTTTCCCTGTAAAACAACAGCAAGGATCCATGGGGAAAACCCACACACATTAATAATTTCATACCTGGCATCTTAGAGTGACCGGCTCTTCATTTTATCTGCTTGTTCTATCCCAGTTTATGCCAGTCCTGTGTTGTCCTACTGTCTTCTCATTTGCTTGACTGTCAAATCAAATGGATCTTCTGGCTGTCTTAAATGACACCCTTCAGTGCCCCCCTTCAGTCCACAGAAGGAATGAGATCTTTGCCACCCTTCACCCTGCCTTTGCTCTGTGTGCTACATTTGTACAACTTTGTTCTTCTCTGGAAGGTAAAATCGCCAGGTCCCATACTGTTCAGTTTTGTAGACAGGGAAAGAGGATATTCAGCAAATGTATTGGTACAGGCTGAGCACACAAATGCTCATCCTGTTGCTCTTTGAATTTACCTTAAGGCCAGTTGCATTAATATTATGGGTCTTGATACATCTGTGGATATTGGAGCCTTCCAAAGAGCAGAATAACTAACAGGAAGCAGGAATTTTATTAATTTGTTTTTTAGAATCCATGCATTTGCAGAATTTATAGCTTTTGAACTTAGATGTGTTTTCTGGTACATAGGCTTTGACAAAAGACACATTCTGTCTCTTATTTTGAGAAATATTTTTTAAGGAGTAGCAAATGCAATTGCTCCTTCAGAAGTACCACTCACTTTATTTCTGCTCCTGGAAGAAACTGTGAAAATTATTTCTTCATTTTCTGTGCAAAACCACGTCAGTAAGACTATTCGTGTGAGCAAGATGAGTGGTATTTAACCTCAATTTAGCAGGGGAAATGAAAGTGCAGTATATAAAAAAAACATGCTATCACTGGTTTTCTGTTCAGGCACTAATGCTATTTTTAGAAAGATCAAATGCATTAATTTTGCAACCTATGTCCTGCCACAGAGCTGCTCATCTACGTAAGGGCTGACAAAAGTCTTGCATAAATCACTGGGCAGCCATATTGCAACAGAGTGGGAAAGCTGAGAGTCAGACAGCATGTGAGCAGGCTGGAAGAATGAGGGCAAGGTACAGAAACCACCAGAAATGCAGAGAAGTTAAACATGCTGGCAAATTTTCACGGTGTGTTGCTCATACTGTAGTTATCCGGTTGTGAAGTTTGTTAAGAAATGGATGTAATGCTCCATCTAATTGCAAACAGCTGCCTATTAGGCAGCTTGGCCAAAAGTTTTTAATTCCACCCTATGATGATGAAGGAAATGGGCAACTGTGGTCTCTGCTGTGTGTGAAATTTCTGAACGCTTCTTTGCAAAGTCACAAAGTGTGGTGCAGAGCTGAGAAAAGACTTTTGAATTGACTGCAGGCTTTAATGATGCAATCTCTTCCTAGTTTTACCAGAATGTGTTTGGAAAGCACGGACCTGCATAGGAGATCAAATTCCAGTTTTTGTCAACTTCACAAAGTTACTTCATATGAGGCTAGTGACTGCCAGCGGTGAAAGTGGTTTGAGCAAAAATTGGATCAGCTCAACTATTATGGAATTCCAGGCTGAACTGGGAGAAGGAAGCTTGGAGGGTAGGCAAAAGGAAAGCTCTTGGGAACCCTTTAAATAGCTGACACGGAAAATATTGCAATCTGGTGCATTTTAGAAGTGGTTTCCTGTAAATGTAAAGTCTATTGTGAATTAAAAAAAAAAAAAAAAAAAAAAGAGTTTTCGGGAAGCCTTCATTATTTTCAGTGTATTAAAGCTATCCAAATTTTTGAGTGTAATTCTTGCCCACCACTCTGATTAGTTTTGGAAAACAGGTGTAGCCACTGAAATTTTTTACAGGCAGTATTTACATGTGTCTTAATCTGAAGGACGAACAGTTGAGCACTAGGAACAATCAAGGATGCTAAAATGGGGATGAAATACAAATTTTGCATTGCTATATTATCCTGTACACATTTGTCTGTGGCATAATATCGACTTTCCAGAGAAAAGAATTACGACAAGTATAATCTCTCTGTGCTTCCTCAAAGAAATAATCCTGCACCGTGGATCATAGCACAGAGATGGGGATACATACAAGGACTGTATGGGGGCTAGGGAAAGGAGGAGGCAACCATAGCTGGTATTGGAAAGGAAATGGTATGCCTAGATGGATGCAGACAAGGGCAGCTCCTGAGGGCCTTGGTGCTGATGATTGATCTCATGTCAGACTCTCTAGTGACTTGTTTGGGCATTTTTAGTGCCAAAGAGAACTGAGATGATACAACAATACTAGAATAGTGAGGGATGACCCTGAGGATTGGCATAATAGGAACAGAAATTTAATAATATTAAGTGCAAAGTCATTACATTGTTATGGATTAATGCCAATAACTTCTGTACATACTGGAACTCATCTTTTAGAAATGTATTAAGAGTAAGAATATGTAGTCATAGGTTACTGTGAGCTACCAGCATGACATGGCCTTAAAGAAGACCCCTAGGAAGGAGAGGGAAGTACTGCCATCTTAATACAAACATAGCAAAATTATCTGGATTGCTACATACTGTTCTGGTCAGCCAGGTTCTGGAATGGGAAAATTCAAAGATGCAAAGAAGGTGCAGAGAGGATCGGGAGAAAAAACACTGTCTTCCAGGAGGAGGAGATTAGAAAATCTATCTCTCTTAGCCTAACAAAATGAAGACTATAAAGGGATGTAATTACTTTCCAGAAATAAATCAAAGAAGTAAAAACTGGAAAGGGAAAAGAGCTATATATATCAAAGTCCAGTGCTGGCACAGGAACAAATGTGTATAAAGGAGATCTGAAATTCTGCAGGAAAAGAGAAGAAAAGTGTTGACCATCAAGGCAGGGAGGGTGTGGAGCAGCCTTTGTGTGGGAGGAACAGCAAAAACTGAGTAACTTTCAGCTGAAGCTCTGCTGCTTTATTGAGACGTTATATAAGGCTTCCAGTAAAGGCAGGAGATGATGAACCCAGTGACTCGGGAAGTTCATTCCAGCTCCTTATTAGCCTATCATTTTAGTTCCAGGATGTTGTAATCACTCAACCTAAATGTATCAAGTGAAGCATACACTAAAGACAAGCCTGTTCCTTGCATGTGAGAGCTCTGTGTTTGAGCTGAGTCTCACAACAGCTCTTACACCAGAACCACTAGAGGCATTTTTCAGTGAGATGCAATGCATCACTAGCTGCTGCTGTACACCAACACAATGTCTACAGATCAAGGGAATTGCACATTCATGTAACAAATTTAACCATAATTCATCATCCTTGTGTTACGTGTGTCAGAGAAGGGAAGTTAAAACTGAGGCTTTCTGATAACAAAACACCTTGCAAGAGGAAAATATGTTGTAAGTACTTACAGACTTCTCCAGTTGTCTCAAATTGCTGTCACCATCATTATTTAATGTCACACAGCATCCCACTTCTCTTGAAAGTTGCTGTTGATTCAGTCTTCTCTCCTTCCGCAAGGCACAGTGTATTTCTTTAAGCAGATTGCAATGAGGAGTCCATTTCCTGGACTCATCGAGGATTGCAGCTGTAGCTGTACTCAAGAAATTTTAATTGGAATCATCATTATGCATCAAAGGAAGGTCCTGACAAGCGTCATCAGTTCATAAGGATACATAAGGATATCTTGGCTACGCTTGGGGTTTAATATTCCATTCAAAGTATATCATGACCCATGTGCAACTGAACTCAACTCTGCATTTCCACTGTTGTTGCATAGCTAGTAGAAGACATTAGCTGACAGAGTCTTAGAAAATGATTAGAGGGATGGAGCACCTATCCCATGAGGAAAGGCTGAGAGAATTATTGAGATTGTTCAGCCTGGAGAAGGGAAGGCTTCAGTGTGACCTAATTGCAGCCTTCAAATACCTGAAGGGAGCCTACAAGAAACATGGGGAGAGACTTGTTGCAAAGGCATGTAGTGAAAGCACAAGAGAGAATGCCTTGAAACTGAAAGAGGGCGGGTTTAG